>CAWUFW010000379.1:3305000-3660000 GCA_963921515.1 Calotriton arnoldi
GACACACAGACAGACAGGGACAGACACAGGGAGGGACCGGGACAGACAGACAGGGAGGGACGGGGAGGGACAGACACAGGGAGGGAGGGACGGGGAGGGACAGACACAGACAGACAGGGACGGGGAGAGACGGACAGGGACAGACGGACAGGGAGGGACAGACGGGCAGGGACAGACGGGCAGGGACAGACACAGACATACAGACGGAGGGACAGGGATAGACAGGGATAGGGAGGGACAGGGACAGACACAGACAAGGAGGGACAGACGGAGGGACAGGGACAGACAGGGAGGGACAGGGACAGACAGACAAGAAAGGACAGGGAGGGACAGACAGGGAGGGACAGACAGGGAGGGACAGACAGGGAGGGACAGACAGGGAGGGACAGACAGGGAGGGACAGACAGGGAGGGACAGACAGGGAGGGACAGACAGACAGGGAGGGACAGACAGACAGGGAGGGACAGACAGACAGGGAGGGACAGACAGACAGGGAGGGACAGACAGGGAGGGACAGACAGGGAGGGACAGACAGGGAGGGACAGACCGGGAGGGACAGACCGGGAGGGACAGACCGGGAGGGACAGACCGGGAGGGACAGACAGGGAGGGACAGACAGACAGGGAGGGACAGACAGACAGGGAGGGACAGACAGACAGGGAGGGACAGACAGACAGGGAGGAACAGACAGGGAGGGACAGACAGACAGACAGGGAGGGACAGACAGACAGACAGGGAGGGACAGACAGACAGACAGGGAGGGACAGACAGACAGACAGGGAGGGACAGACAGACAGACAGGGAGGGACAGACAGGGAGGGACAGACAGACAGGGAGGGACAGACAGGGAGGGACAGACAGACGGAGGGACGGACGGACGGACAGGCAGGGACGGACAGGCAGGGACGGACAGGCAGGGACGGACAGGCAGGGACGGACAGGCAGGGACGGACAGGCAGGGACGGACAGGCAGGGACGGACAGACCGGGACGGACAGACCGGGACGGGCAGGGACAGACAGGGACAAACAGATCGGCAGGGACAGACCGGCAGGGACAGACAGGGACAGACAGGGACAGACAGACCGGCAGGGACAGGCAGGGACAGGCAGGGACAGACCGGGACAGACAGACCGGCAGGGACAGGCAGGGACAGGCAGGGACAGACAGACCGGCAGGGACAGGCAGGGACAGACCGGGACAGACCGGGACAGACAGACCGGCAGGGACAGACAGGGACAGACCGGGACAGACAGACCGGCAGGGACAGACAGGGACAGACACACAGACAGACCGGAAGGGACAGGGACAGACACACAGACAGACCGGAAGGGACAGGGACAGACACACAGACAGACCGGAAGGGACAGACACAGACCGGGACAGGGACAGACAGGAAGGGACAGGGACGGATGGACAGGGACAGACAGGGAGGGACCGGGAGGGACAGACAGGGACAGAGACGGGGACAGACAGACAGACCGGGACAGACAGACCGGGACAGACAGACCGAGACGGACAGACAGGCAGGCAGGGACAGACAGGGACAGACAGGGACAAACAGATCGGCAGGGACAGACAGGGACAGACAGACCGGCAGGGACAGACCGGCAGGGACAGACCGGCAGGGACAGACAGGGACAGACAGGGACAGACAGGGACAGACAGACCGGCAGGGACAGGCAGGGACAGACAGGGACAGACAGGGACAGACAGACCGGCAGGGACAGGCAGGGACAGACCGGGACAGACAGACCGGCAGGGACAGGCAGGGACAGACCGGGACAGACAGGGACAGACAGACCGGCAGGGACAGACAGGGACAGACCGGGACAGACAGACCGGCAGGGACAGACGGGGACAGACACACAGACAGACCGGAAGGGACAGGGACAGACACAGACAGACCGGAAGGGACAGGGACAGACACACAGACAGACCGGAAGGGACAGACACAGACCGGGACAGGGACAGACAGGAAGGGACAGGGACGGATGGACAGGGACAGACAGGGAGGGACCGGGAGGGACAGACAGGGACAGAGACGGGGACAGACAGACAGACCGGGACAGACAGACCGGGACAGACAGACCGGGACAGACAGACCGGGACAGACAGACCGGGACAGACAGACCGGGACAGACAGACCGGGACGGACAGGCAGGCAGGGACAGACAGACCGGGACGGACAGGCAGGCAGGGACAGACAGGGACAAACAGATCGGCAGGGACAGACAGGGACAGACAGACCGGCAGGGACAGACCGGCAGGGACAGACAGGGACAGACAGGGACAGACAGACCGGCAGGGACAGGCAGGGACAGACCGGGACAGACAGACCGGCAGGGACAGGCAGGGACAGACCGGGACAGACAGGGACAGACAGGAAGGGACAGGGACGGATGGACAGGGACAGACAGGGAGGGACAGACAGGGACAGAGACAGACCGGGACAGACAGACCGGGACAGACAGACCGGGACAGACAGACCGGGACAGACAGACCGGGACAGACAGACCGGGACAGACAGACCGGGACAGAGACAGAGGGGGGGACAGAGAGGGGGGACAGACAGACAGGGAGGGACAGAGAGGGGGGACAGACAGGGAGGGACAGACAGGGAGGGACAGACAGGGAGGGACAGACAGGGAGGGACAGACAGGGAGGGACAGACAGGGAGGGACAGACAGGGAGGGACAGACTGGGAGGGACAGACTGGGAGGGACAGACTGGGAGGGACAGACTGGGAGGGACAGACTGGGGGGGACAGACTGGGGGGGACAGACTGGGGGGGACAGACTGGGGGGGACAGACTGGGGGGGACAGACTGGGGGGGACAGACAGACGGGGACAGACAGAGACGGGGACAGGGAGGGACAGACAGGGACAGAGACGGGGACAGACAGACAGGGAGGGACAGACGGACAGGGAGGGACAGACGGACAGGGAGGGACAGACGGACAGGGACGGACAGGGACAGACGGACAGGGACAGACGGACAGGGAGGGACAGACACGGGGAGGGACAGACACGGGGAGGGACAGACTGAGACTGAGACAGACTGAGAGACACAGACACAGACAGACACAGGGACAGACAGACACAGGGACAGACGGGGAGGGACAGGGAGGGACAGGGACAGACACAGACAGGGAGGGACAGGGACAGGGACAGACAGACAGGGAGGGACAGACACAGACAGGGAGGGACAGACACAGACAGGGAGGGACAGACACAGAGAGGGAGGGACAGACACAGACAGGGAGGGACAGACACAGACAGGGAGGGACAGACAGACAGGGAGGGACAGACACAGACAGGGAGGGACAGACAGGGAGGGACAGACAGACACTGAGGGACAGACAGACAGGGAGGGACAGACAGGGAGGGACAGACGGGGAGGGACAGACGGGGAGGGACAGACAGGGAGGGACAGACGGGGAGGGACAGACAGGGAGGGACAGACAGGGAGGGACAGACAGGGAGGGACAGACAGGGAGGGACAGACAGGGAGGGACAGACAGGGAGGGACAGACAGGGAGGGACAGACACAGACAGGGAGGGACAGACACAGACAGGGAGGGACAGACACAGGGAGGGAGGGACAGGGAGGGACAGGGAGGGAGGGACAGACAGGGAGGGACGGACAGACAGGGAGGGACGGACAGGGAGGGACGGACAGACAGACAGACAGACAGACAGACAGACAGGGAGGGAGGGACAGACAGACAGACAGGGAGGGAGGGAGGGACAGACAGACAGACACAGACAGACAGACAGGGAGGGAGACAGACAGACAGACAGACAGGGAGGGACGGACAGACAGACAGGGAGGGACGGACAGACAGACAGGGAGGGACGGACACAGACAGACAGGGAGGGACAGACGGAGGGACGGACAGACAGACAGACAGGGACGGACAGACAGACAGGGAGGGACGGACAGACAGACAGGGAGGGAGGGACGGACAGACAGACAGGGAGGGACGGACAGAGACAGGGAGGGACGGACAGAGACAGGGAGGGACGGACAGAGACAGGGAGGGACGGACGGACAGACAGGGAGGGACGGACGGACAGGGAGGGACAGACACGGGGAGGGACAGACACGGGGAGGGACAGACTGAGACTGAGACAGACTGAGAGACACGAGACACAGACAGACACAGGGACAGACAGACACAGGGACAGACGGGGAGGGACAGGGAGGGACAGGGACAGACACAGACAGGGAGGGACAGGGACAGGGACAGACAGACAGGGAGGGACAGACACAGACAGGGAGGGACAGACACAGACAGGGAGGGACAGACACAGACAGGGAGGGACAGACACAGACAGGGAGGGACAGACACAGACAGGGAGGGACAGACAGACAGGGAGGGACAGACACAGACAGGGAGGGACAGACAGGGAGGGACAGACAGACACTGAGGGACAGACAGACAGGGAGGGACAGACGGGGAGGACAGACGGGGAGGGACAGACGGGGAGGGACAGACGGGGAGGGACAGACGGGGAGGGACAGACAGGGAGGGACAGACAGGGAGGGACAGACAGGGAGGGACAGACAGGGAGGGACAGACAGGGAGGGACAGACAGGGAGGGACAGACAGGGAGGGACAGACAGGGAGGGACAGACACAGACAGGGAGGGACAGACACAGGGAGGGAGGGACAGACACAGGGAGGGAGGGACAGACAGGGAGGGAGGGACAGACAGGGAGGGACGGACAGACAGGGAGGGACGGACAGACAGACAGACAGACAGACAGACAGGGAGGGAGGGACAGACAGACAGACAGACAGGGAGGGAGGGAGGGACAGACAGACAGACACAGACAGACAGGGAGGGAGGGACAGACAGACAGACAGGGAGGGACGGACGGACAGACAGGGAGGGACGGACAGACAGACAGGGAGGGACGGACACGACAGACAGGGAGGGACAAGACGGAGAGGGACGGACAGACAGACAGACAGGGACGGACAGACAGACAGGGAGGGACGGACAGACAGAGCAGGGAGGGACGGACAGACAGACAGGGAGGGACGGACAGGACAGGGAGGGACGGACAGAGAGCAGGGAGGGACGGACAGAGACAGGGAGGGACGGACGGACAGACAGGGAGGGACGGACAGACAGGGAGGGACGGACAGACAGGGAGGGACGGACAGACAGGGAGGGACGGACAGACAGGGAGGGACGGACAGACAGGGAGGGACGGACAGACAGGGAGGGACGGACAGACGGGGAGGGACGGAGAGGGAGGGAGGGACGGAGAGGGAGGGAGGGACAGACAGGGAGGGACGGACAGACCGGGACGGACGGACAGACACAGACAGGGAGGGACGGACAGACAGACAGGGAGGGACGGACAGACAGACAGGGAGGGACGGACAGACAGACAGGGAGGGACGGACGGACAGACAGGGAGGGACGGACAGAGAACAGGGAGGGACGGACAGAGACAGGGAGGGACAGACAGAGACAGGGAGGGACGGACAGACAGGGAGGGACGTGACAGACAGGGAGGGACGGACAGACAGGGAGGGACCGGACAGACAGGGAGGGACGGACAGACAGGGAGGGACGGACAGACAGGGAGGGACGGACAGACACAGACAGGGAGGGACGGACAGACACAGACAGGGAGGGACGGACAGACACAGACAGGGAGGGACTGGACAGACACAGACAGGGAGGGACGGACAGACACAGACAGGGAGGGACGGACAGACACAGACAGGGAGGGACGGACAGACACAGACAGGGAGGGACGGAGAGACACAGACAGGGAGGGACGGACAGACACAGACAGGGAGGGACGGACAGACACAGACAGGGAGGGACGGACAGACACAGACAGGAGGGACTGGACAGACACAGACAGGGAGGGACGGACAGACACAGACAGGGAGGGACGGACAGACACAGACAGGGAGGGACGGACAGACACAGACAGGGAGGGACGGACAGACACAGACAGGGAGGGACGGACAGACAGACAGGGAGGGACGGACAGACAGACAGGGAGGGACGGACAGACAGAGAGGGACGGACAGACAGACAGGGAGGGACGGACAGACAGACAGGGAGGGACGGACAGAGACAGGGAGGGACGGACAGAGACAGGGAGGGACGGACAGAGACAGGGAGGGACGGACAGAGACAGGGAGGGACGGACAGAGACAGGGAGGGACGGACAGACAGGGAGGGACGGACAGACAGGGAGGGACGGACAGACAGGGAGGGACGGACAGACAGGGAGGGACGGACAGACAGACAGGGAGGGACGGACAGACAGGGAGGGACGGACAGACAGGGAGGGACGGACAGACAGGGAGGGAGGGACGGACAGACAGGGAGGGACGGACAGACAGGGAGGGACGGACAGACAGAGAGGGAGGGACGGACAGACAGACGGGGACGGACAGACGGGGACGGACAGACGGGGACGGACAGACAGGGACGGACACAGACTGGGACGGACACAGACTGGGACGGACACAGACTGGGACGGACACAGACTGGGACAGACACAGACTGGGACAGACACAGACTGGGACAGACACAGACTGGGACAGACACAGACTGGGACAGACACAGACTGGGACAGACACAGACTGGGACAGACACAGACTGGGACAGACACAGACGGGGACAGACACAGACGGGGACAGACACAGACGGGGACAGGGACAGACGGGGACAGGGACAGACGGGGACAGGGACAGACGGGGACAGGGACAGACGGGGACAGGGACAGACGGGGACAGACAGGGACAGGGACAGACAGGGACAGGGACAGACAGGGACAGGGACAGACAGGGACAGGGACAGACAGGGACAGGGACAGACAGGGACAGACAGACCGGCAGGGACAGACAGGGACAGACAGACCGGAAGGGACAGGGACAGACACAGACCGGGACAGACACAGACCGGGACAGACACAGACCGGGACAGACACAGACCGGGACAGACACGGACCGGGACAGACACGGACCGGGACAGACACGGACCGGGACAGACACGGACCGGGACAGACACGGACCGGGACAGACACGGACCGGGACAGACACGGACGGGACAGACACGGACCGGGACAGACACGGACCGGGACAGACACGGACCGGGACAGACACGGACCGGGACAGACACGGACCGGGACAGACACGGACCGGGACAGACACGGACCGGGACAGACACGGACCGGGACAGACACGGACCGGGACAGACACGGACCGGGACAGACACGGACCGGGACAGACACGGACTGGGACAGACACGGACCGGGACAGACACGGACCGGGACAGACACGGACCGGGACAGACACGGACCGGGACAGACACGGACCGGGACAGACACGGACCGGGACAGACACGGACCGGGACAGACACGGACCGGGACAGACACGGACCGGGACAGACACGGACCGGGACAGACACGGACGGGACAGACACGGACCGGGACAGACACGACGGACAGACACGGACAGACACGGACAGACACGGACAGACACGGACAGACACGGACAGACACGGACAGACACGGACAGACACACGGACAGACACGGACAGACACGGACAGACACGGACAGACACGGACAGACACACGGACAGACACACGGACACGGACACGGGGACAGACACGGGGACAGACACGGGGACAGACACGGGGACAGACACGGGGACAGACACGGGGACAGACACGGGGACAGACACGGGGACAGACACGGGGACAGACACGGGGACAGACACGGGGACAGACACGGGGACAGACACGGGGACAGACACGGGGACAGACACGGGGACAGACACGGACACACACGGACAGACACGGACAGACAGGGACGGACAGGGACAGACAGGGACGGACAGGGACGGACAGGGACAGACAGGGACGGACAGGGACGGACAGGGACGGACAGGGACGGACAGGGACGGACAGGGACGGACAGGGACGGACAGGGACGGACAGGGACGGACAGGGACGGACAGGGACGGACAGGGACGGACAGGGACAGACACACACAGACACGGACAGGGACAGACACACACAGACACGGACACGGACAGACACACACAGACACAGACAGGGACAGACACACACAGACACAGACAGGGACAGACACACACAGACAGGGACGGACACGGACAGACACGGACACGGACAGACACGGACACGGACAGACACGGACACGGACAGACAGGGACACGGACAGACACGGACACGGACAGACACGGACACGGACAGACAGGGACACGGACAGACAGGGACACGGACAGACAGGGACACGGACAGACAGGGACACGGACAGACAGGGACACGGACAGACAGGGACACGGACAGACAGGGACACGGACAGACAGGGACACGGACAGACAGGGACACGGACAGACACGGACACGGACAGACAGGGACACGGACAGACAGGGACACACGGACACGGGGACAGACAGACACGGACAGGGACAGACAGACACGGACAGGGACAGACAGACACGGACAGGGACACGGACAGGGACAGGGACAGACAGACACGGACACGGACAGACAGACACGGACACGGACAGACAGACACGGACACGGACAGACAGACACGGACAGGCACACACACACAGACAGACACACACACACAGACAGACACACACACACAGACAGACCGACACACACAGACAGACCGACACACACAGACAGACCGACACACACAGACAGACCGACACACACAGACAGACCGACACACACAGACAGACCGACACACACAGACAGACCGACACACACAGACAGACCGACACACACAGACAGACCGACACACACAGACAGACCGACACACACAGACAGACCGACACACACAGACAGACCGACACACACAGACAGACCGACACACACAGACAGACCGACACACACAGACAGACCGACACACACAGACAGACCGACACACACAGACAGACCGACACACCACAGACAGACCGACACACACAGACAGACCGACACACACAGACAGACCGACACACACAGACAGACCGACACACACAGACAGACCGACACACACAGACAGACCGACAACAGACCGACACACACAGACAGACCGACACACACAGACAGACCGACACACACAGACAGACCGACACACACAGACAGACCGACACACACAGACAGACCGACACACACAGACAGACCGACACACACAGACAGACCGACACACACAGACAGACCGACACACACAGACAGACCGACACACACAGACAGACCGACACACACAGACAGACCGACACACACAGACAGACCGACACACACAGACAGACCGACACACACAGACAGACCGACACACACAGACAGACCGACACACACAGACAGACCGACACACACAGACAGACCGACACACACAGACAGACCGACACACACAGACAGACCGACACACACAGACAGACCGACACACAGACAGACACAGACCGACAGACCGACACAGACACAGACCGACAGACCGACACACACAGACAGACAGACCGACACACACAGACAGACAGACAGACAGACAGACAGACCGACACACAGACAGACAGACAGACCGACACACAGACAGACAGACAGACCGACACAGACAGACAGACAGACAGACCGACACACAGACAGACAGACAGACAGACCGAGACACAGACAGACAGACCGAGACACAGACAGACAGACCGAGACACAGACAGACAGACCGAGACACACAGACCGAGACACACAGACCGACACAGACAGACCGACACAGACAGACCGACACAGACAGACCGACACAGACAGACCGACACAGACAGACCGACACAGACAGACCGACACAGACAGACCGACACAGACAGACCGACACAGACAGACCGACACAGACAGACCGACACAGACAGACCGACACACAGACACACACACACAGACACACAGACACACAGACACACAGAGGGACCGGGACAGACACAGACAGACAGGGAGGGACGGGGAGGGACAGACACAGACCGGGAGGGACGGACACAGACAGACAGGGACAGACAGGGACAGACGGACAGGGACAGACGGACAGGGACAGACGGACAGGGAGGGACAGACGGGCAGGGACAGACGGGCAGGGACAGACACAGACATACAGACGGAGGGACAGGGACAGACACAGACATACAGACGGAGGGACAGGGACAGACAGGGAGGGACAGGGACAGACATACAGACGGAGGGACAGACAGGGAGGGACAGACAGACAGGGAGGGACAGACAGACAGGGAGGGACAGACAGACAGGGAGGGAGAGACAGACAGGGAGGGAGAGACAGACAGGGAGGGACAGACAGACAGGGAGGGACAGACAGACAGACAGACAGGGAGGGACAGACAGGGAGGGACAGACAGGGAGATGGACAGATAGACAGACAGACCGGGAGGGAGAGACAGGGGCAGGGACAGACAGGGGCAGGGACAGACAGGGGCAGGGACAGACAGGGGCAGGGACAGACAGGGGCAGGGACAGACAGGGGCGGGGACAGACAGACTGAGGGACAGACAGACTGAGGGACAGACAGACTGAGGGACAGACAGACACAGACATACAGACGGAGGGACAGGGACTGACTGGGAGGGAGGGACAGGGACAGACACAGACAAGGAGGGACAGACAAGGAGGGAGGGACAGGGACAGACTGGGACAGACAAACAGGAAAGGACAGGGAGGGACAGGGACAGACGGGGAGGGACAGACGGGGAGGGACAGACGGGGAGGGACAGACGGGGAGGGACGGACGGGGAGGGACGGACGGGGACGGACGGACGGGGAGGGACGGGGAGGGACGGGGAGGGACGGACGGGGAGGGACAGACAGACGGGGAGGGACAGAGACAGACGGGGAGGGACAGAGACAGACGGGGAGGGACAGGGACAGACAGGGAGGGACAGACGGGGAGGGACAGACGGGGAGGGACAGACGGGGAGGGACAGACGGGGAGGGACAGGGAGGGAGGGACAGGGAGGGACAGACAGGGAGGGAGGGACAGGGAGGGAGGGACAGACAGGGAGGGAGGGACAGACAGACAGGGACAGACAGACAGGGACAGACAGACAGGGAGGTACAGAGACAGACGGGGAGGGACAGAGACAGACGGGGAGGGACAGGGACAGACTGGGAGGGACAGACGGGGAGGGACAGGGAGGGAGGGACAGGGAGGGAGGGACAGACAGGGAGGGAGGGACAGACAGACAGGGACAGACAGACAGACAGGGACAGACAGACAGGGAGGTACAGACAGACAGACAGGGAGGGACAGAGACAGACAGACAGACGGAGACAGACAGACAGAGACAGACAGACAGACACAGACAGACAGAGACAGACAGAGACAGACAGACAGACAGACACAGACAGACAGAGACAGACAGACAGAGAGACAGACAGACAGAGACAGACAGACAGAGACAGACAGACAGACACAGACAGACAGAGACAGACAGACAGAGACAGACAGACAGACAGACAGAGACAGACAGAGACAGACAGACAGAGACAGACAGACACAGACAGACAGACAGACACAGACAGACAGACAGACAGACACAGACAGACAGAGAGACAGACAGACAGACAGACACAGACAGACAGACACAGACAGACAGAGCACAGACAGACAGACACAGACAGACAGACACAGACAGACAGGAGACAGACAGACACAGACAGACAGACAGACAGACAGACAGACAGGACAGACACAGACAGACAGAGAGACAGACAGACAGACAGACACAGACAGACAGACACAGACAGACAGACACAGACAGACAGACACAGACAGACACAGACAGACAGAGACAGACAGACACAGACAGACAGACAGACGGGGAGGGACAGACACGGGGAGGGACAGACACGGGGAGGGACAGACACGGGGAGGGACAGACACGGGGAGGGACAGACACGGGGAGGGACAGACTGAGACTGAGACAGACTGAGAGACACAGACACAGACAGACACAGGGACAGACAGACACAGGGACAGAGAGACAGACAGGGAGGGACAGGGACAGACACAGACAGACAGGGAGGGACAGGGACAGACACAGACAGACAGGGAGGGACAGACACAGACAGGGAGGGACAGACACAGACAGGGAGGGACAGACACAGACAGACAGGGAGGGACAGACACAGACAGACAGGGAGGGACAGACAGGGAGGGACAGACAGGGAGGGACAGACAGGGAGGGACAGACAGGGAGGGACAGACAGGGAGGGACAGACAGACAGGGAGGGAGAGGGATAGATAGACGGAGACAGGGACAGACAGGGAGGGACAGACGGACGGAGGGACGGACGGAGGGACAGACGGACGGACAGACAGACAGGGAGGGATGGAGGGACGGACGGGACGGACGGACCAGACACAGACGGGGGGGGGGGGACTGTTTAGCAGTGGCAAGCAAAGGGTCCAAAGCATCTAAGTTGGCAACACAATGTCAGAAAAAAGGTCTAGGGGGAAAGCAAAAGGTTTAGGGAACTTTAGCCAAAAAGGGCCAAGTCCTACACCAGACCACAACTGCTGAAGGACTGGTCCGCCACATTTTCAAGTGTGCCTATCACGGTTGTAGGCACCATAATGTGTCACCATGAAACATTCAGCAGTGTCCTTGTCACTGTCTCCCAGGCATACAACTTTACCTTTTTAGGTCTCGTCCAGGCAGCGCATGCGCACTCTCTTCGTAACATGCTGTCTCTACTATATGGGCTTTAAACACAGCCCATCTTTTTTTATTTATTTCTTACTGTCGTTTGTAATTGCCGGCTTTTATTTGGTGAATACCCTTAGTAGTCCCTTCTTTTTAGGTCGAGCCTAGCGCAGCGCGCATGCGCTGCTCTAAGAGATGACCTTTTGGAATCGGTCTGCACTTTCCTAACACTCGTGCGTGTGGCGGCATCCACCTTGCTGGAGCAGCAGCGGCGCGCAGGGGCCATCTGTTTCTAATTAGCGTGGCCGCACGTGCTTGTTTACATTTCTCTACTCTCTCTCCCCTGCCTGTCTCACCATCGTTTAGATTCTGAACGACAAAGAGAAAAAACTCACAAGGTGTAGTTATGTGCAGCCGTTTCTTCTTTTAATCGTACTCTGTGTCCTTTGACCCCCGTTATGTCCCGTACATGCTGCAGCGTCACATACGGCCATGTATTTTAGGGGAGGATACACTCTTGCGTACACTGTGACCAGGGGGCTACAGTTTGTAACAAGTGCCGCCAGCCACTGAGTCACATGCTGTGTGCGAGTTTCGGGCAGCTGTGTTTTTTGCGGAGAGCTTCCGGTCAAACAAACCGTGCCGCTTTTGAGCAATTCCAAAGCATCAGACTCGTCTGCCACACACAGCTGTTTGTTTTCCGTCTCCTCTCTCTTTTTCGGCCCGTCCCCGTTTGTGTTTAAGCGGACCGCGGCACCGTGTGGAAGTCAGGCATATTTGAATGTATGGACGAAGGAGCACTAAAAGCAATTTAGAGGAAGAAGCTTATATTTTAAAAACGTCAGCACTGTGAGGTCCAACCCTTTGTTTTAAAAAAAAAAACAGAAGCAGAACCTGGCGTTTTACCCTTGCTTCTCTCGCCAAATATATTAAAGAAAATATGTTTAGGACGTCAGTGGGAAGTTTGTGGTATTTACAGCGTTTCATATTGGCTTCTAAGCACTCGACGGTGTGGATATATCGAATTTGGGCACAGCCTTCATTCCGATCGGACTACATACACTTTGTAACTCGACCAGGACCTTAAACTTGTTTATTATCGGGCTTAGCGCTCAGAAGTGGCAGATAGCATCAAAGCACTCTTCAAAACACCCAGCGTAAAAAGACCTAAATAAACTTGAAATTGGTTTATTACACCACTGCAGTTTTATCATACTGGAGGACGCTCGGAGCAAACCTGTTTTCAGTTTGATTGGATTGAAGAAGAGGAGAATGTGCCGCACACAGTTACGAGCACGTTGTGTCGTGATTCGTAGGACGCACACATTTCTCTACCCCTTATAACCAGCGACACATCCGAACCCAGACCAAAGTATTTTTGAGCCCAGGGCTTTAAGTGATACAAAGGGGATGATGGACGGAACGTTTGAGCCAATCAAACACTCACCCCCAGTCAACTGATCTGGGTTTAATCCATCATTCTTTAGCTCACTCCACCACCCCAGTTCAGACATGGCCATATGCAAATCAGTCTGACCCTGTGCCTCATGGGAACAGTCCAGCCCGAACTGCCAAGCCATGTCTTCCCTGGGCTTTAAGTGGGCTGGGTCCTGCCGGTGCTCAGCACCGGCGACATTCTAAAAAAGCAGGTGCTGAGACTGATCTCTAGCAGGCTCTCCATTTTTGCCCTCAGTGTGAAAAAAAAGTCTTCACTCTGCAGCAGTGCCACCTTTCACTGCCTGTGATGTAACTTTAAAGACTCGCAATAATTCTTATATTGTGCTGCATAACTAAACACTTATAAGGTCCCAAAGGCGAGACCTATTGGCTATGCCAATGCTTGTTGATTTTTGTATCCTTCCATGAGGACTGCCCCTGTTAAATGTGCTCTTACTGTTCAGGTTATTTAGGATGCTTTGAGAGCACTCTATTTTTTGTTTGTCTGCCTTTTCTCGTCTTAAGTGTTCGTGTTTTATTTACCTCGTGCCCTGGCTTAATGAAAGGAGCGTGGGCGCTTTATTTGCTGTGCCCCCTGGTTGTTAGTTTCCTGCGTGTGTCCCCTGCTTGTGTTGTGAGCTCTGTTCCGTATCTTCGAGCGCTGTTTTTTAATTATACCATCTTAGCACAACACATGGCATTGTTTGTCCGTGTGCAGGCCCTCTACAGCCTCTGGGTGTGTGCTCTGCCCTCAGATGCTCCGTCCCAGCCAGTGAGAGGGAAGCAGCAGAGGTGTGCTGGTACTCCTCCCCTGTTAGTTGCTTCCCCTGTAGCTCTCACTTCAGAGGGGTCTGCAGCTGTTGCCCGCTCCTCAATTGCTACATTGGTGACATTCAGAGGGTGATGTCACCCCGACAGTATTGCCAGGCTAAGAATGGGAAAAGACAGAACACGATGGCCGCCTTGTCTTCATTTAGCTACCCGGCTCTTACAGTAGTGTTCGCCAAATAGCAGTAAGTGTGCCTTGTTTACTTCTTTGTACTGCTGGCCTTTCTGCAAAGTGCAGAGGATTTCTCGCCATCTAGTTTCTAAATAACGAGAAATCAGACGAGGACACTGCAGCGCTTTACATGTGCACTAGTATTGTCAAGCTGCTTAATATATATCATTGGCCCTTCAGCCCTGTGCATAGCTCACTGTGTTCGCATCATGGTGCTAGAACAGAGACCCAATTAACTGTATTTGTTGAGCCCGCCCCCTTCGTTGCTGCCCGCGTCAGCCCCGCTAGGAGCATTTTTTTATGCCGGGAGCACTGCCAGCCCATCTGGCCGTGAAGTGGATAAAATACTAATACTGACATTCTAAAATGACTGTGGATACCAGGAGACAGCACTACGAAGCAGCAGAAAGTGCCTGGAGTCCATGACCCCATGCTGTATGGTTGCCTGTGGGTCCCTCCCCCCTCCACGTTGCATTCTCTTGTCTGTTTGCTTCCCTTCCCCTGCTCTCTGTGCATCTTCTCCCCACAAATGCCTTCCACGAATCTGCCCTCCATGTTGCTCTCCCACCTGCATACTTTCCTCTTCCCTTCTGGTACCTTTTCGTTTGTTTGCCAATCCAATGCGGATCCATAAACGAAGAAAATCAATCATCAATTTGTAGTTGCCTATGCTTAACATATTGCTTTACCATTGATTCCTGTTTGATAAACTTCTGCAATGCACACTAATGGATATATATGCAGCTGCGTACATCCAAGACAAAAACAATCTTATAGGGCTTTGCCATCTCTTTTATATCAGCAGTAATGCGTTTTAAGGAACAACATGCTTTTGTAAAATGCCCACTAATATGCATCGCAGGACCTTAACAAACAGAAGTTTATGCTAAAGCAATATGGTAAAACCGACAACACACACAAGTTCTGGTAATGGGAAAGGGTGGTTATTAAAAATCTTAAAATAAAACAAAAAAAAACAAATGGATGTGCAGTTAGAAAAAGAATGTTCTTGATGTAAGCAGGGAAATAAAACGCATGAAAATAGATGGAAAAGCTTTAATGGGTTAAGCAGTTTTAAAAGGAGGCAATACAGAGCTCAGGGGTGTGTTAAGAAAAAAAGTTATAAATGTACACGGCAACAAAAAGTACTATGCAAAGTGAGCCTGAAACCAAAGCAAAACAGTGCTGACAAATGCTCCCGCAATAATGCCATGCCAAGTATAACATTGCTCCTTGTAAAAACAAGCATTTCTCTCGTGTGAAAGTTAGACCTATTGGCGTTGTAAATGACAATTTGTTTGGGTGTTTTTTTTTGTTTGTAGTGGAGGGATCATATCTGCATAGTGCTGTTGCCATTCGTATGACCTTGTGGCACTGGACGAACAGAAAATGGGAAATAGGTTATGAGGGAGGGTAGATGGAAAATAAATGACACCAATGGAATAAGGAATCAAAAAATAGGGAAGGGTCGCTTTATATGCATGACAGGAAAGAGCGTGATACCGTAGCAGGATTTGTAAACGGCTCAGCCGACCATAAACCATGCCCACAAACGGCCAAAAAGGAGCATACACAATGTACTGTCAGATCAGCCCATCGAGCCCTGCCTTATTGCCCTATATGCCTGTCCAACCCAGTTCACGACCAACAGTAACAGCCAACCTGGAGCTGCTCTGCTGCCTTCAGTGTTGCTTATGTCTGGGGCTCGGGACAATGACTGTTATGCATGGCACAGCAGGTACCAAGAGGATATTAGGCAAAAACGTTTTTGGTATAGGTGGCATGTTTAGCATTTAATGATACACGATTTTCCATTTGTTACGTGCCACTTGTGGGATTTACACTCGGGCTGCACTCAGGGGCTGCATTCCAATTTCTTAGAAAGAAACTGTAGGGCACGTCCCATTCTGTTTGCCACCTGCACCCTTGAGTAGCTACAGTAACAAAGTGGGGCATGGGGCTCCACCTGAAGGACGAAGGCATCCGTCAAACAACGCAGTATAGGGATGAACAGTCAGGAGGCAGCGCAGAGAAGGGGTCAGTGATGGCGCTACCTTTCTTGAAGATTGCAACTTTGTCTGGTTAGTCCTCACGTGTACGACCTTTCCCATAGTGACCCTAGACCGATGTACTTGCTGGCTGGGAGTAAGTGGAGGAAGAAAGTTAAACCATGGAGACTGAGGCAAAACTAACACAGGTAGCTTAGACAGTCATGGTTACATGCATTTGTGATCCCTAGACCGGGGGTATATTGTAAATAACCGCTGACATTAGAGCACTTAAGTTTCCCATTCACTACAAACCTTGATTATGGCAGTGCATACTTAGTTTTCTTTTCTCCTAATCTTCACTGGCAACCTGATCATGACAACATCGCCCGTCAATTTTGAATCCACCTCTCTGCAAATCTCGCAATTAAAAAAAAATCCAGTTTGCGTGACGTGTTCTCCAGCATAACGTCTTAAATTTAAAATAGGTCCAAGTGGGCGGCCATTTTCAGGTCAGACACTAGTCATTTCAGTGGGAAAAAAAGATTGAATGGAAGTTCCATTTGTATGACGCACATGGCACATCTCCGACACCTCACCTTAATAAATGAAATAAATCGCCGTCACTATGCCTTTGCACTTGGTAATATTAATACAGAACTCTCCAGTAAAGGGGGCGTGGCTTGCCGCGAGGTGCAATGGCCGCTTAAGAGCGGCTCCGCCGAGCTACCTTACAATTTCCCTTGTAAATCTGTGCATTCATCCGGAAATAGGGCACAAGTAGGGACCTGATAGCCCACACCGCTACAAAAGAGGAGTTGGGGCACACACAAGAGGGTCATTAAGGGCTGAAGGAACCCCCGGTGGAGAGGAACAGCGATGGCCCATTCCCCCCCCCCCCATCTCACCATACACAGACTGAGGGGACTCTGAGGCCACTGCTGCCTTCCAAAATTATATACAATAGCAAAAAATCGAAAGTGGGGTAGCTGGACAACCGGACTTACTAGACCGGGCCACGGGCTCTTGCTAAAGAAGCCACTTCTCTAGGGAGCCACTGAAGATAGGTCAGTTGGATTGAGGGATTACCTGCCAAATTGTAGGCCTAGACTAGACGGGAGGTGAGAACATCACTTCAGTGGCCTGGCGCCCTCTCCTCCAGAGGATCTACGAGATGGCAATGATGGGGGAAGAGGTCCCCGAGCCCCCACCACAGACAAAACTAGATAAATTCACTCTGCCAGAGACCAAATGACCAGCTCTGATGGAGCGGCTGCGAGCGGATCTAATACGGCCATGTCTCACATAGCGACTCCAGAACCTCACTCTGCAAGACGTCATGGCGGCCATGTAGTGTTTTACTTTAAGTATAAGTTGTTCTTTGACTCTGCATGGAATGTGGAATCCCTGGGTTGCTAAGCGAAGCTGAGTAACTGGTCAGTTGACAGTTACCAGTCTTCAGTGTTGGATGGGGTCTCGGTCTTTAACTTAATAAAGACTTTTCTGTCTCTACACCTGCTTCCTGTGCTTCTGTGAAGAAGGATCCTACATTTGGCGACGTCCCAAAGTGTGACACAAAGGCTGTGAAGTTCTGAGATAAGGGATGTAGTTTGACCTGGTGGTAGGCGGAAGTCAAGTCAAGGGAAGAGAAGTGCTTGGCACCACTCAACGAGCATAACATTTCACTGATGTTAGGTAGAGGGTAATGATCAACTACTACAGCCTTATTTAACTCCCTTTAACTGGTCAGTTGACCGTTACCAGTCTTCAGTGTTGGATGGGGTCTCTGATGTCTTTAACTTAATAAAGACCTTTCTGTCTCTACACCTGCTTCCTGTGCTTCTGTGAAGAAGGATCCTACAGGCCATTCAGGGGATTAGGACTGATCTTGCCGGGAAAATAGACGTGGTAACCATAGAGGTCTCCCTGCTCAAAGCAGATCTCCACAACATGGGAAGTGGAGTGAAAGAGGTGGAAGGAATGACGTCTGGCCTGGTGACTGATGCAAAGTCCCTACAGATGCAGGTCAGTGAACTGACCAAGGTGATGAGGGAGCTAGAAGCTAGGCTGGAAGACCAAGAGGGGCACTCCCAATGCAATAATGTCTGCATAATTGGTGTGCCAGTGAGCGGAAGGACCAGCGGTAGACCTCTTTGTAGAGGACCTCATAACGAAGATGCTCCAGCCCCGGGGCCTATCTAAATACTTCTCGGTAGAGCGTGCCCACAGAGTCCCGGACACGCAGCCAAGGCTGGGGGCCCCGCCGCGACCCATAATCGCACAGCTGTTCAACTACCGTGATCATGATGCTGTCCTCCAGGTGGCTCGAAGCGCCCCACCACTGAAATGCGAGAACACTCTCGTCACCTTCTACCCAGACTTTACATTGACAGTACAGCAAAAATGACGGAGCTTCGTGGAAGTGAAAAATCAGAAAATTAAGTACTCCATGCTCTTACCTGCAACCCTTAGAGTAGCAGCTGAAGGCAAGGTATGGTGCTTTACAACTTCTGCGGTGGCATGGGACTGGTTGGACGGCTGGAGGATAGCGGGGAAATCGAGACTCTGAACCAAGGCCAAAACAATGCCGGACGACACAGAAGTAGATTCAGTCAGAGTGTGAGGACGGACACTTACTTGAAACTGAACACACTCCGCAGTGAAGGGAATGAATACCCTGAGCTGGACACTAATGGAAAAGCTGATACTGGGCTGGCTGCAGAGCAACTCTGAATTGAGATACTGGAATGGGACTAACATGCAGCTAAGATTTACGTTCCTTGTGTTTAAATCCACATATTTGTCATTGATTTTACCTTGGCACATGTTGAAATAGCACCTACATATTGTATGACTAGGGGTTTGGGAGTGGCTGGCGGACTTTCCATCGACTAAGCCGACCCAAGTTTGGTTTTGATATTATGGGACGACAGGCACTCTGCAAATTGGGGTGGTGGGTGGTTTTGAGCCCACAGTGCAGGGTAGCGGGGGGGATGTTGCAGTATCGTTTATCGGATCCGAACAGCCACCAACAAGATGGCACGGTTCAAACGTTAAATCAGTTGTTAGCCTGGCAGGGGGAGGGAGGGGGATGATGCACTCCAGGGTGGTGTGGGGAGGTGGATAGACCCCCCCAGCAATGCAAGAGAGAATAGATGTAGCTCGGGTACCCAACCAAACATCCACGTTAGATAAGAGGATAGACCCAGATAAGCTACGAGAGTCCCCTCATGCAAACGCAGATATGCGAATCATGACTTGGAATGTTAATGGCATGGGCCATAAAATAAAAAGCACAGTGGTACTTCAATATCTTCGTAGGCAAAACCCTGATATAGCACTGCTACAGGAAACACCTCAAGTGCAACAAATGTAAGGTGCTAGATAAATACGGCTATAAACTCCTAGCACATGCAGGGTTCGCGACTGGGTCTAAAGGAGTAGGGATCCTGGTCCAGACAGCAGTTCCCTTTATACCGGGTAAAACTTGGTACAATGAGATGGGTAGATATGTGGCCATAACAGGGAGATGGGAGGGCAAAGTCTTGACTATATGCTCAGTGTATGTACCACCAAGGCTACACGCAGACACCCTACCGGCACTAAGTGCACTATTGCTAGATCTTCCGGCGGGTATATTGATTATGGGAGGAGACATGAATGCGATGATGGATCCAGCTAGGGACCGGATGATGACCTCCGACATGGTACGTGGGGCTGAACCACTACGAGATTTCGGGGAGGCACTCTGCCTCATTGACCTATGGAGAGAGCACAACCCAGGGGTCAGACAATATACATTCTACTCGACGCCACATGTGGGGATACTCCCGTCTAGACTATTTAGTGACGCAATTAACCAATGCACACTGGTTTAAGGGGGCGATACACAAGGTGAGGGGAATATCAGATCATTTGCCTGTAGAAATACATTTACAGGGACCCCCGAGAGACAACACCCTGCTTCCCAGAGTAGACCCCTGGCTCTTTCGAGACAAGCCGGCTAGGGATAAGCTAAGAGAACGGACAGAACAATACTTTCAAGACGACCTGGGATCGGTGGACTCCGCATGCGTGCTGTGGGAAGCTTATAAGACAGTCATGCAGAGATGTGTACAGGCAATAGCTGCAGGGAAAAACAAAGAATTCAGTTTGACACCCTGGAAAAGATCTTGAGTCTTGAAAGCAGTGCTGCGGCGAACAGTGAGCCGGATGCACACACTAGACAACAGGTCCGTATTAAGCAGAGAGATGAGACCTAGTGGAGGAAGCGGCCAAGACACAGGCCAGGGCAACCCAAAGATGACTTTACAAGGTGGGTGAAAAGGCCAATAAGCTACTAGCCTGGTTGGATAAAAGAGATAAAGAAAGACACTGGGTATTAGAGGTGCACACCCCACAAAGGGGGGTTAGAAAGAGGGGAGATGAAATAGCCTCTGCATTCGCTGACCATTATGAAACCCTGTATAACCTCCACTAGAATGGCGAAGGACTGCACGGAACTGCTTCGGGACCTACGCTTCCCAAGGCTATCCGGTGAGTAGAGAGAGGAGATGGAAAAAGAACTCATGGAAGAAGACATAGGAAGGGCCATTAGGGATTTACAGTTGAGTAAGGCGGCCGGACCTAACTGTATACCTGCTGAATTCTTTAAAGGAGTGGCCTTGAGAGTGGCCCCTCGCATGTTAAATAGTATCTGGAAGCCCTAGACCGAGGTATTTTGCCAGAAGACCAGAGACTAGCCACTATTTTTTGTAATCCCGAAACAAAGCAAGCCACACACGAATTGTGGATCATACCGCCCCATATCCTTATGAAATATGGAAGCAAAGGTGCTAGCAAATATCCTGGCGAACAAACTCAGTGCGGTCATTACATCTTTAGTCCACCCTGATCAATCGGGTTTTATGCCCCATAGGAGCACTAGACTCAATTTGAGGCGGCTGTATGGAGTGATGCATATTACTAAGACAAAACCGGTAGAGGACGCAGTGCTCCTATCGCTAGATGCCTGTATGGCGTTTGATAACATTGAGTGGTCCTACTTGTTTGCAGTACTGGAAAGATTTGGCCCCAGATTTTGCGCTTGGGTACAACTCCTGTATACAAGCCCATTAGCTAGGGTTTAAGTGAATGGGGCGATATCAAGGGTGGTCTAGTTACACAAAGGCACGAGGCAGAGATGTCTGCTCTCTTCTATGCTCTTTGCCCTAGCACTTGAGCCCCTGGCGGCATGGGTCAGAATGGACCTGTTCATCCAGGGAATATGGCGGGGGGGAGACGAATATCCTATGCCGACGATATCCTGCTATATGCAACTAACCCAAAATCCTCGATTGGTCGAATATCCCAGTTGTTTGGGAGTTAGTCGAGATACAGGATAAATTGGAACAAATCCCTCCTCTATGTGCTGGTGGGGGAGATGCAACGAGTGCACCATCCCTAGTAATAAAAGATACATTTAAATACCTAGGCATAGTAATCTCAAAGGCAGGCAACGAGTTTTTAGAGGACAAGCTAGTCCCCCAGCCGGATAGGCTGTGTAGGGATGTACTACATTGGAGCAAGCTCCCACTGTCCTTAATTGGGCGGGCTGCCTTATTTAAAATGTTTTGTTTCAATGTACACTAATTGATACTTATCCATACTTGTCTGACCCATGAAACAATGTGGATCAAAGTTTCTACAATAAATAAATGAATGATTTAGCAAATAAAGGCTTTAAGTCCATATGAATCGAGTTTATGGACTTCAGTCTGTTCAATTGCTTTAACAGCACATGAATGTGACGTGCTAGGACAATTCCCTTTCTTGTTTAATTATATGGCCCTGTCCAGCCACCTAGGGCCAAACCCCTGTCTGCTATAATGCTTATTTAAAATGATGGCATTGCCAAGGTTTCGATATATTCTGCAAAATACCCCTCGTAGAATACCGCCTAGCTTTTTTAGGAGGATTGACAGCGAACTAAGGCAGTTATTATGGGATGGAGGACAGTCTAGAATAGCCCTGCATAAATTACAGCGGAGTGTATTTGAGGGCGGACTGGTGATTCCTGACATCAAAAAGTATTGTTTGGCAGTACAATTAGTAACTATAAACTAATGGGTGTTAATGGGACAGGACAAGCCAGCATACAGAGTTGACCATCACTATATGGGATGTTGAGGTTATTCAGCGTCGCTTTACCGTCTACAAATGAGAAACGCACTACCTCCACACACAAACGACGAAGTATATGGAGGGAAGCGACAATATTTCTAGACTGGAAAGGGAAATTGACAGGAAGAACTCCGCTGTGGGACAGTGATCTTCTACGAGAGGTGGGCCAACTAAAGGTATTTCTTAAGTGGGGAGTTATAGGGACTGACTATCTGGGAGATATATGGAGGGGTCAAACACTGATAGATTTTGAGGACCTAAAATTGGAGTACCAGGTGGCTGAATCTGATATTTTTTTTTATAGTTACAGCTAAAACATGCCCCAAGGCGTCACATCCCAGGTGGAGAGCAATTAGCGGAATACACGCCATGACAGATAAAGCTACTTCCCTCGTATACAAAAAGATAATGAACTCTTCAGATCCCCTTAGGGCTCTCCAAGAAACTTGGAGTGTCGAACTGGGAGCACTTGACGATGATTGGACAGAAGCTATACAGAGTCCACGGGAGGCTGCAATTAGAGCAAGGTTTCGCCTCATACAATTGCGTATACTACACAGATCATACACTTCAAGGACACTACTATACCGACTAGGACGAAGTGACACAGATCAGTGCGTAAGGGGTTGTGGGGTGATGGGCACCTTTTTCCATACACTATGGTCTCGCCCCCGAATTCAGCAATACTGGAGAGAAATAAAAGGGGTAACGTCGGAAGTGGTAGACCAAGAGGTCACATTGGGGGCCAAGTGGCATATCCTATGTGTGACTAGAGAAGATAAATGGCCAAAATATTCCAGGATATGGCTTATGATCGCAGATATAGTAGCCAAAAGAAATATAGCAAGGGAGTGAGGGGCGCACCAACCACTGAAAGTTGTGCAGTGGAAGGAGGATTTGTACGGGTGCTGCGCTGCTGAAAAAGTGGTGTTCCAGGTCAGGGGGTGCCCGAGGAACTGGGACAAAATCTGGAGTAAGTGGACACAATATAGAGGTCTCTGAGGTAGCTCTAGGAGGAATGGGCGGGTGGGAGAATGGGGGAATACAAGACACTGTACTACATTAAAATGTACCTAGGAATGATTTAATCGATCTATTTCTGTATTGTGACATAAGACTTATAGATGTTAAGATGGATACCCTTGAGAAATCTGTATGGGAAAGATCTGTTAATGGACACACTGCCAGGCTTTCTGTTTGTTTAATTAAAAGACTTAAAAAAAAAAAAAATTGTTAACATTTAGCACTGCTTGGCACTTTAAAAACAGTAAATCGGGTGTTATGCTTGGAGGGGTGGGGGAGTGAGATGAAAGGGTGGTGAAGCAAGCTGAAATGGTCGGGGCGCAAGATGAAGCAGCGACGGGAGCATGTAGGGGATAGTTTACGCCGGGTGTTTTGAAAGTGGTGATATGACATCCTGCTTTGAAGTGCTCTTGTAAATGAAAAAAAAAGTCCGCAAGACACGACATTCCGTAGTACAAGTGGAAGCGGACAAGTCCTCCGGTAATACTCATTGGAGTTAATTACTGAGTAAAGGGTGGGGCAAGCAGGAACCATTATCCAATTAGAAGCGTCGTCGTTTAAAGGACACTGACAAATGCCAACTAAAAGCTGGATATGGGGTTCGAAGTCCACAGAGTGAGTACAGCATGTTGAGAAGACAGCGCATGCTGCTGCCTAGGCTCGACCTAACAAGGAAATGCTTGTTCCACATCTTCAGTTTTGGTTATAAAATTCAATTGAAGAATGAGCCTTTAATACTCATGGGCACAGTGCAGCTGCTCCTGCCACACAGATTGCGACCCATTTACCTACTCATTTACACTCAATCATTGCCGTGGCAGGCCTAACAGTGATCTTTGTGGAAGCATGGAAATGGTGGCTCCAAATCAAGGGTAAGGATGGGCCCTTCGTACTCATAGGCCCTAGTTCGCCTGCTCTGGCTGCATCAATAACAAACACAACCCTACCTGCATTAAACCACAAAAATCCAGTTGTTTTGCATTGTTTTTCATAACAAACACGTTCAATTTTTTATATTTTTTATCTAATTTAAAGTAACACTGATCCAAACAGTATCCTGACTATTAAAACCTCACGAGCAAGCCATCCTTTAAAATTTAGAATCCGCAAAAATCTGTCAATCTATATTTTAACATGAAATTCCACTTCAAATTATACACAATGAAAACACGGTACTTTGCTACAGCCAATCTTAGCATCATCTCAGTCCCTCAGCCTTCTGAGGTTGATATATTGAAAATACCACACATTTTATTAGAACATTAGTCTGTCGTTTTAATCCACACTAACATGATCTTCAATCGTTGGGTAGATCAAATGCTCTTTTCTACTTAAGCATGTATGTCCGCTTGGGTGCTTTTCTTTTAAATGTGCTTTGCAGCTTTATCAGACGTTGACGCTTTTTAATCATATCTACTGTAGTGACAATTTCTTTTTCTTGCCTGTCAGTTTTCTTTCCTTGGTGCGCTCTTTATAGTGTTTCAAAGTGTGTTCTTTAGCTGCTTTTTTAAGACTTTCATTTACAACGCCAATAGCTCTAATTCGTTTCATTTTCCTGTATTCTTCCTCTGCCTTCTAATTCCTTCACCTCTTTCTGCCTTTCTAACGCTCTCGTATTTTCCCCCCTCTTTCTTGCCCTCCGTCTTCTCAACAACATAGCTCAAACACATTGCCAAAGCCAATAGTTCTGGCTAAACACTTATAAAGGTCCCAAAGGCGAGAACTATTGGCTATGCCAATGCTTGTTTTTATTTCTTTTCACCACAGATCAGCTGATTCTCCTTTTAACAACCCACTTTCCTGACAGGCATCCAGGTGTGCCCATCACCAATCCTGCTTACTCTTCCCCCTTTTTTTAAATCCAACGCTAGAACCACCTCTGACTAACACTATGCGTCTAGCTCAAGATTTTCAGCTAGCTAGCTCAAGATCATTTCTGTGTGCATTTCCTCCGTAACCTCTAAAATGGCTGCCGTGTGCGTTGTGATTCTAGGTAAGAAATCTTCTGTTAATGTCACTTTTCGACACCCTTGAGTCGTTGCCTTTTCAAGTGCGGGCCAGATTCTTGTTTCTGCCTGCAGATCCCTGTTGATGGCCTTCTGCCCCTACTCTGTGGTGGTGTGTTTGAACTGCAGTGTACACACCAGTAGCTTGGTCAGCATGATTTATTAAGGCACCTCATCCAGACAGTCCTCCGCATCAGCTGACACTGGTAATCCATCAACATTCCATTCTATTACCAACATTCCATGACTGAATGGACGTAGACGTAATACCTCACACACATGCTATATTCTTCTTTAAGAACACATCTTGGGAAACTGGCAGATCACCCTTACCTTTTGCAGCCAATCTGAATATCTTGTATACCGAGGAAGTATGATTGTACTGTTGTCTCCCTAGATTTATCGATTTCATTGGTTTCGGTAAGACTGTTCACAATTAGAGTACAAAAAATAAGGGGCTGCGTTTCTGTAACTGTGCTGAAAAAAAGGGAGGAACTCTTCTGCTGTCGGACATGTTACTTTGACTGTTAACTAAATCAAGTAGCAAGGTGGGCACATAGGTTTCTGTAAAGTAGCAAGGTGGGCACATAGGTTTCCGTAAAGGCAGATTCATTTCTTTCTTTCTATGCTGAAGGAGAGTAGGATCTGCCTCTTATGTTGCCCCCATTTTTTTTCTGATGTTTACACTGGTTTCTGGCTATAGTCAGGCTGGGACCCTGCTAATCAGAGCCCCAGCCTCTCTGTTCTCTCTAAACGATTTGGAGTGCACTCTAGGTGCACTAGTGATTGGATACTGTGGCACCTTATGAGTCCCTAGTATATGGTACCTTAGGTACCAAGGGCATAGGTACTTCACAGGCCTACCAGGGGCTGCAGCATGTATTATGCCACCCCTGGGAAGCAGACTAAATCTGACACCACAGGCCTGCTACTGCAGCCTGAGTGAGGAAGTGCTAGCACCCCTCACTGAGATATAGGTTCCCTATATCTCTCCTACACACACACATATAACCCTATCAGTCACCCCTAAGGCAGGCCCTATCAATCCTGAGGGCAGGGTGCTTGGCTTCTATGTGAGGGGGTGCCTCTGCCTGAGCAGGGCCCTCTGCAGCTCTCAGAGTCCATTCCCTGGTGCTGTTTGTGGATGCGGTTAAACCATATACTTTTAAGTGCATTATATCCTCGCGGTAAAATGCTAACTTTGGAATGGCTGCATTGAAACATGTCGTGTTTGGTGTCAAACACCTTGGAATACTACCCCCCCGCCAGTCCTGGCGGCGGGGTAGCATTCCACCCTTCTAGAGGGATAGACATGTACCTACTGTGGAAACGCGGTAGAATCCTGCAGAGCCCTGGCATCACAAAATGGATGCCACCAGTCACAGACACTGGGCTGCCCTCCTGCTGATGACCAACACTCGCAGTGGAGGAAGCCCAACAATAGATATCCTGTCCCAAGGGGTGTGACCACCTCCCAGACAGGGTTTAGTGTATTGGGGCTGGGTGGGTGCACTCTTAGAGTGCTTTGAAGTCCTGCACTGGGGGAGCAGAAGGCTCCTCTGTGCATATGCCAGCTCAAACCGGCTCAGGGGCTACCTGTCCCTGCTCTGGCGCGAAACTGGACAAAGGGAAGTGGGTGTAGCCACCCACTCCCCTGACCCTCCCATAGGTAGGGTCATAGAGCTAGTCCCTCCCCTTCTTTTGGTATAAGAGGGGGAACCTGTGCATTGCACCCTAGATTTCCCTGGACGACGCTCTACAAGAAGAATCCCGGACCTTCGACGTTCCACTACCTTTGGAAGACTGAAGAATCTCCTTGGAGTCAAGGAGTGACTCCCCTGCTTGGCAGGCACCAAAAACTACAAACGACGGTCGCAAACTACGCCACTCCCGCTGGAGTCCGAAGTCCCTGCAGCCCAAGAAGTGGATTTCCTGACTTCTCAAAGGCCATCGTGAGTCCCCAGCGAAGTTGAGGCCAGTGGACCCCAAGAGTAACGAGGAACCGCGACCCCTGGGTACCGTGCACTATTGTAGAGTGCAACCCCTACACAACGTTCCACAAACTTGTGCTTTGGACCACGTGTGGTCCCAGCCTCCAGCAGGAATCCCTCCTAAGATCAGAGGCCTACCATGTCCCGAGTGACCGTGGGCCCCTGTGAGAGAATCCTCCCGAGGCGTCTTCGCGATCCCTTGCCAGCCGGCTTGCGGGTCCCCAGAAGACTTTCTAAAGAAATCAAAGGGCTCCCCTGGTTGCTCCAGGCCTGCCCTGACTTACCCTCGCTGGGTGAGTCCCCCAGACCTTGCTGGTCTGCGCCATTGTCTCTTCACACTTTCCCCGAGACTTGCTGTTACCAAGGCTTGTTGGCTCCGATCGAGTCGCCGACACCGCAGTAAGCCGCAGACATCGTGGGACACGCCGAATCCAGCTCCTGGTCGTCGACGACGCCTCCTGGACTTCGTGGCTGAAGAGTCGAGGCAACCGCGGACGACCTGAATCTTGCGACGACGGTGGGCATCCATCTTCCTTGCCCCGAGTCACTGCCAAGTGACTTTGAACACTGTCCCCTCTGCTTTCAGGTCTTCCATCTTCCGAATCCAGGCTTGGATTCCTCCGGACACTTCTCCTGTCGCCGCAAGCAGCAAGTCTTCACTGGCTCCCATTGAAAACGACGCCGCGACCCGACACCAAAGAACACCTATGCACCCGGCTCCCCTGGGTGAGGTAACTTCAGCACTACGGTGCTCCTGTGGGTGTGGGCCCTAGAACTACTTACCCTGTAAGTGACTTGCTTGTAGCTTCCTCGAAGTGTCCTAAAACTCTAACTTTCCCAGTGCGACTATCGCACTGACTCGTACCTGGTTCGCGTCTGTGTTAGACACACCGCGTCCAACTCCCTTGCAATATCATCTGTAACCGCGTCCTTCGACTCGTACAAGGACCGATCGGTGTGTTCGCCTCGAACACGCAAGGGACCTTTAACATTGATATTTCAATCGCGTCTGAGTGCATAGACTCGTACAGGATTCGCATCGGTGCCACGTCACCGCGTCCGTCCCCTGTGGGTCTCCTACAACTACCTGGGGTGGTTCTTGGGGGGAGGGGTCCCTCGATTCTAGATGCCCTAGACCTAGGTCTGGCACACTAAGATTGTAACATTCAATTGTGCTAAACCTATCCAGATAATATTTGACTTGTACATATGTTCCTGACCTCTAATCTCATAAAGAGATTAGTAGAGTTTATTAATAAATACATATATATTTGATATATATACCTGTGTGGTGTCTTTTCATTTGGTGATTCAAGAGATTGTGTGGTAAAACAAGCTGCTTTACATTCCTTCAAGACTTAGCCTGAAGGCTGCTCTCCACAGCTACCACTAGGATAGCTTTCTATAAAGGTTGTCTTAAACCTATCTACCATAAGAGTCGAATTGTTCTGGTGCAAGGTGTCCACTTTAATTAGTGAACAGCATATACCAGGCCAACTTCTCACATATGCCATGCATTGTCTCCTTAGTTATATATCCCCTGTCGTTCAGCCAGTGTGAGTGTGAGGTAATAGAATGCTGATGTGTAACCTGAAACTCTTATCCTAAAGAATAAACCTATCCTTTTATCACCTAACTACCGGCTACCCTGCATATTAATTTACTACTCGTGCATGATATTCAGTTTTGCCCCATTTCAAGTTTGTGAAGTTAAGCGTTTCTTCATGTGCTTTACTAACATGTTCTGTCTGACATCAATCTGCTCTTCTGCAAGTCTTTCCTGTTGGCCATTCTGTAATTTAACCAGCTCGGTTTCTAAGTGAAACCAGGTCTCCACTGTCATTTGTGCACCGGAAGCACTCTTTATTTATTCCCAATACCCTTTCATGATCTTAAATTAATGAGGAGATTTATCTTGCGGTGTTTGTTTTTAACTTAAATCTTCCTTGCATTAATGCCAAATTGTCCAAAAAGCTCCATTTTAATGGCGCTTCTTTGTTGCAACCTCTGCCCACTGTTCCAAGGGTTAATTATGGAGTGACCTTTGCTGCAGGCTTCCTGGCTCAACACCCACTGACAGCATTGATGCACTCTTGTAGCTATGGCTGTACTTGCCTATTAAGGACACGAGTAGAACATCTTCTTGGGCTGCTCTGCTGGTGTTCCCTATTCATTTTTAATAAATTTTCCTTGCCTGAATTAGCATTTCTGAAGAAATTATTTCTACAAGCCTGGCTGTCGTTTGCTCTAAGGAATAGTACCTAGTCAGAGATACTATTGTTGCTTACATTCATAGTGTCTAGACACTAAAGTGTCACCAAGCGTTTTCAGTCAGTGCCACATTTAATCTGTGCTAATCCAAGCTACTGGTGGATAAAGTGAACAGAGTTTGGTTAACTGCTGCTGCATGGGTGCACACATCGCATTACTGGCTGTGTGTGTAATGGTGGTGGTAGACGTTGAGCATATGATTGGAAGTACTGAATACCCATACTGCTGATGGTTAGCTGTTGAATGGTTACCACAATTCAATCTCTACCTGACTGTTACTAATAAAAGGTGGGATTTTGCATCCTCCATGCCCGCAACCCAAACAGCTGTCTTAATGGATCAGTTCAGCAGAGGTACCAGTTACTTTGTATTAGTAGATTTAATCTGCAGAAATGTCAAATGCAAGCTGAAATAGTTCCTTTGTTTGCCTACTACACGCCCTCATTCCTGTTGTGTTGAAGGCTACTGAAGTAGCTTGGTCGGTTTCAGTTGCATTAATTACAACAGCAGTAGACTGTCCATTTCTAGTCTGGATCCAGGGTAACTGCCACATAAAGGAATAAGTCCTCTCCTGGAGCTCCATACAGCATCACAGAATTCCACAAGCGTCATGGAATTCCAGGAGGTCACCACATGTCAATACGAACAGTTATGAATACCATTACATGAAGAAAGTATAAAACCCTAAAACAAAAATGTTTTAAAAAAGACATTAAAAAATGAATAGCGACATTACATGAAAAACTTTTTATAACAGTTGATGTACTTTCTAGAGGTAGGCGGGCCAACAGATTAATAGGGAGAACTGAGCCAAGGGTTGGCTGTGGCTCTAAGAGCCCATGCTCGATCTGAACCCTGAAAAATATTTGACCTGTAAATCATGCAACAAAAAACATTGGAATATGGCAAGGTGCCTTCAAAATTCCAAAAAGCATATTTCTTTAACATGTGGCAGCATGTCTCCTTAGTAAATCAAATTCTCTTCAGTAAGAAGTATTAAGTGATGGTTTAAAAAAAAAAAAAGTAAGGGGCTTTTTACTAGGGAGAGGGCCTTCATTGGCTGGTATAGCCCAATTACGGCTGGCTATAAAGCTATTAGAACATTCCGCCCCATGAGGGCAGAATGTTCTAATTATAAAACACAAAGGCCTCTCGGAGCCCGAGGGGGTTTAAATCCTCCTTGGGGTCTAAAGCCTTTTTTTTCCATAGCTCTTGCTGTGAATGTTCTACAGCTGTGTAACCACAGTACCCAGAATATACCTGGGATAAGGGAACAAGAGGCACGGGGTACTGGGAGTCAGCAGCCTCCAACATAAATGTATAACCACAACAGAGCTACTCCCAGTATACTAGTCTATGTGCAATGTATCTAAATAAGTGAGTGAAGGTGTCTCACAAAAAGTGAAGGACTGGTCTCACACACCACCTGGTGTCATGCTTCATCATAGACCAGTCCTCGCCCTCTAAAAACTTGGTTTGATAGAGGGCGGGCATACACTGACCGACAGGGATGCACTTCTAAACTAAGTGGGGGCCCTTATAAAGAAAAGTGAATTTAAAACCCATTCCAGATGTCAAATTAATTTATTATCTACCGGCATCTGTATGGTATTAAAAATGTAAAGTGATCGGTAAACTGGGGATTTTATTGTCCCTTTACCGACATCAATATGGTCAACATGTTTCTGCCAAGAGGCCCAAGAGGGTCCGCGGCATTCATCAGGACCTAAATAGTGATCTGGAGGGCTCCGCTCTTACCACAATTATGGTGAGAGGACATCCACTGTGTGGGGTGACGTGATCACAACCCACTGAGAAATGGCCTTTATACTTAGCACCTGAAAAAGAAGAAAACAACTGTGTAGAGAGACACAAAGCACAAGACATGATTTCCACTCAGCCTCATACACAGACACTAATAGTGAGTGGCTATTCGTGAAAAACTGAGTGTCAGTCATCTGTGACTATAACAAACATGGAGGCAAATACCTCCACATTGCTTACCCTAAACTTGGGAATCAGTGCCCCATAGGAGGGTGAGGGCGGAAGACCGCATTTGGTCCAGCGCTACAGTAATTTAAAGAAAAGAAAGGAAAACGACAGAAATAACTCATTAGTGCATGGCAGTTATAAAAATGGTGCTTGATGAAGTTCCATGATTATCAGGTTAAAATACTGGAAGGAAGACAACATATAACTCATGTTCATTCACACATTCAATCACACTCTTACTGATCCACGATGCAGTCTCCGCTGTTACACCTATGTCTGTGCTCCTCCTCTCCTCGATGTGGAGGAGCTGAAGTGACCGTGGGCTATATATACGCGTGTGTTCACTTCTCAGCGCGCCTAAATTAGTACACACTGATTACTAATTGGCTATACGTGTGTTTACTTCTCAGCGCGCCTCAATTAGTATACACTAATTACTAATTGGCTATCGGATCGGCAGATCCGGTGTCTCGAAATGCGCGCTGTAAATGACCATGATCGCCGCCTGACCTGCCTCAAACAGGAACATCCGCTTAAAATGCCTGCATCGGTAAAATCACCCCGCCTACTAAGCGTGCGTGTCCAGGGAGTCTCTAATTTCTGGAGCATGCGCAGTGGAGCAAGTGAGAGACGCCTATGTGCAGCAGCAAAGATAGTACGCATGCGTATAATGTGAAACGCTTGCGTAGTCATATACAGAGTGCAAAGTTATCAACACAGGATGTTAGAAGGTATGAATTTACGGCGCATATATATAGTGCGGCCACTCGTTACCTGTGACTGATATTTACAACTAGTGCAGTTCAATCGAACAGGGCATAGATCTATGGTAATTAAAGCTGTATCTGTCGCATAAAATCTCAGAAGTTGGTCTTTGGTATTGACCAATAGTGATACTCTAACCACAGATGACACATGCACATCAGGTAAAGGAGCCATGAGCAGCTAGTACGACTCAGGTTTTTAAACTAAAGGAACCCGATTCATCAAGAATGTGACTGCAGGGTAGAGGGTGTTTAAAGGATGTAATCACTATGTATATCTTTCACCAATCAAGGAGGTTAAAGGTACCCGATTCATAAAGAATGTTACTACATGGTGGAAGATGTTGTAAAGGGGTGTAGTCACTATGTATATCTTTCACCAGTAAAGGTTGATTCTGGACTAGAGGACCCGGTTCATAAAAGATATTACTGCATGGTAGAAGATGTTAAAAGAGATGTAATCACTGTATATATCTGCACTAATGAGTTATTTCTGTCGTTTTCCTTTCTTTTCTTTAAATTACTGTAGCGCTGGACCAAATGCGGTCTTCCGCCCTCACCCTCCTATGGGGCACTGATTCCCAAGTTTAGGGTAAGCAATGTGGAGGTATTTGCCTCCATGTTTGTTATAGTCACAGATGACTGACACTCAGTTTTTCACGAATAGCCACTCACTATTAGTGTCTGTGTATGAGGCTGAGTGGAAATCATGTCTTGTGCTTTGTGTCTCTCTACACAGTTGTTTTCTTCTTTTTTTCAGGTGCTAAGTATAAAGGCCATTTCTCAGTGGGTTGTGATCACGTCACCCCACACAGTGGATGTCCTCTCACCATAATTGTGGTAAGAGCGGAGCCCTCCAGATCACTATTTAGGTCCTGATGAATGCCGCGGACCCTCTTGGGCCTCTTGGCAGAAACATGTTGACCATATTGATGTCGGTAAAGGGACAATAAAATCCCCAGTTTACCGATCACTTTACATTTTTAATACCATACAGATGCCGGTAGATAATAAATTAATTTGACATCTGGAATGGGTTTTAAATTCACTTTTCTTTATAAGGGCCCCCACTTAGTTTAGAAGTGCATCCCTGTCGTCAGGTGTATGCCCGCCCTCTATCAAACCAAGTTTTTAGAGGGCGAGGACTGGTCTATGATGAAGCATGACACCAGGTGGTGTGTGAGACCAATGTTCTACAGCTAACCGCGCTTGTAGGGCCACAGCTGGTAGCTGTTGAACATTCACAGCAAGAGCAGTGACTGAAGTCAGCCCCTGGTTCTCACCCGCTTCGTTGATCTTCTTTTTGTAGTTCAGCCAAGCCTGGGAGACACAGGAGATGAGGATCATTCACCCCTTCTTCGTTCTGGAGCCCTAGTGACATTGAGCTACAGAAGGAGGGAAGGGTGTGTCCTAACCCTGGGCGGAGTTCGTGGAGTTGCGCTACGTGAAACTCTGTGGTGGGGAAAAAACTCCACCACGCTACGCAGAGCTCCGCAAGCGGCGGAGTGCGGTAGAAAAATGCAGTTCGCGGTGATTTTCAGTGCCGGGTGCTTGTCCGCACTGTGCAATCATCGCGAACGGCACCATGCACAGCGCAAGCGGGCGCTGCTTTCCTTTCTGCCGCTCGAGTAGATTTTTACTCGAGCGGCAGCTTTCTCAACGCAAATGGGCAGTTTCTCAACGCGAATGCGCGACCACTCGCACTGAGAAACCTGACCCCCCCCCCCGGCGTTGAGAAATCTCGCCGGGAGGTTTATTTTCCACGCTGGCGCTCGCCAACTTGATGTTGACTATTGCGAACGAGGAAAAATCTCGCCGGGAGGTGGATTTTCCTCGCTCACCAACTTGACGTTGACAAACGCGGGGCGGAGTTTTCCGAAAACTCCGGAAACGAGCGAAGCTCACCGCCCAGGCCTAGTGTGTCCTCCTGCATGGCCTCTGCCTTTCGCTTTCCTCTGCCTAAATATATTTTCGAGAGGCAGGGGAGGAGAAAGGCAGATTGTTGTGGTTTGTATTTTACTGGAATGTAGAGCCTGATGTGTATTACATAGTTTGGTCCCACTGTCCACATTCTAGGAGAGTGGCTGCAGCAGTTGAGCTAGATGGACCGGTTTCCTGTATGGTCTGGCTTTAGAGTAAAGATTAACTTATACTCCTGCTGCTTTCTTTATTGCTTCAGGGGGTAAGGGATCACCTACAACAAATTGGTGACGAGCTGGTTTACTTTGAATCTTTTACAGCACTAGGAGTTGCCAGTAAGTACGCCTTATGGACCAGTGAGTTCTAACGGCATTCAGTGTATGCCGGCCGGCGAGTACTACGCTCTATACTACCAGCACCACTCATCAGCTGCAGGATGTTTTTAATTATCCCTGATGACGTTTAGGAAGCGACATTGCTTTCTGTTACGGCGGCGCATCATTCAAACCTTATTATACAGTGGCACCCCCAGCATTCTGTCGTGACACGTGCCAGGTCACGCTGCATGACGCTGAGGGGCCATTTTGTTTTCTTCAACTTAAGAGATATTGTTCTGAATTCTGCACACAGCTGATTGCCAAGAGTCTTGCGCACAGTTGATCGACTGTGTACATTTGGGGAAAGGATCCGAAATAGTGTGGATTCGGCGATCGGGCGACCCTGTGCACATTGGAGTACTGTGTACACTGGAAAGGTAACAGCAGTTGTGTGCTTAGATAGGACAAAAATCATACAGGGAACAGGTGAGGGTGTTATCCTTGATTTTTAATTGCTTTTATATTGAAGCAAAACTGTAGTACTCCACCTTGGAATTGTGCAGAACAGACTTAATTTAGTGATCGTGCTCAGTTACAAATTTCTCTGAGTCCCCTCCATGCTTTTTAGGTTTGACACCGAGCCTTCCATGAAGTGGGTGAAATGGAAGGATAATTTTGAAAGCTATATTGCTTCAATTAATGAATGTAAGAATGTCCACTAAACAGAAGAAAATCGTCCTGCATTCTTTGAGTCCTGTGAGGTTGAAAACATTGTCATATGCTGAAGGATACGGTTAGTGGGGACGTTAATATATTTGAAGCTACTTTGCAGGATTTAGATAAATACTTTTGCACCGAAAGTAAATACAGGCATAACATGAATCAAGTTTTTCCAAAGCAAGTAGAACAAAGGTGAGTCTGCTGATGACTAAGTGGCAGTACTTAAGAAGCTAGCTATTGACTGTAAATTCGGAGTGCCACAGAGTAAAATCAATCCGATAAGAATCTGCACTGTATTTGTAAGGTAAAGTCTCGTAAAGGGGAGAATGAAAAAAGGTAGTTCCAAGGAGAAATGGGGGGAAGGGGAGTAATGACAGGAGGTACCATCATTATGGCAGCAGGGAACATCTTGCATATAGCATAATATGTCCTGCGCTTAAGCAGAAATGCAGCAGCTGAGGTACCATTGGCCGTTATGCAAAGGAATGAAAGAAAAAAAAATCCAGTGTGAAATGCATCTACAAAGAGGATGGCCATTAAGTGTGGACATTCAAGAGGTAGGCTGTATGTGGTGAAGAGAGGACCATCCGTCCTGGGTTGGCAGGATCAAGGTAACCTGCACATCGTATTAAACCCCAACAGCCCAGAGAAAGTGTTGGTGGACGAAGGGCGTTCCATGGGTAATGACACGGCAAAAATATTTACTAAGATGTTTATCAAACAATTGGGGTTGGTGGTAGGTTTTTAGCACGATATTGTACTCAAGAGTGACATAACTCTAAAAGTTCACAAATAAGGAATGTGACGATGATGGTACGGTAGGAGGTCTCTAAGGAGATGGACAAGTTGGTGGAAATGGATATCGAACTAATGGTGTTTGGACTGGATCCCTCTGGTAGTGATAGCTTGCAGCAGCAATGGCAAGATAAGTCTGTATGGATTTGCGACACTTCAACAATAACATTTTCATCAATCGCTTTCCCTTACCTAAAATCAGAGATGGTGTCCTGCTTGAAGGGGGCTATGTGGTTTTCGACAATAGATCTCTTGGCTGCGTACCATCAGGTCTCTCACGCCAATGTCCAGGAAGCTCACTGCATTTATCTCATCCTCTGGGTGTTTCCAGTTTAAACAAATGCCGTTTGGCCAGTCATCAACGGCAGCAGTTTTCCAACGCCTAATGCACAATTTGTTTGGGAGAGCGAATGGGGTGAAGTTCTTCCAGGACGATATTTTAGTCTTTGTGGAGAATAGGGCAAGGCACAATGAGATTTCAGAAGGTGTTTGGAATTCTGGAAAGCAAAGGTTTGACCGTAGAGTTGAGTAAATCCACGTTTGCAGAAAGGCGTGACTTTTTGTAGCATGTCATAGGAGAAGGGGAGGGGGGGTTAAATCAAAACCTTCATTCATAAATGCTATCACTGGGGCCTCAGCACCTACAAACAAGGATGAGATGAGGTCCTTCCCAGAGATGGCTGAGTATTGCGCTAAATTTGTCCCCAATATTCCAGACAAGGTGTACAATATTAGGCAGTTGCTTAAGAAATTTGAATTTTTTTGTGGGATCCGCAATGTGAAGCAGAATTCTGTAAAATTGAGTGACTTGGAAAAAGTGCCTACTTTAAGTAGTTTTGAACTGAAATTGGAGGGTTTTTTTCCTTTACAACGGATGCAAGTAATAAAGGCTTTGGGTCAGCACTAACGCAAAAAGATGCTAAAGGAAATTAAAGTATTCTATTTGCGTCCAGATCCCGGTCTCCAGCTGAAGAGAAATATCCCATATTAGAAAAGGTGGCACTAGCATATGCATGGTCACTAGGACATTTTCGTGCTTTTGTGTGTGGTAGAATGATTACCATTCAGTGCGACCACAAGCCATTAGTTAAGTTACTGACCACAGAGTGGAGTGTTGCAGCATTTGCCAGGATTGTGAGGTCAATGAGGATTACATATACCACATAGTGTATGTTCCGGGCAAGGGCAATTTAGTAGCAGAATGTCTATACAGAACGCCATGCCCATTAGAGGAGTGTGAAGATGACCCTTGGAATGATTTTAAAAGTGCTTCAGTACATTATTCTGGATCACTGGCTATCAAAAAGGAGGATTAGGAGGAAAAACGGGAGGATGCAATTTTACAAATGATTTTGAAATGTATCTCGGAAGGTTGGCCTAACGATGAGCATTTGACAGAGGAGTGTAGACCTTATTGGGAGATTAGGTCGGAGCGGTCTGTTGACAGGGAGTTTCTTTAGCGGAAATAAGATTATTCATCCATATGGAGTGTGACACTATTTTAGATCTTTGTCATAAGGGTTATTTCAAAATTGTGATGACCAAATCTTTTGTCAAAAATTTGTTGTGGTGGCTAGGAGTAGACGAGGCAGTGGAAAGGTTTATTAGGACGTGCGGAATTTGTTCCTCATCTGACAAATCCTTGCGTACATTAAGACCACCCCTGAGTGAATGTATTATTCAGAAACCGCTTTGGAAATGTGTAGCAGTGGATTTGTTGGGTCGTGTCGGGGAGTTACAGGAGTATGTGATCATACTGATGAATTTGTTTTCTCGAATTGGCCTCTGGTGGAAATAGTGGAGAGAGCTGATATGGCCACTGTGTTGGAGTTCTTGGTTAAGACCTTTTGGTTTGAAGGTATTTCTGCAATGATGAGCGATAATGATGTGCAGTATGTTTCCAATGCAGCTAAAACTTATTTTAAGAGGGTAGATGTGAAGCATAAGACCACATCCCTTTATAATCCTAGTGGGAACAGTGCCGTAGAAAGGTTTAACCGAGTGATCAAGGGGGTTATTCAGAATGCTATTGGAAAGAGGTGTACACGATTGGCGGATTGTGGTCCAAAAGGTTGTTGGCTTATAGGGTAACTATGAATAATTCTACAGATGTGTCCCCGTTTGTAATGGGAGGAAGGAACCCTACATGTAAGTTCACGCCGGCATGGTTGTGTAATAGTGCAGTTGAACAACGGTCACCAGAACTTAAAAAGTTGGAGGAGAGGCATACCAACAGTAAGGGGTACTTTGATACTGCCCATAGGGTCAAACCAGTTCCCGTAAAAGTTGAAGATTGAGTACGGGTTAAGAAACCTGTTATGGTACCTAAGGCTGAAAGTACCGTTTTTGCACCTGAACAAGTGGTGGGAGCCTTGAAGAATGCTGTCGGACTTAAGAGTGGTAAAGTGTGGAATCTTAAGTGTGTGGCTTTATATTCAAGGGATCAGCAGAAGGACTGTGATGAAACAGTGGCAAGTGGAAGTGAGGATTCTCTTTGGTTGGAAGATATGGTTGAGTTGGCGGGTGAACAAGTCCCATTATGACAGGATGAGATTGCTGACGCCCCTGGTACAGTTTGTGTAGGTTTGGAGGAGTGCTGTAGCAATGTTGAAGGTTCTAAAGGGAATGCACAACAAACACAATGTGGAGTCTAATGGTGAGAAAAATAGAATTACCTGAATGGTTAAGATTGTCGTAGTTTAAAAAAGCTAGATGGACCTATTTTCTGTATGGTCTGGAGCTTTGGAATAAAGATGATTAACTTATACTCCTGCTGCTTCCTTTTGTTGATTCTGTGGGTAAGGGATCACCTACAGCACAGATACTGTGTATTAGGACATTGAAATGTTGAGTAGCGGGCCTATACCAGTTCATATAGGTCGCTGCTCCTCCATTGTCTTCAATGGAGCTCTCAACATGCCAGTGCTCGAATATGTGATAATGAACAAAAAGGATGATTGGTGACAAAGAATTTGCCTAGGATCACAGTTTGGTCAAGCAAGGAAGCCGGGATTGATCTCAGAATTTCTAGTTACACTGTGGGCAATTCAGCCACTCGATGGGTATCTTTCTGACGTTCATGATTTGTCCTTAATTTTTTTAATTGGAGATTAGTGTGTTGGAGACAGGCAGAATCTATATTTTATTTTTCAGTGTCTCATTGAACGAACTTTTCCCACGGAAAGACAACCACTGCACAACTGATGACTTTGCGCTTTTTTTTAATTAATGAAATAGATTTGCCAAATTTACAGGATGGCCGAGCCCAGGCCGGCATTGGAACCTGGTTCCCTCTGTTACATGGTCTGCATTTGTAGCCGCTACACCACAAGGCCTCCTTGAAAGTTTCAAGCTGGATTAGAGCCAACCTTCAGGCTCTATCTTTCAGTGGCTCACCCACCTCTAGTGCGTGCCAAGGGAAAAGCAAACCGACTATCTCCATTTTCCTTATAACATCTATGACAAGACCTATACCCCAGGTTTTCAAGACCTACCTTTGGGATGCAGGCTGTTTTCACATTGACTGCCTTTTGAATATGGCCTATTCCAAGAGTGCAGGTACTCTCTTGCATTATCCCTTTCACATGTGCCATTAATTCCCTTTTGCTGTGAAATAGCTCACCAACCCCCATCCGACAGCTTCATAGAATTCCCCCTGAACTGTAGCGCTTGCACAGGATCACAAAATGTATAGATCTTTCTTGACAAAGTGTTAACTCCTTTTAAAAAAAAAAAAAAAAAACCTTCAACCTAGTTCGAAGCCCATGACCTCTTTTTTCACAGCCTGTTTCTGCGTAGAATATCTGATTTCCTGTTGGCCTATCATGTCAATTTGAGTAACTTGCATCTTTCGCCACAGTCATGGCCAACTAAAACAGAAAACATTCTGAAACTCTTCTTTAATGCATCCATGTAAAAGAAGCAACTGCCGGGTGACATGAGCAATAGCCCTCTAAGACAAATTAGGTCTTTAACCACCCTTTACATCAGGTTGTTCCCGTGCACCTCTAGGACACATCCCGCCAACACTGTTGAAGCGCTCAACTTTACCATTGCTCTGTTAGTGATAAAGTGCTGTCCTAAGGTCTAATCCCAGAAATTCATTGGAATTGCTATAGACTGTAGATGTCACTTCCTATTGGTTGGAGGTAGTTTTAAAATGATTGGATGTAAAAAGAGTTAACAGGGTTTTTTTATTTAGAGCATTACGAGCAGTGGAGCGCAAGTATTCAGTCATTGATAAGCAGTTACTGGTATGTGTGGAGTGTTGAGCAGTGGCATAGCATAGATCCCCTCAGCACAGTACGCTGGCCAGAGAGCTCCTGATTGAGTCCGGAGGGGGGCCAGTCCATGTACGTTGCAGGAGGGCCCCCTCAAGTTTTGTTACGCCACCGGTGTTGATAAATTAGTCATCCTTATTGGGAATACTTTTTGTGTTAAACAGACCTTCAGCCTTTAAACGATATTTTGAGAAGATCTAAAATTAAGAATTTCACAGCACGATTAGCGGTTATTGGTCAAACTGATGTAATTGCATTTACCTTTCTTTGGCTTCTTTTATCCACAGAGCTCTCTATTACACTTGATGGATTATTTTTCGTAAATTAAATCATGCTAACATCCCTACTTTCTTCACCTTGTACACTTGCCCATTTTTCTTATACCGTTCTATTTATTAAACATGTATACGTCCGTGCTTGTAAGGTTTTTCCTATACTCAGGTTATTAAAGCTTTGTATTGCCCCTTTTTGTATTGGCATTTTGCAGCCTAATCAGCTAGAGGCAATTACTGGTGTGCTCTACAGCTGTCATAAGGTAAGGCAAGTGTTCCAAGTGAAACTGCCATGTTCTGTTTTAGCATTTGTATTTTTCTCAAAACCATTTTATTGCTTTTACGGTGAAAGGGCATGGAATTTGAAGAACATTGTTGGTTACATCAGGTCAGATTGTCAACATGCGCGGGTTACAATGCATAGAGTAAATATTTACAATAAACTAGGACAGGCGTCTCTCAGCATATACGAAGTCCCAGGAAAAAACACAGCAAACGCGTAACTGCTCTGGGTGGGTCCGTCCTATGTTTAGAATAGGGATGGAGGCCCCACTGCCTAGGGTATTCTTGGGGGTATCAGCAGGGGGAGGGGCTAAGTGGACAGAAGCATCAGGATGACTGTAGTGTACACTGGATGGCCTATGCATGTTCAGAGTGGGTGGTCATCATTGTTAAAAAGTAATTTATGGGTGTGAACTAGGTTCACCCGAAGGTCAGCTATTGGGATACGTATCAGTCCACGTTATCTGTTGTAGCATTTGTAGCGGTAACATGAAAAGGTAAATTTGCATACTGTTGGCATTGAAAATGTGCTTGATCTGTAGTAGTTTGGTATAATAAAAGGTTTGTAACCTACTGTTTGTCTCAGTGACTGTTTAACTATTTTGTTAGTAATACTGTGTGGGGCTTTGAAATATTAGCAATCTTATTTGCACAAGCCTCTGTAAGGAAATTAATTAAGTACTACAAATAGCTAAATGCATGGAGTTATTATAAAGTTTAGAGGATCATGTGGAATGATTTCATTATTTAAAAAGTAGCAACGTGCTATCTTTAAAAATGAACACAGTGATATGGATCTTCAATTATCTGTTTTCTTCCCTCCAATTAGTGCCCTTAAAGACAGCCGTTTCCCCCCAATGACGAGGGATGAGCTGCCACGGCTTTTTTGCTCCGTGTCTCTGCTAACAAACTTTGAAGATGTGTGTGATTACCTGGACTGGGAGGTAAGAGCTTAAGGTTCAGTGATCGGAAACCACATTAAATGTCACTGTTCATGCAAATATAGTAATGTTTTAGAAATCACTTTATTAGGGTTGCCGTTTTTTTTTAAGGGCAATTTGCATGAAGTAGACATTGGAAATTGATTAGAATAAGAGCTGTAACAGGAATACTGGTAGACTAAACAGGTTTCAGGGAGACTTGCTTCCACACTGCCTAAAACTTTATCAAATGTAATGGGTAAAGCGGCCTCACAGGTCCCACCCTACACCACACGCTACAGCAAATCCGCACGTCAAGACTCACTCACATGCATGTTTCTCAAAATATGGGACCTGCTGAGTAGCGATGCACCTCACATCCTCTTTATCACAGAGACCTGGCTCAACCCCTCATCGGCTCCCAACATTGCCACGGCAATCCCAGTGGGCTACGAGATCGCTCAACAGGACCCCTTTCACATGCCAGAAGGAGAACTCTCTATCATCTACAAGGAATCCATCAAATGCACAACATCCACAGAGAACGCCACCCAATTCATGGAACACCTGCACTTCAAGCTGCAAATCTCTGAAAACTTCACCCTGAACAGAACCCTCACCCACTGGCCACCCGGACCACAAGCCACCTTTACCAACCTTATCAGCAACTTCGTTGCTCCACTCACCATAAACTCAAGAGCATACATTCTTCCTGGTGACCTCAACTTTCACATGGAAGAGACACAACACTCCTCGAAAGCTTGAGCAACATCGTGCTCACCCTGCTTGTCCCAGAACCAACAAACACTGCAGGACACACACTAGACCCCATCTTCACAACAAGGGACCGCATCAAATACAACTCCTCCACACTGCTCATATGGACTGACCACTCCATCATCCACTTCGAAATCAACACACCTCAAGTCAACACCACTGCCAGGTTCAGCTTTCCAAACCGCAGCTGGGGCCAAATCACAGACTGGCTCAGGGCCCTCGACGCGATCAACCTAGCCCCACAGACAACCTCAACAAGAACATCAACAACTTTAACAAACAGATCTAGAGCTGCGCAGATTCCCACTCATCAAACCCAACAAGCATAGTAGTTCATACAAGCAGGCCAGCTGGTATGCAGAGGACACCTGAGACACCAAATGACACTGGAAGAAGCTAGAAAGGAAATGGAGAGCCAGCCTCTATTCCACTGACAGAACTACCTACAAGGCTGCACTCAGACGCGATCACCAGCAAATAAGACACCAAGTAAAAAGCTCTAGTGGACCACATTGAAGGGAGCTCCAACAGCTGCAAGGAGATCTTCTCGATCGTTTAGGAGCCACTGTCACAAACTGCTGCCTCCTAGCAACTCTGCGGTAACCTATCCAACTTCCACAGCAAAATTGCAAATATCTATATCCACTTTGCACACCAACCCAACCTGAGAGAACTTGTTGCTAACCTACCCACCATCAACCATGACTGGACTGCCATCTGACCGAATGGACAACCCTCACGAGAAATTACAGTGGCAGTTATGCAGATCTACTCTGGCCCCAACGGATCCATGTCTCCACTGCATCTACAACCTGGGAACATCACCAATGAGCACCACCCTGACCCACATCATCAACACCTCGATCACGTCCGCACTTTACAAAATGATTGGAATTTGAAAGCATAAACACCCTCATCAAGAAGCCCATAGCCAACCTAAATCAACTGAGCAACTTCAGACCCATCCCTCTGCTTTCCTATCCAGTCAAAGTGATTACGACCATCACCAGACAACTCACAACCCACCTCTAACTTCACCATCATCTAGACAACACTCAATCAGAATCACTGAAACAGCCCACATAGCAGCCGTGGATGACATTTGAATCGCCTTGGACTGAGGAAAAACAGCAGCCCTCATCCTGCTTCACCTCTCTGCGGCCTTCAACACCATCTCCCATAAGGCCCTCAACAGAAGACTCCACGAGATTGTCATGCAAGGATCAGCTCTCAAATGGATTTGTTCCTTCCTTACGGGAAGAACCCAAAGGATCAGGCTGCCACCCTTCCCATGAGAGACAAAGAAATTGAAATGCGACGCCCCTACATGTCTTCGGCAACAAGACCACCCCATAGGACTCCACTGGGTGGCCGTCTGAGCTAGGACCAACACTCTCTCCCGCAGACCACGTAAGAAATCTAGAGATTGCTGCAAGACTCCTACTCGACCTCCTATTCCGCACCCACATACCACCACCCCTCAGGCTTCTTTACTGGCTCCCACAAGCTCAGCCAATTCAAACGTCTCACGTACACATACCAAGCCCTACACAACACGGGACCAGACTACCTGAACAGGTGCATACACTTTCACCAACTCACCAGACATCAACGCTCTGCCTCACACTCACATTGCCTGCATCCACAAAAGCAAAACTGGAGGTTGCTCATTCTCCTACATCGCACCCAAGACATTGAGTGACCTCCAACACATCAGAGCCTTCTCCTCACTTGAGTTCCGCAAGAAGCTGAAACCTGGCTCTTATAAGCGCCTTAGGGACCACAAACCTACACACCTTCCCTAATGCCTGGATACCCTCTCAGGTGATTAGTGCGCTATACAAATGAATAGAACATGTATGTGTGAATAGGTATTTATCTGAAGTGTTTTCCGTAGCACCATGCAATTTGTGTTAGTCGCTTTGTAAGGGATGGTACTTAAATGTTACCTGTTATAAATGTTAGTGTTTTCTGAAGCACATATACCTAAAGGCTTTTTGAAGGTTCAAAAAAACAATTCTTTAGAAAATGTATCATAAGTATGAATAGCGCAATGTCTTGAAAGTCTACCTTAATTTCAATAGGTTTGGTTTCTCAGAGAAAATGCTCACCCCAGTACACTATTACATTAAAGTTGGTGCTTTCAGAGTGGCTGAAAAGCTTAGATGACAAGATGGTAACATTGAAAAGACAGAGCTGGTCTCCAACTGCAGTTCCTCTCTTGTTACAGAAACAAAGATTATATTTAATTCGTATGAAGCAGAAAACCATTACACCACAGATATAGACTGTGCAACAACCTCCTGAGGTTCATACCAGCTCTTAACACGGGATTTTATCAGCTACAATTTGTGGATGAATTACCCAATAATGCCAAATAAACTGCATTGCAAGATTCAAAAGAAACTATTTGTAATGGAAATTTTGTGCTAGAAGGTGAAAAAATGAAATGTATTACAAGGTTCAAAGTTGGTAATCAGATTGGAAACTTTATTCATCTGATAAGTGAAAGTCCGCTCAGCTGCTATTTTCACTCAAGGTTTTGCCCTAGTGCATCTGGAAGCTGACAAGTTTTCTGGGCCAAGAGTTCAAAGGCCAAAGAGAAATTCTATCGTATGGGAGGAAAGTTTCAGTTTAACTGTAGTTTCATTTCTGGAGTGTTGTCATATGCAATTATACAGTGAGAGCTAAAAAAAAAAGCTTGTAATAACCAAACTGGTGCATGCGTTAACCTAAATTGACTTATCTGTGTGAATAATATATTCTTAACTTGTTGCTGCAGATACACAAGCCTTGCCTACTCCTGCCATCTAATGTCTGCCATTGTTGATTGAAAGGGCTTTTCTTCGAAGATGTTTCGAGTCACAAGATCCTGTGACTCCTCCCCTAGCCCACAATGCACCAGGACAAAGACTCCACCTCATATAATTGTCTGCTATCTGGTTCGGACGTTCCAGTTAAAGCTCCGGGACAGACTGCATCTCTGGACTGGGACCTTTGGGGGGGTTAGTTGTTGAATTCTACTTTCTCTATCTAGTTGTATTGAGAATGATTGTAAGGGGCCAGGGTATTATGGAGAAGATATCCTTCAAATTGTGACCAACGTTCAATTCCAGATTTCCGTGGTCCTGTTAGCATTAGTTCTATAACCTGTGTTTGGCTCATGCATGTGGGGATGATGCATGCAAGGCTGTCATGCGCAAGAAGACCATCTGTTGAATGCCTCTGGGCACATTTCAAGATGCAATATCGACTCAACCAAGACCCCAGACATGTTAGTCAAGAGTTCCTGTCATTTAACACTTCAGTGGAAAAAGTAGTCCCTTTGCACCAAATCACAGGTTCTCGGACAAAAGACACTCCTAGAGCATCCATTTCACCACTAACCTGAGGACCAACCTGGAAGATGCCCTAAAGTGGAAGCTGAGCACTTCTCCCTAAGGAGCCTGGCATCTTGTCTTGGGGCGAGCTGCCAGAGGCCCTGACCTTTGGGTCTGCTTCCAGGGTCCGTGACCTCTTAACCCGCAGACCTTCGTAGCTCCAGCAAAGCCTTTGGCAAAGAGCATGAGCCTTGGCATCGATCCATACCAACTCAAGCCCAGTTGAGATGAAATTGGCTTTAAAGTAGACACGGAGAAGTGACCAACTCTTAGACCTGGACTCTGAAAAATGATTAGTGAGGCACCTTTTATTTTTTAGCTTTTTGAGGTCAGTCCACAGGGAAAATCATAGCTCGGCCACCCTACAGCACCAGCCCCACATTCCCCAGAAGAGGAGCCTCACCACTGAGGAACAGCTATCGGAGGATCTGCAGTTGTTTCTGATCCCTAGGAAGGTTAGGGGCAAGGACGCTTGTCTTCCACCACAAACTTCTACTCACAGGCCTCACATACCACCAGCAAACGTTTAAGATTCATACACCACCAGAATTGCCATGGTCTTACACACGTTATCTCAGTTGCCAGAGTTATCTTCCTACTCTGCCTATAGTGAATCACACCAAGGGAGCCCTTATGATCCTCATGTGCTGCACCATGACCCTGCCACACCCTTCGATGCGCCTTGGGAGGTGTTACAATATGGATTCCCATGACAATCCAGACTTGATGCCTTTTTCCCCTTCTCATGACCACTGCCTACCATGCAGTCATGCAGAGGGTGGCACAACACCAAAGGTCAAAATCAAAATAGTTGAGGATGGCAGCTTTTTTGGTTGGGAATCTAAGGCCAAGAGAACTGTCTATTACCTTCCCATGCTTAAAAGCTTGGTGAAATGCAGTGCAGACAATTTCAAGGACCCAATCAAAGTTGGTCATCACCCTTCAGGTCAAAAACAATTGGAAAGTGGCCCAAGCTGACCAGTTTACATCTGCGGCCATATCCCACCTGATTCTTTGGTGGTGCACACTACCAGAAAGCCTCTGCTCAGGCAACAGGTGATGCTCCTCTTCTACACAATGATAGCAAGAACATTCATGCAGCATGTTGTGGGTGCAGCCATTCAGAGGATTACTAGTTGTGATGGACTGCTCTCTAGATGCCACCTTTGACTGGGAAGAAATGGAGGAGTTGATGAAGCAGGTAGCTGAAGCATTTCACAAGATGAGGGTAAGAACTAGTCATGGAGGGAAATACTCTCCCGGCAGGGAGATCAATTCCAGATGTATTTTTGGTACAGCCTAAGATTTAATTCACTCTCCTAAGGTGGAATGACCAAAACTTGTTGGGCAAGCCCCTTCTTGACCCAGTCTTGAAAGTGATTGTAACCATGGTGGGGCGCACATCTCACCCACATCACTGTTCAGGATACCTGGACACCACAACCGAGTTGGCACATACATATCTGGAACCCCATGACTATCAGATTAGTACTTAGCAATTTTACAAGCGTATCGGAGGCAACAGTCCTCGTTAAAACTGACATGACTGCAGTCTACTACATTCTGAAGCAGGGGGTGACTTGCCCATTACAGCTGTCGGCTCTAACACAGAGTGTTTGGTAGTGTTAGAACTGTCCGCTCTAACCCCAAGGGTTTGGCATTGGGCAATTCATAACATTCAGCACCTTGTGGAGCATCTGCCTTGCGTGATCAGCTTTACAGCCCTGTTAAGCAAGATGCAGCAACAAGCCCACAAAAGGGAGATGAGTCCCCAAGTGATATGAAGCTACTTCCACCTATGAGCCCTGCCACTATCAATCTGTTGGCAAAATGCTGGAATATCACCTCTAGATGCCCTGACCACAGTACAGGGGTATGGATGAACTAGTCAGGAATACTTGCCTGCACTTTTCCTCCACTGCCTCTTGCAAAGAAAATTACCTTTACCCAGATTCTGGTGTACCAACTCGGCCGAGACAGCCTTGGTACTCTGTTGTTGTAAATGTCGACACATCTCCACAAAAAAACTTTTGCTGACCAAATCTGCTGACTTCACATCAGGACAATCTCAGACACCTGAAACGAACAATCTGGCAACTGTGAGGGGGGGTGGGGGGGGGTTGTGTTTTCTTAAACTCAGAGGAGTGTATGCAGGTCCTACATCAAGTTTGTAAGTCCACTACATGTACTTGCTTTGCAGCAAAGTGGAAGCGATTTTTCCATTGCTGTTTCAGTAAACAAAAAGGTGCCCTTAAAGCTTCTGTCAAGGACGTTTTCTACTATCTTTGACTTCTACAAAAGGCAATGTCTAGATTGGCGTGCCCCATCTCTGGAAATGACAGAGCTTGTGTATAGGTGCCACACCTGCAAAGTAATTTTACTTTCCAGAGGATAGATATTTTATTCTGATTGAATTCAGACACTGTCTGAGACCCCAAAATGTTCCTTTCAATAAAGACATTGTCACTTATTTATTCCCATCTTATTACACTGATGAAGACATTGTATTTGGACTTGTAAAATGGTACTGACTTGGGCTATCCATTGGGGACCCATACATAGTAAAGTGGCTCTTTGTAGTAGTGAGCAGAGATGCAGCAACGCTGCACCTTCGGTTGCCCATGGTAGAAACCAAGACAAACTTGACCTAGATTTTGCAGCCTGCAGAGCCCTTGATGCCCTTTAATGAGGCTCTAACCGAAGCTGTGCCAGCGACCTGCTGTAAGCAGTACTTCACTCAGTGAGTTGCACTATAGCTAGGTGTAATAGGCCTACTCCTGGGGATTCTGCATTTGTGACCCAGCACCAGAATCCTGATAGTTCTGTGGTTCAGGCTTCCACTTGCAAGGTGAACCTTAATGTGCTCCACACACTGCCCCGCTGTACCGAGAATTAAAGCAATTTACTGTGTTGGAAAGGAGCTTTTCCTAATCTGCCTGTTTGACATAGAGGTTCCTGAACTCTGTCTGCCTGCTAAGGTGCTGTACACATGCTCTTTGGGAGTATGGGCAGTTAGACCCACTGTTCATAACGAATTCAGCAATAAGTTTGTGCAGTTGATCTATGATGGGCAAGATGTGTCAAGTATGTTTGAGAGCCGGTCCCGACGTGACTGACTCAGTGGGTCGTGCCATTGTCATCAGTTTTGTGTTCTAGTGGCGTTCATGGGTGAGAATCACAAGATTTTCAGGGGTTTTGCAGGCGTCCTATTGATATGCCATTTGATGGTTCCACTGCAGTATACAACAAGCATGTGCAATGCAATAGGTCTCGCATTACTGAAAGTTTGAGCTATTGGCATTGCTAACAATAATGGAATTATTATTAGCAACACCAATAGCTCAAACTTTCAGTAATGCGAGACCTATTACATTGCAAATGCTTCTGTGATTCTGGGCAAATCACTTAATGTCCACATGCCTACCAAAAATGAATGTATCCTTGTGTAATGTAACTGTTCCTCATGTAAAGCACCCCAGTACCTTCGGGTCGAGTTCGCGGCTATATAAAACTGCAACAAAAAAAAATTAATATACACACTCCCCAGAGCTACATTTGGACATGCAGTTGCAGAGATGCCAATGTTTCTTAGAAGTCCTCGTGAACATAAACACTGCAGAAGGTAAAAGATAGCATTCCTCAGAACACATACAAAGCAGCTCAGACATACCATTTTGTACATTATCACGGAGCTCACAAAAGTACCAACCACAATGGAAAACATTTAAATTCATGCTGAAAAGAAATGCTCCTATTTAATTACTAAGTCACTTACTTGTAGCATGTAGCTGCCGCCCTTTACACATACAGCTCGACATGGCTGCTGCCATCTCACAACGCTCCGGCTGGAATTGATTTTGGGGGACAGGACGGGGAGATTAAATGAAGTTGAAGCCCCACCCCTCCCTTGAAAGGAGCTGCGCTGATCGTTTGGCAAAGGAAAAAAAATGCAGAGTCCGAGATGATGGTAAAAAAGGAGCCACCAGAGCAGTGCTCTTATTTAATAAGTTATTTAATTAGATGTAGCTGCCTCCCTGCCTGGAAACGCTTGCAGCTATTTAAATGTAGAGTCCAGGGTGAAAAGTGTTGTGGGGGCTGGCAGCTCAGGGGGTGGTATGACGCACTATAAAGTGAGTATGCTGCGTTTCAGTATTTGCACGTTTTTTTTTCCTTTGTGCGTTATTCTCTCACTTGTAATTAAATTAATTGCAGTTTAAAGGGTAGCGTGTTACCAGCCACGTCTGCCTGCGCGATTGATAGTGACCGTCAGCGAAGAACCCCGCTCCTCTTAATCCGCTCGTTTTCTCTTAATCACAATTCTCTCTAGTTGCTTTTATGGGAGCTCAGTGGGCAAGATGAAGCATTAGTTGACAAACTCCTATACAAGGGACCCGTTCGCAAGGTCACTTGTGTAGCTAATCACGGAGCAACAGCTACATCCAATATGGCCGTCACGCCTGTTTGGCTATTTAGTAGTATGTGGTCTAGTTTGTCAATTTACTCCTCCGCCTTCTCTTTAGAGCCGCACGTGAGTGAGGCAGTGGCTTACGCATGCGCGAACGCTGGCAAAGCGGTAGCTGAGGCGACGAGTGGCAACAAACACCGTACATACGAGCGCAAAGGCGGAAGCGTTAGTAGCCGAGGTGGCGGCTGGCAGCTCAGGGGGTGGTATGGCGCACTATAAAGTGAGTATGCTGTGTTTCAGTATTTGCACGCGTTTTTTTTCCTTCGTGCGTCATTCGCTCACTTGTAATTAAATTAATTGCAGTTTAAAGGGTAGCGTGTTACCAGCCACGGCTGCGTGTAACACTTGCAGACAGGAGATGTGCACGCGTATGGTGCGAGAAGGAGTTGTGATAACGCCGCGAGCCGTACGCGTGCACATCTCCTGTCTGTTAAGCTTCGGCACAGACAGCTGATGTGCACGCATACGGTTTGCGGCGTTATTACAACTCCTGCTCGCACCATACGCGTGCACATCTCCTGTCCAGGACTTGCCATACACGTGCACATGTCCTGTCCCCCTTCGCAGGCAAGTCGGCAACAATAGATCTCGCTTACGCGAGCAGCGCATGGCGCTGCATCGCTAGGCGAGACCTAAAGTATAATCTTGAATTAATGTAGTCTAGTGGTAATTACTCGGACCACATCCCAGCCCAGCGTTATTTTACACACCATGCCATCTCAGTTTGAACCCAGCCACATGGAAATCAGTTTTTACCCTGTTCCAGTGAGAACCATTCAGCCCAAACTTCCTGGCCAGGTTCTCCCTGAATCTGAACACAAGCAACGCAGGACTGTTTTTGCCCTAGTTAGGGCTCATCAGCCAGGTATAGCTTGGTTCCAGTGACTCTGTACGCTGTACCCACATCTGGGCATACCCGTCGCACTTAGGGTGACACACTGAAGTATACAAAAAAGTGATGGATAGAATGCTTGAATTAATTTCGGCCACTGGTAATTTCTTGGACTCAGTAGCGAACTCCTGGGAGGCTGGAGCCCTAAACATCCACAAGGGACCTCTCAGACAAAAAACAGTGACTCTCATCCTCTACCTTGCCCTTATTGCCAAAATGACCACCACTGTGAGGTGGGAGTTTCCACTACCCCATCTGTTGAGGCTTGGTGTCAGGCCTTATCAAAATGGGTGAAAGCAGAGGCCACCGATCTGACCAGGGAGGCCAGCGTCGTCCTATGGCCCATGCCTGGGAAGCATTGCTTTCTTGGTTGATTGACCCCCTGGGCCATACGGATTCCACGTCCAGGGCTACCAGCCCAGCCTCTCATCCTCCCGTACGTAATGTTGGCTCAACCTAACTGGGGTAGAAAGTCTTTGACTATGTCCCAGAACCTCTCTTCAGAGACAGTACTCCCAATCACTCACCCCCTCAACAACTGCTAAAACTCCCTGCACTAACCCCTTGAAACCGACACACCAGAGCCTCCCAATTTCTCCTCTGGTCGCCTTTTTCGTTTGCCAGCTTTACCCTTTATTTGACGTTGCCCGAGCTTCTTATAGATGAGTTCTACTAGATCTCCATACATCTTAGTAAGACCATGCTTTTTTTCAGTGGGGTCACCCCCAAGTGCCACACAACTCTACCTCACCCGCCAACACCAGACCATCGAAGACATCACATCACTTCGGTATTCAGGCCAGTGTGTGGGTGCACCTACTCTTCCCTAAGGCTAATCTTCTCTAATTCTGTATCTAGACTGTCAGGTTAGGATCTCATTGTTTGTAACTTGAAAACTCAAGCACTTTTTTCAAAAAGTGTGGAGATTCAGGCCAACAAAAAAGTACAGGTGGGATAGAGTACTAAAGCATCTGTTCACATCCACCAACTTGTTTCAACCCCAAGAGGTAAGAATACAGCTACATAAGAAATGCACAACATGTGAATCAAGAAAAGATATGTATTGCAAAACAAAATGGTTACCTGTATTAGTGTTTTTGCAGCTTGAGGTATTCACATGCAACACTCCCACTTCCCTGGAAATCAAGAAGCTGCTGAATGCAAAAGGTACAAGAAAGATGGAGAAAATTTGAAAGTCTCACCAAAGACTAGAGTTGGCAAGGGGAGAAACAATCTGAAGATGGTGACTATCTAGAGGGGCTTCTAGGGGCTGGCATCTGATGTCTGAGAAATGGAAGGACACCAAACAGTTGTCGCCCAGATTTTTTTTTTTTTTTTAAATGATTAGATTTTTTTTCATGGTCTGGTTGCTTTAGCAAATTGGCCTTGGTGAGGGGGTGGTGGTCAAAGTCCTTCAACATGCATTCCATAAAAGTAAAACTTCTCAGATCACGATAGAGGCAGGATGTTGTCTGGATCAGTTCTTCCGCTTACCATATGTGGGTCCAATATAAGACTTAACATAATTACTGGATATCCATGCCACAGATACTTGTCTCCCTTAATTGTTGTGCTTTTGGGTCAGCTTCATTTCAAAATGCATATTGAAATTGCCTAAAATCAGTTTCATTACTTGTCTACCAAGACAGTTTATTGTGGTTATTGGGCAAAGTTTGTGGCTTTTGCAAGAATAGTCAAGCTGATCCTCTTTAGGCCAAGCAGTAGATGTTCTGAAGTTGTCACTATATTCCCAGACAAATTGGTGCTTTAGACTCTTATCTTTTGTACCAAAAGTGTGATCACATTTCCATATGGGACAGTCAGTTACTCCCTGCCATCTTATCTTCTTGCCTCCCTTTGAGGAGAGGTTTCGATAGTTGAATCCAGACTCGAGCCTTAATTTTTGCAGAGATTGGGCACTAGGCGGCTGGCAAACTTTTTGTTGGATTTGCAGGTGCTAAGAAAGGAAGCGCGATTGAGGAATGAACCTTGTCCGGAGGAATTGCCTGTGCATAAAAATGCTAAGCCCTGGCCAGGAAAGAACCAGCTAGAGGCATTCGGGCTCACTCATGGGCATGAATCTACTCCTTGAAATATTACTGTTTCAACACTCGGGACTGCGGAGTCCATTTTGACCGCTCGTTCCTAATGGACTTGTGGTGTAAGTCAACTCCTTCTCGTTTTAGGAGGTACTGCTTTGGTATCTATTTAAAAGGTGAGCAATCTGCAGTTAGAAGTATTGAATAGTTATACTCTAAATACTAACAAGACAATTTTTTCCTTAAATGTGCTTTGTACCCCTGATATGCTCCCCAATAACGATAGAATATGGCAAAATAACAAACTTAAATATCTTGGTATCCTATTCTCTCATACCATTAAACAGTAGTCTACATTGAATTATGAATATATTCTTAACCATATTAATGACAAAATTCATAAATGGTCTGTTTTACACTTAACTTGGTGGGGCAAAATTGACTGTTAAAATGGTTATTGCTCCAAAAATATTTCATCTGTTACCTATGATACCTACTCAACTTCCGCTTAAGTTTTATAAATCTGTAGACACTAATATCGAAATTCATTTGGAACAATAAAACACCCCATATAAGCTATACATTTATTGTTTTTTAAATTGCAAATGTAATGGTGGTTTTGGTTTACCGGATTTTTTTTTAACTATCATAAAGCGTTTATTTTAAAACAAAGCGCGTTTTGGTTCACTAATATAGAGTTTAACAATACACCTTCATGGCTTCTCATTGATTTCACAGTTTCCGTTGCCTACGTTAATTACCATGTCCTCTTCTAACTCTTTAGTACGAAGATCTGCAATACTAAAACCTACAAAATTAATATTGCAGGATTTAGATTCTCTTTCAAACACCTATTTCTCATACCTTAAATATAACCTTATGGTATAGTCCTGTTAATAAACTTAATCTAAGTATACAATTCTGGCAATCTTGGATAAAAGCAGGTATTTTTTATTTAAAAGATATATATTGGAGTACTTTTTTATCTTTTGAAGCACTGCAACAAAAAGTTCTTACTTCCATCAGATATTTCTGAATAAAAATTTTGTAATTCTATTGATCATTTCTCAGCAATTTTCCAATGGGAAATGTCTGATTTATAGAGGGGTATTCTAACAATAGCTACTTCCTCACACGTTGAGTCATTGTATTATAAAAAATTGAATAATTTTGCCAAAAATAACCTTGATTTTATTTCTTTTGGAATAATGAACTCAATCTATCTTTTTCTCAAGACGTATGGAGGAAAATATGGTTAAATAGTGTCTGTGGATGGTTACCCGTGTCCTTATATCAAACTAATTCTTTCATACTATTTAATTGTTTATGGACTCCGCTAAAAATGTATAATGCAAAACTATTAAATTCGCCTAATTGTTGGCACTGTAAATTGTTTCCAGGTTCGGTAAAACATATGCTTTTCGAATGCAATCCTGTCTTTAAATTTTGGAATGAGGTTTGGGATGTTATAAAAAAAAATGTGTATCGGATAAACTCTCATATAATATGTTGATTTGTAAATCGATTTTACTTTCAACAAAACGGTCAGATTCTAACAAGCTCTTTGACTTCTTACTATCTGCTGCTCTAAAATAAATTACTGCCAATTGGAAAAACTCTTCATTATTGTCACTTCAAATGTGGTGGTCATGGATAATTTTTACCAGAAAAGGAGCAGATTTGAATATGTTGGGTGTTCACAACACATCTACTTACCAGTTATTTTGGAAACCAATTGACAATTATAAAGCGTTATATCATTAATGTTTTATATTATATAATTAAAGTCTGTTAGATTTTATTATGTAGCTCTGTTATAATATACTTGCTAAACTAGCTGTTATCCCCCTTTATTTTTAATTTGTTTCTATTACATTGTAGTTATTATTGTATAGGTACAATGCATTATATTTATGAAATACTGTAAAATTCTATGTACTCCATCAGTGCTCTTTTTTGTTTGGTCTATTGCTTTATCATAAATTCAATAAAATATTTTGAAAACAGAAGTATTGAATAGAAGACCAAGTTACTTACATCTGGTAATGCTGTTTCTGGTGGATAATCTAACTGCAGATTCCTCACTACTTTTCCTCCTTCCTGTTCTGTGTACTTGATGGTTCTAAAATGGTCCAAAGTTGGGCTTTGCAGTCTGTCATAGATGCGGGCAAGCCACTGAAAGTCAAGCCAGATGTTTGACTCTGGCTTAGCTCGAGGTAGAATTGGGCTCGCAATACCTAAACAAACCACACTTTTGTGTTGCTTCTGCCTGTTACCCCCTCCTTTTGTTGTGGTTATAGAATTAAAGACAAAACACTAACTTAAAACTGGCAAACGAATCAGATACCCATCTAGTAGTGGCTGAACTGCAGAACGTGAAACTAAAAAACCTGTGATCAATCCTGGTTGCTCTGTTGGCAAATTGTGGTCCTAGGCAAATATTTTTTCACTAAGCCTCACATTTGCTTAAACCTCTTGTTAGATTTAATAGACTGTTACTCCATCTGGTAGAATCTGGGCCACATTAGTGTATAAATCATAACTTAGTTGCCTATTCACTAATGACAGGTGGTATTGGGAGCAGGAATGTTTCCAATTTAATGGTTAAAAGCTATCACCCCAGCCCCCCAAAAAAACCCTTTCAATGTGGTGATCTAATCGGATCTAGTATAAAGCAACACTACAGTGTGTAAAATCCACTTTTTTGATTTTGAAGATCCTTTATCAGATGTTTACCTGATGTATGTTGCATGATTTACATGCCAAATATTTTCAAGGCTCTGCTGGTGCACGGGATCTTTGAGCCAAGCCAGACCTTTGGCTCAACTGTCAGTTAATTTGTTTTCTCACCCAACTCTAGCCTCAGTATCTCTTTGTATAAGGGCATGGATGAGTTTCAGGGAAAACAGATTAACATTCAAGGGTTTCGCCTATACACGGCACTGTGCTGTCATTTCCTAAGGCAGTGCAATGCCACATTGGAGTCCAATGATACGTGTCATTGCTGGAAAAGTTCGGTATCTCGTCTGCTGCCTAGGAAAACTCAAAAGGTGAGGATTATGTGGTTCGAGTATCCACCAGAAAGGGCAAAACTGAAGACGGGTAACTTGTTCTTTTGCAGCCAGCTATCCATGTCTTTACATTCATAGATCTTTTGTATTGAATTGTGGAATATTTATAATATCAACATCCATAACCAAATGATTTAAGGTTTCTTTATATATTTCAATCTCATGCGTATAATTTTACAATCCCATTTTCTCAAGACCCTTTCAACAAATATCGATATTCATGTCTTTCTTTCCATTTAGCTGGTGCCCTGTGAGAAATGTTTTCCTACATACTTCTCTGCATGTGGGACAGTCTGCTTAAAATCAAGCCGAAACATTTGTATATTCTGCTACTCAGTCCAGTCAGACTTTGTTTGCCTGTAGCTTTTGTCTTATTGACACCTGCTGTTTGAGGCGAGTGTCTCTATTGATCACGTTTCATTGTCACATATATCTGCACTCTAGGCCTGCATTTATGTTTATATTTGTAGCATTGGTTTTTCATTGTGACTTGTCTCATTTTCATTAAGTGTTTTGTAAGTAAACAAAACAATAAGTGTTATGCACTCTTTCATAAAAGATGACCGGTATAGGTATGTGAACAGATTGTGTCCATTATTTGAAAATGAGGCTGAACCAGATAATGTAAAGTTGTGTGATTATTAGACTTGTGAAAACAGGCTGTTGAAAAGCGAGTGGCAGAGAAGCAAGTGTGGTTCTAGCTGAAGTATTCATTAGTTGGTAAGGACAAAGATGCCATGTCAATCAGTGGTTTGGTTACTTTCTTGTCAGATGGTTTTCTGGTAGTACGTAGATTGTAAAGGAAGGAGTAGTGGGAGGTCATGTCTGATCTGTTACTGTTAACATCTAGCAAATTTGGAATTTCAGAATCCTGTGTTGGTGACATGTCACATTCCATCCATTAATTAGCACAATGATGGAGCCTCCAGTTTTCCACATGATCATTCATTGCATTGCACGGTTAACCAAAGTATCAGTCTAGTTTGTTGTGGAGGAACACAGCACTCAAAGCTAGTGAGTGTTAGCTTTTCCCAGAGGGAAGATAAGATTATTTATTTGGATTGCATTGACTGCGTTCTCATACCGGTCTGAAGAGTGCAAAACAGTTAAAGAGCCTGTATTTGTGTTGCATTGTTAGTTTAGCAATACCTCCTCTGAGCAATATGTCTGGGTCCGAAAGTGCGTTTTTCGTGATGAAAAATTTCCACCTTTAATGGCTGACTTCAGCTTAATAGATCTGACTTGCCATATGACTTCATTGTGCCATTTGGGCCTCGAAGTGCGTTCACCCTCACACTTGTAGTATCTTTATAGTATGAACAGGTGTATTGGTTGAGTTGTGAACAAGAGAAGCTTCAAGAGCAAGTCCAGGTTGGGTGTAAGAGGACTGGATCAATGATAAACAGTGGTTCCCTCAAACTTTTGAGTAAATATTTGCAGTTTTTCAGCATGTATTATATGGAATCTAACACAATACATGAATGCAAATATTCTAAATAGTAAAACTGCAAAAAGTTGATGTCATTGTCGGGTTGTTTAAATTTCTCGAATATACAATGGGGGCACAGTACCGAAGTGAACAACATTTACAAGAAATAAGTTGAAAAGATGCATTATAAAAACAATGGGATATGGTTTTCACTGATCTGGAATCCTGAGACCCTAGTGCTATTGCAAAATACCTGTAGGTATTGTACAAATCTGGGAGGCAAACCAAACAATCTTTGTTCAATGTTTGATTCTACCCAAGCGATTTAACATGGTTTTACTCAGTGCCAGGCAAAAAGGAGGTGTAGAGAAAGTACATCTGAGTAAAGCTCCTAGCTTGAGAAAATGCAGTCAAAATTCCTTGTCTCAAATGTAGTATGGATGAGGTATTAATCTTGATGGAATGTATTGGTAGAGTAAGGGTGTGAGGAAGTAGACTGTGTACTGAAGAGCAAATAGACAAATATATTCACATGGGCCCTATACATGGTAATTGGCTTACAAAATAGATTCCTTTGGAAATAAGGCATTCAAACATGAAAGATGGCTCCAGAGGGACTACTGTCAGACCGGGTGTGAGGAGGTTCGCTAATTTCTCAGAGCTACATAAATCATACAACAAAGGGGGTTACCCCGTGCGTGAATGATGGTTAGTGAGGCGCTGCATGGGTAGAACATCTAAATCATGGGTATCCTCCTGAAACGGGCCTGAGCTTGATGCACTGGGGTACTGGCTGTGACTTAAGAACTACCAACAGAACTATATTCCTGGGATGATTCTATTGAAAATGTACATGGAAATAATACTAAAACAATACAACTTATTCAACTTGTAACAAGCAGATCGCAAACTATTAAAGCAGGTAAATTGCTATCGCATAAAGAGCTACAACAAAAAGGATTATAAATCCGATTTGATGGCTTGGAAACAATACTACAACTGAAAATGTCTCCTCTTAAGCAATGAGGACAGCAGAACCTGCGTTCCCTTAGTTAGCAGGAAGCCTGTTTCAAATTATACATCCTAAGTATATAGAACATGGTCCAAAGCTCAAAGTAGATTGAGTGGTGAGTAAGGAAACATGATTGCTGTTAATGAGGAATCTTTGGTAAGTTCTGTTTATTTAATAGAGGAGGGTTCCTAGCGAAAACTGGTATCCGGAATATGTTGCAGAGTATACATTTGGATTTGAATGACTTCTGATTTGTCGTCAAATACAACCTAATAGAAATGTATAAATAACTGAACTGCAGGAAGAGAATTTGATTGGTCAGCAGTAATTTGCATAGGTGCATATGCTCAAAATTTGAGAGTTGAGTTAAGGACCATGGCATTCTCTGTGTAGTCTGATACTTTGAAGCAACTGTTTTGTGGCTAGGATGAATATTTGGGGTCATTAGTGACATGTTAGTGTCCCTCTATAAAAGGGAAAACATTGCATAATGTTGATTGGCAAAAATGAAACTTTTTGGGGAGTGGAAGGATTTGGATTGATCTCATGAAGCCTTTTCTGATGCTAAACCATCTCAAGGGTGGCTTGTGAATGACCATTCTAGATCTACAAAAGGCTTTTTGCCATTAAAGGCCACAGCGCAGATTGCTTCTTATACAGTTTTAGTGAGCAGCTATGTTGCAAAAAGGGTTTGGGTATTTGAGGTTATAGGTATATTATGAAAGATGATTGATCTGGTTTATTGGAGGGATGGCTGTGGGCTAGTAAATGCTTCAGTTGTCGGAGGAAGATTTTCATACATATTATAGTCAACATTTTTGGAAGATCTGATAGCTCTGGTTGTTCAGTTTTGCATTTCTTTCTGGTGAGTCATCCTTGCTTCTACAAAAGACTCTTAGCGATGGGAAGGTAGGAGGATCAGAATGTAGGCTACGGAGCATTGCCAGGATATAATCTTGAAAAGGTAGCAGAGCTCTGTTAATAGTTTATCAAGGGCCAGAGTTTAGCCCTTTCATGGATTTCTGTAAGATAATGGTAAGAAATTGGATTACTGGTTGAGGAGGTGAAACCCTTCTCAAGCAGCAACCACAATCTCTGGGTGAAGTCGCAAGCAAACCCAAAATTCACCTCTGCTCAACCCAGTAACGCAATGAAAACACACCATAAAAGGAGCCCACAATAGTATTAGGAAAAATAGTGATTTCTAATAAATAAAACGAGACCAAAACATCAAAAATCCATTAGTAGAACCAGAGATATTGAATTTTAAAGTTTTTAGAGAAAATAGAGCTCAAAAGCATAAAGCGCCAACTGTGGATGTGTAGTTGCTGTGGACCGGGACAAAGTCACAAGTTCAGGCCTCCTGCGATGGAGTGTGGGCCAGCTACAGGGACCAAGTTAGGCTCTCTAAACAGAATACCTTCAATCCTGGGTTGCGGAGCGCTGCGTGAATCCATGTCGAAGATGCGTCGCGCAGCTGAGGCGGTGTTGGTTCCGAAATGCTACGTCGCTGAAGTGCGAAGTCCTGTTGCGTCGACGTCTAGGATTCCATCGCTGGGGCTTGCGATGCGAAGTCCGGTGTCTGGGATGCAGCACGCAGTCGGGGCAATGCGTCTGTTCCGAAGAGCTGCGATGCAGTGTGGCTTAGCGACAAGGCTGCCTTTGAGAGATGCAAGGGCCTGAGCCAAGGATGCGTTGCACAGTTGCAGTTCAAAGGTGATGAAGGCTGCTGTGCCGATGTGAGTCTTAGCGACGGGTCCAATTCATCCAGTAGCGGAGATGCGTCGGTTCTGCTTGCGGTTGCGCTGCGAAGCAGAGGTGATGCATGTGTCCCGCTGGATTCAGAGAGGCTGGCAAAGCACCATAAGCCTACTTTCAAGGGTCCAGGACTGGGGTGACACCACTTGGTAAAGAAGACTCACAGGTGAGTCCAGGTGCAGATGCAAGGTTATGGAAGCCGGTTGTGTCCGAGGCCTCAGATCAGGAGGCCTGTGAACTAGCCCTTGGAGTCACTCTGTGTTCGAGATGCTTGTCCAGTACTTCTTACCCAGGCAAGATGGCAGCAGGTAAGCATGGCAAAGCAGGAGTCCAGCGGGGTGCAGTCCTGCAGAGTGGCAGTTGTTCAGCAGCACACAGCAGTCCTTCCTGGCAGAGTATCCACAGGTCCAGAAGAGTACTTGAAGAGTTTGTGTGTGAGGTTCAGTATATATACCCAGTTGTGCCTTTTTGAAGTGGGGAAAACTTCAAGAGGCATTCCTTTGAAGCGCACATGTGACCTGCCTGTCCTGGCTTCATGCTAACTACAGGGGGTATTCATGGAGGCAGGGCACAGCTTATTTAAGTGTGAGGATGGGCCAAACTCCATCCTGGCAGTGATGGCCCATCCAGTCACATCTAAGCTCCTATTATGTGCGACTGTCTAGGAGGAATACATAAAGCCCAACTGCCAACTACACCCAGTCATGTGACAAGAGACTGGCTGAAGGCACCAAATGGCTAAGGCAAGAAAATGCTAACTTTCTGAAAGTAATTTAAAGAAACAAAAGGGACCCTAATGTCCATGTGAACATGAGTATCTGAAAGAGACAATTAGTTATAGATTCCTTACCTTAGAATTACCCCCAGGCGTCAGACTGGATCCGGAGAATTTTTTCGTCAGCAGTACCCCTGCACATCGGAAGGTGGCGTCGGTCGGCTCCGCGTTCGTCGTTGGCGTCGTGGTCGCCGGGATGACGTTGCGGTAGCTACTTAGATGCCGCCCTCGCGCACTGACGTCAGTTCTTTCTTTTTCCGCGCCAGCCAGCGCAGATCCGGAGAGAGCGGTACCTCCAGTCACTTTTTGACTGACTTTTTGTCGACTTTTGTCGACACCGTTTTAGAGTCTTCGACTCCTGGTGCCCGTCAGGGATGCCCGGCTTCAAGGCTTGCGGTTCCTGTAGCAGACTGATGTCGGTGATGGATCCGCACCGTGCGTGCCTGTTTTGCTTGGAGCGCGACCATGACCCCAAGTCGTCCTCTGACTGCCAGGCCATGAATCCGAAGTCTTTGCAGGAGCAGACCCGAAAGCTTCTCGAGGCCCGGCAGTCTGCTCCGCGCCATTCGAGATCCCGGTCGCGTGGGAGGTCGAGGGACCGGTCGCGGAGCCACCACCACCAGTCTATGTCCAAGTCTTCGCACTCCTCAGGTAAGTCTAAGCACAAGAAGAAATCGAAGAAGCATCGTCTCTTCGACTTCTCCCTGTCAGTCGGCCGACGCGACGAGGGATGCGGGTGGTGCCCCTCCTGCGGCTCCGCGTGTGGAGCCTGAAGGGTCGACTCAGTCCCCCCCCCTTCCGGGGACCTGGAGCGACCCCTGCACAGCATCGCCAATTTTGCGATGCATGCCATCTTTGGGCAGCTCTACTCCGCCGGCGCGCCTTTGGGCCCCGCAGACTTGGCTGGGGGCCCTGGGCCTTCGGCGGCTCTGGCACCGCAGGTTCCCCTTGGATCCAGGCCTGGATCCGGACCGGCGCCGGTTGACCTGATTACACCTCCCCCGGCGCCGAATCCACCGGCACCACATCCGCAGCCGATGCCGGTTGTGTCCCCAGCCGGCGTCGACCCCGGCCTCCAGCCCGATGTAGACACAGAGCCGGATCCGGCACAGACGGGTACTTTTGTGCCCTTCTACCCTGGCTCTTTTAGACCAGATTGGCAGCCAGAGGAGGGTGAGGAGGACTGGGAGGGGTCTGGAGGCCCTTTAACTGACCAGTTGGGCTACGAACCGGACTGGAGAGAGGAACTGGGGGAAGCCAATGGTCTGGATGCCTCACCAGACCTTGGCATGTAGGTTCTCCCTACCGAAAGCTTTATTGGAGTTGTGACCTATCGTCAACCTGGGCCGAGAGTGTTGTTTAGCCAGAATTTTAGTAATCTAATTGAACCATATTTGGTCAAATCCAATCTTACACTTCTGGGTGATTTTAATTTTTACCTGGATAGGACACTATATAAAGAAACACAAATCTTTTTAGAAACTATGAACTGTTGTGGTTTATATTAATTGGTCATGAGCCCCTCTCACAAGGCAGGACATATATTAGATGGGATTTTCTCAAACGATTCCCGGATTATGGTTGAGGAACCCATTCAACTCTCCTGGTCAGACCATTACGCTATTCCTTGTAAGCTTTAGATGCCGGTATCCCATATAGCTCTAAACAACAAGAAGAGGGTGTAGAAGAAGAGAAACCTCAGCCTTATTAGTAAGGAGGTTCTTCTCAATACGCTCAATAGCCATCAATGGCTCCCCCACTCGGATGCTAACTCGGCATACACAGAGTTTTCCAAATGGCTTTTAGCAGCTTTGGACTTTCTAGCCCCTCTTAAGGAGCATTATGCGGCCAGAATAAAGCCCTCTGCCCCTTGGTTCTCAGAAAGACTGAGGAAACTTAGGCAATCATGCCGCCATCAAGAGAGGATTTGGTGCCTAGATCTCAATCCTGCCGAAAGATCTGCACAAACAAAGACTAAGGGAATATAAAAGTGCCATTCCAGAGGAAAAAGTATTATTCTACTCCAAGGTGACAGAATCCTTGAGGTCTTCAAGGGAACTTTTTAATGTAATTAAGTCTCTTTCTGCCCTTTTAGCCCCTGTTCACATTGACACCTCCCAGGACCTTTGTGATAGAATGGCTAGTTTTTTCCGATCCAAGATCACAGAAATCTATTCTTCCTTGGAACTCCTCAACGCTGAGGCCATCAAAGTAGGTCTTCCCACGCCCCCCTCTCTTCCGATTTCCCTGTAACCCCAGTGAAGGCAGATAATCTGCATCCCTTCCCTCCTCTGTTGCAAGAGGACACTGATCGTCTGTTAAGTGGAATCAAGACTGGTTCCCCGTTGGAGGCCTGCCCTCTGAAGATTCTGAAATTAGGAAGGGAGGTCATTGTACCTCACCTTACCTCAATACTTAATGCAGTTCTCATCTGGACAGTACCCCCTGTCCTGGAAGACTGCGGTGGTCAAACCCCTTTTAAAAAAGCCCTCCCTGGACCCCGCTGAGTTAACAACAAAAAAAAAATCATCGTCCCATCTTTTACCTGTCCCAGCAAACATTCTGGAGAAACACTTGAATTTGCATCTTAGTTCCTATCTGGAGGAACATCAGCTGCTCGATGGCTCGCAGCATGGTTTTAGAAGTGATCATAGTACAGAGACGGCGTTAACCTCTGTAATTAACAACATCCGAGGTCAGGTTGACGCTGGTCATACCACACTACTGACCCTTCTGGACCTGACTGCGGCCTTCGATACCATATCTCCTTTGGGATTGGTGGGCAGGCTTAAGGAAATGGGGGTTAGGGGCGTTGCCCTGCAGCTGCTTCCCTCCTTTCTTACTGACTGGTCACAAATAGTTAGGATGGATCAATTTTACTCGGCCCCCAATCATTTGTTTTGTGGAGTCCCTCAGGGCTCCTCATGGAGCTCGACTCTTAATATTTATGTTGCCCGTCTAGCCAAGGTTGTAAGATCCTTTGGGCTAGAGGTGCTGTCCTATCCTGATGACACCCAAATTATGGTGTCTAGCAACAACAGCATAGAAGCATCTGCAACCAATTTTAGAAACTGCATGCAGGCAGTGGCGTCATGGATGGTAGAGAGCTATCTCAAACTTAACGGAGACAAAACGGAGGTTTTGATCTTTGGAAGCCAACAGGACATCTGGTCAGATGCCTGGTGGCCTGACACTCTTGGCCCATGCCCAGGGTCCATAGCAAAAAATCTTGGTATAGTTGATAACTCCCTTTCTCTGAGCCCCCAGATCAATAGAACGGTGCCCACCTGCTTTGGAACTATCAGGATTCTTAGGAAGATTTCCCAATTTTTCTTTTTCCTCCCGAAAGCAGGCAGTTGTTGCCCTAGTGTTGTCAGGCTGGACTATTGTAACGCTCTTTATTTGGGTATCAACAAGGGACTTGTTCATCGACTCCAGCTGGTGCAGAATGCAGCAGCCAGGCTGGTGATGGGTCTTCCCAAACACAATTCAGTCTCGGCTTCGATTAGCAAGCTGCACTGGCTTCCTCTTCAATCAATCAATCACAGAATTTGTAGAGCGCACTACTTACCCGCGAGGGTCTCAAGGCGCTGGGGAGAGGGAAGGGGGGGGGGATGCTGCTACTGGTCAAACAGCCAGGTCTTGAGTAGCCTCCTGAAGGTCAGCAGGTCTTGGGTCTTTCGTAGGCTTAGTGGAAGGGTGTTCCAGGTCTTGGCGGCGAGGTGTGAGAAGGATCTGCCGCCGGTGGTTGTTCTTCGAATGCGGGGGACGGTGGCGAGGGAGAGGTCGGCGGAGCGGAGCTGGCGGTTGGGGACGTAGAAGAAGAGTCGTCTGTTGAGGTAGGCTGGGCCAGTTTTGTGGATTGCCTTGTGTGCGTGGGTGAGGAGTTTGAAGGTGTTCCTCCTGTCGACGGGGAGCCAGTGCAGGTTCCTCAAGTGGGGGGTGATGTGGCTGTGGCGTGGTACGTCGAGGATCAGTCGTGCGGAGGCGTTTTGTATGCGTTGCAGTCGCTTGATGAGCTTGGCCGGGGCTCCCGCGTAGAGGGCGTTCCCATAGTCCAGTCTGCTACTGACGAGGGCCTGGGTGACTGTTCTTCTTGTGTCTGTCGGGATCCACCTGTAGATCTTGCGAAGCATGCAGAGGGTGTTGAAGCAGGAGGAGGAGACTGCGTTGACTTGCTTGGCCATGAAGAGCGTTGAGTCGAGGATGACTCGCAGGTTGCGTGCGTGGTCGGTGGGTGTCGGGGCTGCTCCCAGCGTCGTTGGCCACCAGGAGTCGTCCCAGGCTGAGGGGTTGGAGCCGAGGATGAGGACCTCCGTTTTGTCCGTGTTCAGCTTTAGTCGGCTGATCTTCATCCAATCGGCGACGGCCTTCATTCCTTCATGGAGTTTGGCTTTGGCGGCGAGGGGGTCCTTGGTGAGGGAGAGGATCAGTTGAGTGTCGTCGGCGAAGGAGATAATGTTGAGGTCGTGTTGTCTGGCGATGCGTGCGAGCGGGGCCATGTAGATGTTGAACAGTGTTGGGCTGAGGGACGATCCCTGGGGTACGCCGCAGATCTCGGAGGCTTCGGATCGGAAAGGTGGGAGGCGGACTCTCTGGGTTCTGCCGTCGGAAGGAGGTGGTCCATTCCAGGGCCTTGTCTCGGATCCCTGCGTCGTGGAGGCGTGCGCGTAGAGTGCGGTGGCAGACAGTGTCGAAGGCGGCGGAGAGGTCCAGCAGGATGAGGGCTGCGGTCTCACCATTGTCCAGCAGGATCCTGATGTCGGTGGCGGCGATGAGGGCAGTCTCAGTGCTGTGGTTGCTGCGGAACCCTGATTGGGATGGGTCCAGGATGCTGTTTTCTTCGAGGTATCGGGTTAGCTGTTTGTTGACGATCTTCTCGATGACCTTGGCTGGGAACGGAAGCAGAGAGATGGGCCGGAAGTTCTTGAGGTCTCTCGGGTCCGCCTTGGGTTTTTTGAGTAGGGCGTTGATCTCTGCGTGTTTCCAGCTCTCTGGGAAGGTCGCGGTCTCGAAGGAGAGGTTGATGATGTTGCACAGGTGGGGTGCGATGGAGCTGCTGGCTTTGTTGAAGATGTGGTGCGGGAAAGGGTCTGACGGGGAGCCGGAGTGTATTGTGCTCATGGTCTTGATGGTGTCCTCGATGTTCACGCTGGCCCAGGCTGGCAGGGGGTCGTGGTCGATGGTGTGTGGCGGGTCTGGTGTATCTATCTTAGTTGGGGTTGTCTGGGTGTCGAAGCTGTCGTGGATGTCGGCGATCTTGCGGTGAAAGAAGGTGGCGAGGAATCGCACAGGGGTTGCGACGGCGGGATGTCGTTGGTGTTGGAGCTGGGATTGGAGAGTTCCTTCACGATGTTGAAAAGCTCCTTGCTGTTGTGTGCGTTGTTGTCGAGGCGGTCTTTGAAGGAGATTCTCTTGGCGGACCTGATGAGGTGGTGGTGGTTACGGATGGCGTCTTTATGGGCTGTGTGGCTGTCCGGTGTCTTATCGCTGTGCCATTTCTTCTCTAGTTTCCGGCAGGTGCGCTTGGAAGCTAGGAGTTCCGAGGTGAACCAGCTGGCTCTTTTGGTGGTGTCGCTGTAGGTGAGCTTTTTCAGCGGGGCGAGGGTGTTGGCACAGTCGTCCATCCATCGTCTGAGGTTGCAGGCAGCGTCGTCGGTGTTGGATGGGTCGGAGGGATGGCTGAGAGCGAGGGTTGCCCGGAGTTGGTCTTCGGTGACTTTGCTCCAGCAGCGGCGTGGGATCTGTTGGGTGCGGTGGTGTGTGGTGGGTTTCTGGAAGGTGAAATGGATGCAGCGGTGGTCGGTCCAGAGGAGTTCCGTGGTGTGGCTGAAGGAGACGTGGGAGCTTGAGGAGAAGATGGGGTCAAGCGTGTGGCCGGCGCAGTGGGTCGGTGTTGTGACGAGCTGGCTCAGGCCGAGGTTGGCGAGGCTGTCGGATCAGGGTGGTGGAGTTGCTGTCGTTGTTGTTCTCCAGGTGAAAGTTCAGGTCTCCGAGGAGGATGTAGTCGGTAGAGGTCAGGGCGTGCGTGCTGATGAAGTCGGCGATGGAGTCGCTGAACTGGGGTCGGGGCCCAGGGGGTCTGTAGACAAGGGTGCCTCTAAGGGTGGTGTTGGGGTCCGTGTGGATCTGGAAGTGCATGTGTTCGGCGGTGCTGAGTGTCGTCGGTGCTGGTCGAGACCCTGATGGTGTTCTTGTGGACGATGGCGATTCCTCCTCCTACTGCGTTGATGCGGTCTCTGCGGGTGATCTTATAGCCGTCTGGGATGGCTATGGCGATGTCGGGGGCGGAGGAGTCGTTCATCCAGGTCTGTCAGGAAGGCGATGACTGGTGATGATGTGTCGAGCAGGTCCCAGAGCTCGACGGCGTGTTTGCGTGCGGAGCGGGTGTTAAGCAGGATGCACCGGAGGTGGTTGAGGTCCTTCTTGGCGGGCGCCTCGGTGGCTCTGAGGCTGGTGTAGCTGCAGTTCCGGCAGGTGAAGGGACCATGGGTGCGTTTCGGGGCGGCCTTGAAGCAGTTGTGCGTCCGTCCGGGGTTGAGAGCGTGGAGTGTGGTGGCATCGTATCGGCGTCGGTCCTCGAGGCTGGAGCGGGGGGCGCGCGGTCCAGGGGTTCTGGCGCTGGGCGCGGACGGGCTTGCCTTATGGGGAGGTGGGAGGGAGGAGCAGCTGGGAGGCAGGGGCAGCGAATGGGCAGTCAGGGGGGCGGGGCCGCAGGGGACGCAGCGGCGGGAATGGAGAGAGGCAGTGGGGGCACAGAAGGAAAAACGGAGAGAAAACAAACAGAAATACGGGCACAGTACAATGCGGCAGCGAGGGGCACAGAAGGGAAAATGGAGAGAAAACAAACAGAAATACGGGCACAGTACAATGGGGCAGCGAGGGGCACAGAAGGGAAAATGGAGAGAAAACAAAAAGAAATACGGGCACAGTACAATGGGGCAGCGAGGGGCACAGAAGGGAAAACGGAGAGAAAACAAACCGAGAAATACGGGCACAGTACAATGGGGCAGCGAGGGGCACAGAAGGGAAAACGGAGAGAAAACAAACAGAAATACGGGCACAGTACAATGGGGCAGCGAGGGGCACAGAAGGGAAAATGGAGAGAAAACAAAAAGAAATACGGGCACAGTACAATGGGGCAGCGAGGGGCACAGAAGGGAAAATGGGGAGACAAAAAGCAAAGAAATACGGGCACCTAGGCCACAAGCGGAGGGGCGAGCTTACCAGCAGCAGCAGCGGGCGGACAACACAGGCGGAGCTGTGTGGTGGGGGAGCGACCTACCTGGCAAGGTCAAGGGTCTTGGCCGGAGAATCCTGTTTAAAGCCCTCTGTCTCACTCAAGGCTTTTCACAACCTAGGTTCGGAAGGCATTAAAAGGATCTTTCGAAGATACGCTCTTACCAAGCAGTTAAGATCAGCCAGTAAAAACTTGCTGGTAGTCCCCAGGTTTAAGAGAGTAAGATGAGGGGTTAGAGCCTTCTCCTGTGCTGCGGCTAGGTTCTGGAACTCCCTGCCTTCAATCTCTGGACTGGAGTCTCACTCTCTGTTCCATAAGGCCCTGAAGACTTGGCTCTTCACCAGCTTATCACTGTGAGCTTTCACGCATTCTTGTCTGATGGCCCTTTCCGCAGCGCCTTGAAGCCTCTGGGCAAAGTTCGCGCTTTATAAGGCTAATATTCATTCATTCATTCATTCCTCCTACCGTGGCTACGGAGGAGGGAGCGTCTTACGCAGTGGTGTTGCGTAGGGCGGCCGAGGCTCACGGCCTCGAGCTACCTACGGTGGCGGTCAGGACCAACCTCCTGACAGAGGTGCTTCAACCGGCAGCGAGCTCTTCGGAGCCCCTGAAGCCCTAACCAACATCCTTTTGGGCACCTGGTCCAGGCCCAACACAGGGGCTCCTGTGGATAGGATGATTGCCCGACGCCACCGCCCTGCCCCGGGCTACCCCACTTTCCTCTCCCAACACCCCACCCCTGAGAGCTTGGTGGTCCAAGCCTCCACCTCCAAAGGCGCATTGCACCACCTGATAGGGAATCCAAAAAGCTGGACCATCTTGTGAAGATGTTTTCTTCCTCCAGCTTGAAACTGTGGCCGGTAAACACCGCATGTCTGTTGGGCCATTACACCACTCCGTGTGGGATACAGTGGCGCAAGTGCTTGGAGTAGGCCCGTGCCGTACTCTCCCGTGCAGTTGCCGAAGGGAGAGATGCAGCAAAGTTTACCATCCGCTGTGGGCTGGATACCGCCGACTCACTAGGCAGGACGATTTCCACGTCGGTATCCCTTCGACGCTACGCCTGGTTGAGGTCGACTGGTTTTTCAGGGGATGTCCAATCCACTCTTATGGACATGCCCTTTGATGGCCGTCGCCTATTCGGTGACAAGGCAGACAACGCGCTGGAGCGCTTTAAGGACTTTCGGGCTACGGCCAGGTCCTTGGGCCTTTCCACCACCCGCCCTGCGCAGTCTGCTTTTCGCCCTTTTCGTGGCTACGGAAGGGGTGCCCCGCCACATCCCGCCCAGAGCCACAGGCTGGCGCAAGCTGTTCAGCGCGGCCGGGGACGTGGGAACCACCGCCGTGGTTCTGGGGGCCGGTGGGCGGGCAATCCACCACAGCCCCCTCTGCAGCAGCCTCCAAACCCTCCTAGTCTGAACTTTCAGGGCCACCAATCGCCAGTGGGTGCCAGGATTCACCATCACCTCCCCCACTGGCGCACCATCACGTCGGACAGGTGGGTTTTGCAAATAGTTCGAAGGGGCTACTCCCTCCCCTTAGACTACCCCTCCATCCATGCCTCTCAGTACCATCGCATGTCGGAGGATCATCTGGCCCTTCTCCAACAGTAAGTTTCAGCACTCTTGGCCAAGGGAGCCATCGAGCGAGTTCCTGTCCCAGAAGTAGGTCGTGGTTGCTATTCCCACTACTTTCTGGTGCCCAAGAAGGACAAAGGCCTGCGTCCTATCTTGGATCTCAGGAACGTCAACCGCTTCCTCCGGAAGGAGAAGTTCAAAATGTTGACGCTGGCTCAGTGTCTGCCCTGGAGACTGGATGATAGCGTTGGACTTGCAGGACGCTTCTCTTCACATCCCCGTCCTGCCGGCGTTACCTGCGGTTCACGGTAGGCCATGAGCACTTTCAGTTTACCGTGCTCCCATTTGGCCTTACCAGCACCCCTCGGGTGTTCACGAAAGTGATGGCGGTGGTCGCAGCTCATCTGTGCAGATCAGGGGTTACAGTCTTCCCCTATCTCGACGACTGGCTGTTGAAAGCGGGCTCGCCCCAGGCTGTCGTCTCCCACCTCCAGACTACGGCAGCCCTCCTGCATTCGCTGGGGTTCTCTGTCAACGAACCGAAGTCACACCTGACTCCCTCTAAGAAGCTCCTCTTCATCTGAGCGGTTCTGGACACGACGCAGTTTCGGGCTTCTCCTCCCGAACAGCGAGTCCGGGATATTCGGGCTATGATTCCTGTCTTTCAGCCTCTGTCCCGGGTTTCGGTCAGAATGACCCTGAGGCTGCTGGGCCTCATGGCCTCCTGCATCCTGCAGGTCGATCATGCCAGGTGGCATATGCGGGCTCTGCAGTGGGACCTGAAGTTCCAGTGGGCACAGCATTAGGGGAATCTGTCCGATTGCGACCAGATCTCGGAGGGCACTGAACGTCAATTGCAGTGGTGGCTAATGAACCCGGATTGGGTCAGCGGCAGATCCCTCTCTTCCCCAACCAGAGTTCACAGTGGTGACCGATTCATCATTGCTGGGATGGGAGGGCCACATGGGAGAGGCGGAGATCAGAGGCCTCTGGTCTCCGGCGGAGTCCGGGCTCCACATCAACCTTCTGGAGCTTCGTGCGATCCGTCTTGCACTAAAAGCATTCCTTCCCTCTGTCCGGGGAAGAGTGGTGCAGGTGTTCACGGACAACACCACCGCCATGTGGTACTGCAATAAACCGGGCGGGGTGGGGTCGTGGACCCTATGTCAAGAGGCCCTCCGTCTCTGGACATGGCTGGAACATCAGGGCATATCCCTGGTGGTTCAACACCTGTCACGTTCACTGAACACCAGGGCGGACGAACTCAGCCGCAGGTGCATGATGGATCACGAATGGTGTCTTCACTCGGAGGTGGCGCAAGGTCTCTTTCAGCAGTGGGGAGAGCCTTGGTTAGATCTTTTCGCCACCGAAGAGAACGCGCAATGTCAGCAGTTCTGCACGTTGAAATTTCCAAGGCGGCACTCACTAGGCGATGCTTTTCGTCGCGAGTGGAGTTGCAGTTTTCTATACGCCTTTCCGCCTATACCACTTCGGCCCATAGGGCTGAAGAAGATCAAGCGCGACCGGGCCCAAGGCATCCTTGTGGCTCTGAATTGGGCACGAAGAGTTTGGTATCCCGAGCTGTTACACATGGCCATCGATCCTCTGATCCGACTGCCTCTTCGGGAGGATCTTCTGTCGCAGGGGACGGTCCTCCACCCGAACCTATCCAGTCTCCATCTCCTTGCGTGGAGATTGAGCGGCGGCAGTTGACGTCTTTTGACCTGCCTCCCGAAGTCTGTGAAGTTATCTTGGCAGCCAGGCGTCCCTCCACCAAGACGGTATACGCCTGCAGATGGAACAAATTTGTGGCATGGTGCACAGCAAAGGCTGTGGATCCCCTTTCTGTCCCTCTTTCTGAGGTTCTCTTGTTCCTCCTTTCTTTGGCCCAGCAGGGCTCTGCTCTGGGCACTCTTAAGGGCTACCTCTCAGCCATTTCAGCCTTTCTTAGGCTTCCTGATCAGCCTTGTCTTTTCAAGTCCTCTGTTGTAAATCGCTTCCTTAAGGGCATTACTCATCTTTTTCCTCCTGTTCCTTTCGTAATACCTCAGTGGGACTTGAACTTGGTTCTGACTTATCTTATGTGCGCTCCCTTTGAGCCGTTACATAATTGTCCTCTCAGACTTAACTTTGAAAACTGCCTTCTTGGTTGCCATCACCTCTGCTCGCACGGTGAGTGAGCTTCAAGCCCTTTCTTCCAAGCCTCCTTTCCTGGCTGTTCATCCGGACAAAGTTGTCCTGCGCACTAGGCCTTCTTTCCTTCCCAAAGTGGTTACCTCTTTCCACATAGGACAGACCATCACTTTGCCCACCTTCTTTCCGCCTCCGCATCCTTCTAAAGAGGAAGAGCGGCTCCATCGTCTGGATCCAAAACGTGCGCTTTCCTTCTATCTGGATCGCACAAGACAATTCCGGGTGGATGACCAACTCTTTGTTGGCTACGTGGCGCCAAGAAAGGTCGGGCCGTACAAAAACAGACCATCTCTCGATGGGTCATTCTTTGTATAAAAATCTGCTATTCCTTGGCGAAAGAGGAACCTCCAGTAGGGTTGCGTGCCCATTCCACCATGGCAGCTACTACTGCTTTGGGACGTGGAGTCCCTCTTCATGACATCTGCCAGGCAGCTACGTGGGCTTCACTGCACACGTTTACCAAACACTACTGCCTGGACAGCCAAGTCCGGAGAGACCGCTTCTTTGGCTGTTTGGTTCTCCAGGACTTTCTGGTGTGAACTTGGTTCGCAGACCCACCTCCGGAGTTGGTATTGGTGTGGTATCTATTCTAAGGTGAGGAATCCATAACTAATTGTTTCTTTCAGATGAACAAGTTACTTACCTTCGGTAACGATATATCTGTAAGAGACATAGATTAGTTATAGATTCCTTACCGCCCCACTCATCCTCCCCGTTCTGCGAACTGACTTCTAGGGTCAGGGAATCCCTTTCAGGGCCCTAGTTTTGTGCACCAGTGGTCAGTGTCTTGCATGGCTCTGCGCTTCTGGCGTGGAATGTCGTATAAAAGAACTGACGTCAGCTACCGCGATGTCATCCCGGCGACCACGACGCCAACGATAAATGCGGAGCAGTCCGCCACCTTCCGACGCGCAGGGGTACTGCTGATGAAAAAATTCTCCGGATCCAGTTTGACGCCTGGGGGTAATTCTAAGGTAAGAAATCTATAACTAATCTGTCTCTTACAGATATATTGTTACCGAAGGTAAGTAACTTGTTCATTAAGTATAAATGTATAACAGGCATTCGCAATAAACTCATTTAAATCAACAATAATACAACAGGAAAATTCTGAGCTAAATTAATTCAGCACAGGATTTTTCTGTTGTATCTTATTGTTAATTTAAATGGGTTCCTGTTATAAGTTCATAACTTTCTAAAAATGGCATTTTCTGAATTTTAATTCAGACTTCACCATAAGTTAGTATTTTAAATTAAGATTCCAGAGACACCAATCATAAACTGGTTCTCTCTTCCCCTTTGGAAATTACATTTATAAAATGTAAGAAGGCAAGTCTGATGTCATCCTATGGGAGAAATAGGTCTTGCAGTAATGGAAAACGAATTTAAGAGTTTCACTCGCAGGACATGTAAAACTTAAAAGTACATGTCCTCGTTTTTAAATACATTACACCCTGCAGTCTCGGCTGTCCTGGGCCTTCCTTAAGAGTGACTTATATGTATTAAAAAGGAAAGTTTCGGCCTGACAAAAGGTTCATTTGCAAAGGCTGACCTGGCAGTTTATAACTGCACACACAGGCTCTGCAATGGTAGGCCTGAGACGTGTTTAAAGGGCTACTTAAGTGGGTGGCACAATCAGTGCTGCCGGCCCACTAGTAGCATTTAATTTACATGCCCTTGGTACATATAGTACCTCTTTTCTAGGGACTTATAGGTAAATTAAATATGCCAATTGGGTGTAAGCCAATATTTCCATATTTAGCAGAGACCACAAGCACTTTAGCACTGGTTAGCAGTAGTAAAGCGCTCATAGTCCTAAGGCGCGCAAAAACGAGATCAGAAAAGATGGAGGAGGAAGGCAACAAGTTGGGGGAAAGACCACCCTAAGGCTGACCGGTCTAACAACACTTTTTTCTGTGGTGACAGGTTGAAAAAGCTAGATTTGTTCAATATGTTGAACTTTTATAGATGGTTTTGAAAGTTTCAGCCAGTGTGGGTGATCACATTTTTCACTCAAATGTCCGTGTAAAGGTGTCCATAAAGTTATGATTAGTTAATTTGTACGATCAATAATCATTCACATAAAACAGCTCACCTCATACATTAAGACATTAGAATAAAAACAGTAATATTTCCATCATAAAAGCTTCATGATTATGAACATCGTTAAAAAGTAATGTATATAGTGTCTGACAAATTCATTGAAACCTCATAAGACAATTTAAAATGGTCATTTAGAGTCCTCCAAAAGAAGCACCAAGTCAGTTCAGTTACATCAATATTTACAGTATTCCCCAAGTTTAAACGTTGGATCATTCCTCTCTGCGTTATTCTTACACATGGCCAAATAGTTAACTCAAATCAATCAATCAGGGAATTGTAAGCGCGCTACTCACCCGTGAGGGTCTCAAGACGCTGAGGGGGGGATCCGCAGATTTGTTTAGCCGAAGAGCCAGGTCTTGAGGGTCTTCCTGAAGGTGTTCAGGGAGGGGACGTGTCTGATGTCTGCCGGTAGCTCGTTCCAGGTCTTGGCTGCAATGTGAGAGAAGGATCTTCCGCCCGCTCTGGCTCTGTGGATGCGCATGGTTTCGGCCAGTGCGAGGTTGGAAGATCGGAGGTTTCTTTTGGGTACGTGGAAGTTGATTCTGTCGTTGAGGTATTTGGGTCCGTTGTGTAGGCATTTGTAGGCGTGAGAGAGGATTTTGAAAGTGACTCTTTTCTCCACGGGGAGCCAGTGGAGACTTCGTAGGTGTTGGCTGATGTGTTCGTGTCGGGGGATGCCGAGGACAAGTCTGGTGGCGGTGTTCTGTATTGTCTGGAGTTTGCCGAGTAGGGACTTGTTGATGCCGGCGTAGAGAGCGTTTCCATAGTCCAGTCTGCTGGTGATGAGTGCGTGGGTGACTGTCTTCCTTGACTCAGGGGGGATCCACTTGAAGGTCTTGCGGAGGGTGTTGAAGCAGCTGGAGGTGGCGGCGTTGACCTGTCGGTTCATGGTGAGTGATGAGTCGAGTACGATGCCGAGGTTCTTGGCGTGGTCTGAGGGGGTAGGTGGGCTTCCGAGGGCGGTCGGCCACCAGGTGCTGTCCCATGCAGAAGGGGTAGTACCGAGGATGAGGACTTCTGTCTTGGCGTTGAGCTTCAGGCAGCTGTTGGTCATCCAGACTGCGACGTCTTGCATTCCTTTCTGGAAGTTGAGTTTGGCAGTGGTGGGGTCTTTGGTGAGGAAGAGGATGAGCTGGGTGTCGTCGGCGTAGGATACGATGTTGAGGCCGTGTTGTCGGACGATGGCTGAAAGGGGGGCCATGTAGATGTTGAAGAGGGTGGGGCTCAGTGATTAACCCTGTGGGACTCCGCAGGTGATTTTCGTGGTGTCGGAGAGGAAGGGTGGGAGTCTGATCCTTTGGCTTCTTCTGGTGAGGAATGATCGGATCCAGTCCAGGGCTGTTCCTTGTATGCCTGCGTCGTGTAGTCTGGCGACTAGTGTGCGGTGGGAGACTGTCGAAGGCAGCTGATAGGTCGAGTAGGATGAGGGCTGCGGAGTGGCTTTGGTCCAGGAGGGTGCGGATGTAGTCTGTGGCGGCGAGTAGGGTGGTCTCTGTGCTGTGGTTGCTTTGGAATCTGGTTTGTGACGGGTCGAGGACGGCGTTCTCTTCAATGAATCGTGTCAGTTTCCTGTTGACTGTTTTCTCTGTAACTTTGGCTGCAAAGGGGAGGAGCGAGATGGGCCGATAGTTCTTGAGGTCGGTGGGGTCAGCTGTGGGCTTCTTGAGCAGGGGTCTGACTTCTGCGCGCTTCCAGTCGTCTGGGAAGGTGCCTGTTTTGAAGGTGGTGTTGATGGTGCGTTGTAGTTCGGGTGCGATGGCGGCCGTGGCTCTGTGGTAGATGTGAGGGGGCAGGGGTCGGTGGGGGCCCCCCCCCCCCCGAGTGGATGCTTTTCATGGTTGAGGCAGTGTCTTCGGCCGTGATCGGTGTCCAGTTGGAGATGGTGGGCTGGCTGGTGTTTCTGGAGGGCGGGGCCATCTGTGGTGCCTGGTGGATGGTCGATGAAGTTGTCATAGAGGTTTTTGATCTTGAGTTGGAAATAGGTTCCAAGCTTGTCGCAGAGGTCTTGCGATGGGGTGATGCCTGTGGCTTCGCTGCGTGGGTTGGTGAATTCCTGAATGACACTGAAAAGTTCCTTGGAGTTGGTGGAGTTGGCCAGGATTTTGTTGTGGATGAAATTCCTCTTGGTGGCTCTGATCTGGTTGTGGTAGTCCGTCATGGCGTCCTTGTAGGTGGTGTGGTTTTCGGTTGTCTTGGTGTTTCTCCAGTTCTTCTCCAGGCGTCTGCAGGTGCGTCTGGCTTCTTGGAGAGCGGTGGTGAACCAGGCGGCTTTCCTGGGGCATTGTCTTTCGGGGTTGCGTAGCGGGGCGAGCTCGTCTGCGCAGTTGAAGATCCAGGTGTGGAGTTCTCTGGCTGCGTCATTTGCGTCGGGTGCCCATGTGTGGTTGTCTCGGGTGAGGGTGGAGTTAAGTTGCTCGTCGGTAACCTTGCACCAGTTCCTTCGAGGTGGGCGTGGGGCTGGTTTGGGTGCCTTGGGTTTGTTGATGGCAAAGTGTACGCAGTGGTGGTCGGTCCATGGCGGCTGCGTTGTGTGGCTGTGGGTCGGTGTGTTGACGAGTTTAAGTCCGATGCTGGCTAGGTTGACACGAAGGATAGTGGAGTTGGGGTCGCTGGGGTTGTCGATGTGGAAGTTCAGGTCTCCAATGAGTATGTAGTTTGCTGAGGTGATGGCGTGGGGTGCGATGAAGTCGGTGATGGTGGTGGCGAAGGGAGGTCGGGGGGGTCTGTAGATGAGGGTTCCTCGGAGTGTGGCTTTGGGGGTGGTCTGGAAGGGCAGGTGTTCGGCGGAGGGGAAGGTTTCGCTGGAGGTGGTGAGGTGGAGGGTGCTCTTGTGGGCGATGGCGAGGCCCCCTCCTGGGTGGTTGGGGCGGTCTTTCCTCTGGATCTTGTATCTGTCTGGGATGGCGGTGCTGATGTCGGGGGCGGTGGATGCGTTGGTCCAGGTCTCTGTGAAGAAGGCGATGTCGGGCGAGAGGGAGTCTAGTAGGTTCCAGATTTCCATGGTGTGTTTGTGTACGGAGCGTACGTTGAGGAGGATGCATTTTAGGGTGGTGCTGGCGGCGGCGTTGGAGGCCGAGGTGGCGGTGAGGGTCTGGCGGCAGTGGAGGCAGGAGAACTGGCCGTGGGTCGTGTTCGGCGAGGCCTGTTGGCATTCTCTAAGTCTTCCAGGGTTGAGTGCGAGGAGGGTGGTGGTGTCGTAGCGATGGGTAGTGGGAGGTCCAGGGTTCCTGGCGCTGGCCGCGGACGGGCGCATACGGGCTTGCCTTTGGCGCGCCAACGGCGCAGCCGCCATTAAGTAGGGGAGGTGGGAGGCTGGGAGGCGGGAGCGGGGGAATTCCGGGGGGGGAGGGGCCGCAGGGGCAACATTGGCGAAAGGAACAGGCAGGCACGAGAAAATAAACAGTTGTGGAATTAGAGCAAGACTCAGATGGGCACTAACAGTGGCACAACAGGGAAAAATTAAGAAGAAAAAAAACGGCTGAGAAAGGTTACGGTGGTTGCAGGCAGTCTGGTCCCAGTTGGAGCGGGCAGCAGGAGCGGGCAGCAGCCTCGAACCTCCCAAGGAGGAGGTCGGGATCTGGAGGCAAGAGACGGCACAGCGGAGCTGCGGGGAGAGAGTGGACCTAGACAGAGTCTGAGGTCTTACTCACATCTTAGACCTAAGCCACCAAGCGTACAGCAAGTATCTAGATAATGTAAACACAAGCCACCTGGTTGTCAGATCTAAACACAGTGCATCAACGGAACGCGTAAGTGACAGCAATCGACAAGCAGGGATGATCCACCTTTTTCTAATATGGACATAGTGAAGACAAGTGAACATAAAATGTTCTATGATTACAGGGCTTGAGCCGCACACCGGGCACTGTGAGGTTACAATAGGATTCGCCCAACTGCTTTTCATAGCATTCAGGGGAAGAGCCCCAGTCATAAATTGTATATAAAGTGCTCATGCCTGAGGATGTTCAACTTCGTCCATGTAGTTATCAAACAGAAAACCATTTTTTTTTTTTTTAAATCTATTAGTTATGATTAGTTCATGTGAGTGCAAGTTTTTGAATGCTCAAAGTTTGTCCCTTTTTAGCATAAAGATTGGCGAGGCATTTGAAACAATTGTTGCTTTCAAAGTAGTTGACTGATATTTAGTTTAAACCCCAGCCAATATGCATCTTTTATTGAAGCATATACTAAGCCATGGAAGCTCTGCAAGTTGTCAGGAAATGGTTACAACATGGATGTTCTCAAGTTTTGTGAGCATTTATTGGCCCATATAATGGCTTTATAAACATCATAATTGTTTTCTGCAGTGATATTAGAGCAGCTATTGATGGCAGACAGTTATGGAAGCCTTTCTGTAAAAGCTTATAAAAATTCTTGTTGCAGTTTAAATAAAGCCCCATTTTAGTATTTGCATTTTGTCCATGCTGAAGGAGAATGAGACTGCATGACCAGACAAGTCGATAGATCCTAGGTTTGCTGCAAAATGTGCTAATAAACACAGGAGTTCTGATTAGAATGCAAATAAAAAAAGTCCTATGGAGTTGGTTTGAAAGATACATTTTCCATAGTTCTGTAGAATATTATGGCCATACAGTGTCTCATAATGCGTTCAATTTCCTATCCTTCACCCGATCCAGGTATGTATGCATATTTGCATAGCATGAACCTAGCCATAGCCAAAACAGCTGTGGCACTTTGTACTGGGTCAAAGACATGCATGCAGTGAATGATAGCGATAGCTGTTACATGCACACAACGGTGGACATTTAGAAGTGGGCTTTCAACCCATTCGTAAATGGCTGCCGTTGTATGTGCATGAAATGGTGGCGATGTTTAAATATATATATTTTTGCACAAACATTCAAAGACGTTGGCCTGTGTATCGTATGTCCATCTTTTAATGTTTTGTGAAATTTTATAACCGCATTAAAATACACCCACCTGTACACATGCAGGTGTATTCATGTATAGACCTAATTTTTCATGTTTTTGATGAGTTATACAAAAACATTAAAAACCATAATTGGCAAAGCCAGTAGGCTGTGATTCGATCCCAGCCCTATTGGCATTGCACAGATTTCTTTTGTTGGTCTTCACTTTCTCTTTGAACAACCCAAGCCAAGGCAACACAGTGGTGATCAGAGCGGTTAGGTCTGCATGAATGATGTAGATTTTAGGATCTTTGTCACTGAGAGGTTAAATTGGGTTAGGTTCCTGTCATTTGAGATTGATGCTTCCTTTTAAGGCAGGTGTTAAGCTCTACATGGAGCTTTTTACTTGCTTGCTTGCACCTGTACGTTGGTAAAGTTAGCTGTGCTGACCCTATCTTAGCAGGAGATGTAAGGTGAAGGATGTTGCGGCCCTTGGTGATAATTTGTTTGTCAGTCCTGGACCAAAACACTAGTTTGTAGAGTGAGCCAATTTACAAGTCCGATTCAGGCATGCCAGATAACCAGAATTTAAAATCAGATTATTGAAGCTGGGGTATGGGCCTGGTTGTATAAAACAGTCCTCTTAATGGCTTCCAGCACTCACAGCTGTTTTGAATACTTTCAATGATTTTAATGTTTTTCATAATTTTATTATGTTTAAAATACTGTAAACTGCCCTTAATTAGTCTGAGCACCCGCTTGTGCAAGTGAAAATTGCTGAAAAATGCACATCTCGTGTCATGTGAATGGTGTTTAGAGCCGGCTATAAAGATGGTGATGAATGAGGAGTTACTGTGTAGAGGATTCACTGCACACCAAACAATACATAAAGGTTTGCACTCTAGACTGGGATTGCATCATCAAATACCATAGACATTAGCATGAGTCAGGCGCTATCTCTGACCAGTGCCTGTTAATGGGCCGACAGCAGCTGGCAAGTGACTGTGCGTGTTTTCAACACTGAGCAGGAGTTGTCAGCAGATGAGACAGCTGACTGGTATGTGTTCTGGTGAATGGTGCTGAGAATGAAGTAGAATTGTCAGATAAAAAAATTTACTAGCTGGCGTGAAGGAAGATTTTCAATTCTGTTAATGACACAGAAAAGTATTATGCATTCTAACTTTACTATATTATCCAGCAGCCTAGAAACGACTAACTACATGTTCGAGGCATATGAGCTGTAGTTCATATGCTATACATATATCGCCATCTAGTGTTGGTCCGGATGTTTGCACTTTGTTTTTCTTCGAAGAAGTCTTTCTAGTCACAAGGTAGGTGACTCCTCCTTTCGGTGATAGTGCGCATGGGCATCGACTCCATTGTTAGATTGGTTTTTTCCGCCATCTGGTTCGGATGTATATCGTTGCACTCCGGTTCGACATCGTTTCCTTCGGGTTTCCCTCGGCGCGCAAGATACTCACCCTTGACGGTATTGTTTCGATCGCGTTTCCCTTTCTATCACGTATCGTAATTCCTTAAACTAATCTTTGAAACGGAAAGTTCGTGGAAGGCCTTCGGGCCTACCCACGTTGGGTCGACCTGCAGTCGATGGAACGAACTCACTTTAAATTCTGCCCTCGGTGTCATGCGAAATACCAGCGTGCCGACTCACACGAAGTGTGCAACCTGTGTTTGTCACCCAAACGCAAAGAAGACTGCGACGCGTGCCAGGCTTTCTGCTCCAAGAATACACTTTGCGACCGTCGGGCTCGACGTCGCGACATGCAGAGTCAGCACACAAGCTCCATTCCGGACATCTTCGGTCAATAGTTGGACGAAGAGGCCGGCGAGGCCATGGGAACAGAGTAGGACCAAGAGCCGGTCGACATCGTAGATTTCAAATCCGACCAAGAGGAGGACATCCCACAGGGTCAACGTACCGTGAGTAAACCTCCCCCCTCATCCCAAGACACTATTTCAGTTAAAAAGAAGGCTCCGGTCCAACCCGCGCCCTCGGTCGGCACCGAGATCACGCTTCTGACGCCCCGCCCTCCGGCTATGCACCAAAGCCCTCCAAAAAGCCTTCCGGCTCTGAAAAGACTCACTCCAAACCAAGTTCGGAGCCCAAGCCTTTGGGGTCGAAACACAGGTCCGGCACCAACCTCCACCATTCGGCCCTGAAAAAATCAACAGTTTCGACTCCGGCACCGAAAAATTCGGAGCCGAAACAGACTGAAGTGCAGAAAACCACTACAAAGCCTAGTTTCGATGCCCCAATTGAAAAACCGGATCCGAAACACAAGCTTTTGTATATCCATCCACAGACTGGCCATATCACCACTAAAGTGACTCTGAAAAGAAGGGCTAATGTAGAAGAAGAATATCACATCCCTTTAAACAAGAGATCTGTTGGAACTAACCCTTCCCCTCCTCCTCCTCCTCCTCCTCTTCCTTCATCACCACCTTCCCCTCCGCTTCGACCAATTTCACTTGAACATTCACCACCACATACACCTGACAACCAGGATGATGGGGCTGATGATCAGGATAGGGATGATCAGTTATTACAAGACCCATGGGACGATTATAACACCAATTCGCCCACAGGCAATGATCCCGATCTGTACCCTACCAAACCCTCTCCACCAGATGATCGTGTAGGATACATTGAGTTATTGGGTAGAGCTGCCAACTATCATGGGGTGCAGCTTCATAAGGAGTCATTAGAAGAGGATTTCCTCTTTGAAACCCTCAGTGCAACACAGAAGCCATCACATACACTACCCATGCTCAAGGGGATGGTCAGGCATGTAGATGACATTTTTAATGACCCAGTCGGGGCTCGTATTCTTACCCCTAGAGTAGACAAGAAGTACAAGCCAGCACCATCAGACCCAGTATATATAAGGGGACAATTGCCACTAGACTCCCTGGTGGTGTCCAATGCAAGAAAGAGCCAACTCACAAGCAGGAGAGGCTCCACCTCCTGATAAGGAATCAAAACTTATTGACGCTTCGGGGAAAAGGGTAGCTTCTCAAGCAGCTAATTTCTGGTGTGTCTCCAACACCCAGGCACTGTTAGCGCGATATGACCGTGTGCACTGGGATGAAATGGAACAACTGATCCAATATTTACCCCCAGAACACACATCAAAAGCACAAGATCTGGTTCATGAAGGGCAACTTATTGCTAACAATCAAATAAAATGCTCTCTAGATGCTGCAGACACTGCTGCTAGAGCCATAAATACTAGTGTCCTCTTGAGAAGGCACCTGAGGTTCAAACCTCCATTTTAAATACCCCATTCGATAAGGAACATCTATTTGGCCCAGCGGCAGATTCTTCACTTGAGAAAATGAAGAAAGCTACTGAGGTAGCCAAGTCTATGGGAGCCCTTCAGTCCACACAGGGTCGTGCTACCTTTCGACGCTCCTTCTACCGAGGAGGTTTTCAAAAATACCTCATCAGAAGCCACCTCCACCTACAAGAACAATAACCAACCCTCTCCATCCAAGGGTTATTTCAGAGGAGGGTACAGGGGTAACAATGGTAAGGGCAGGGGACGGGGTTCAAATTCACGCAACTCCCCTGCCAACACAAAGCAGTGACTTGCCTTCACTTCCCCACGACCACTCAACACCTGTCGGGGGAAGACTGTCAGATTTTCTACCAATCTGGCAATCAATAACAGACAATTGGGTACTCCAAATTATCCGTTATGGTTACTGCCTGGAATTTATCAACACGCCTCCAAATATTCCACCAAAACCCCACAAACTGTCACCAGACCATCTATACCTCCTCAAACAGGAGGTTGTCTCTACTTCTAAAACGGGCAATAGAACCTGTGCCGCCTCAACATCCAGGGTCAGGTCGGGCGTATACTCTTTTTATTTCCTGATTTCCCAAAAAAGACGGTTTTCTCAGACCGATCTTAGATCTCAGAGAACTCAACAGGTACATTCATTCAGACCATTTCCACATGGTGACACTTCAACAGGTAGTTCCTCTCCTACAAAAAGGCGACTTTCTATCTACTCTAGATCTAAAAGACGCTTACTTTCATATACCAGTTCACCCTGCTCATCGCAAATTTCTCAGGTTTGTGGTAGCGGGTCAACGCTATCAGTTCAGGGTATTCCCATTCGGGGTCACCACCGCGCCTCTTCACAAAGTGTCTGGCGTTAGTAGCTGCTCACCCAAGGAGACAAAGCATCCACGTCTTCCCATACTTAGACGATTGGCTCATAAAAGCCAGCACGTACAAACAATGTCGGCAGCACACTTTCAAAACCATTCGGCTACTGCATCAACTAGGGTTCACAATCGATGTGCCAAAGTCACATCTCCAACCAACCAATACAAAGGACTACCTAGGAGCCACAATAGATACTCAAAAAACTCTAGCTTTTCCCAACTCCTGCATCATGATAGTGCCCCATGCCAGACTACACATGCGTCCACTTCAAGAATGCTTAGCCAGTCAGTGGAACCAGTCTCCAGGTCTATTAACCGATCTAGTGTTGGTAAGCGGCCGTACTCCTCGCTCTCTGCAGTGGTGGAACACACAAAATGTATCAAAAGGACGGCCGTTCATAGACCCGGTTCCACAGATAGTACTAACAGCGGACGCGTCCCTCACTGGCTGGGGGGCTCATCTACAACAACACAGTGCAAGGCTTGTGGAGCCAACAACAGAAGTTGCTCCACATCAATCACCTAGAGCTGCTTGCAATATTTCTAGCACTCAAGGCGTTTCAAACTCTCCTACAAAGCAAAGCTGTCTTAATTCGTACAGACCACATGACCGCCATGTATTGCATACAAAAACAGGGGGGGGGGGACACTGTCTCCAACTGGCCCACTTAGCCCAAGACATCTGGAAGTGGGCCATTCAGCACAAACTTTATCTCCTAGCAGAACATCTCCCAGGAGTCAACCAGATTGCAGATCTCAGCAGGCAGAGACCGCAAATACACGAATGGGAACTCCACCCTCAGGTCCTCCTTCCATACTTTCAACGTTGGGGAGTCCCTCACATAGACCTGTTCGGCACATACCGAAACGCAAAATGCCCAAACTTCGCGTCCAGGTATCCTCACCCATTCGCCAAAGGCAATGCACTATGGATGAATTGGTCAGGGATATTTGCTTACGCTTTTCCGCCTCTCCCACTCATTCCATTAGTGGTTCAGAAACTCAAACAAGCGTCCCTGACACTAATCCTAGTTGCTCCCACATGGGCACGGCAACCTTGGTTCACAACCCTATTGGAGCGATCAGTAGTTCCTCACCAAAAACTACGTCTTACACTCAATCTTCTCACACAGAGCCATGGAGACATAAGACATCCGGACCCCAGTCAACTCAATCTGGCGTTCTGGCTCCTGAAGTCTTAGAGTTTGGCTATCTTAATCTACCGCCAGACTGCATGAATATTATCAAAGAAGCTAGACGTCCTACTACAAGAGCCTGCTATGTAGCAAAGTGGAAGCGGTTTGTAATATACTGTAATAACAACCACATCAACCCGCTTGATGCTTCTGTACAGAATATTATGTTATTTGTTACATCTGCAACGGTCCAATTTAGCGTACACTTCCATACACTTACATCTGGCTGCAATAGCTGCATACCTCCAAAATAGACAACATCTATCTCTTTTTAGAGTGCCTGTTATCAAAGCCTTTATGGAGGGACTCTGAGTCATTCCCCCGAGACGTCCACCTGCTCCAGTATGGAATCTCAACATTGTTCTCACTAGACTAATGGGTCCACCCTTTGAGCCATTGCACAAATGTGGATTGCAATTTCTCACATGGAAAACTGCTTTCCTTGTGGCCATCACATCACTCCGAAGAGTGGGTGAGCTTGCAAAGAGCCGATTAGAATAGAGGTGCATTGTGAGCTCCCCTGAGTTCTCCATAGTGAGACAGCTTAGCTCAGATATTCATTACATATTGCATGAGAGGCCTGTGGGTGTCTCACTACTGGAATATCAGTGCAAGGAGCGGATTAGAATAGAGGTGCATTGTGTGAGCTCCCCTGAGTTCTCCATAGTGAGACAGCCTTGCTCAGATGTTCATTACATATTACATGAGAGGCCTGTGGGTGTCTCACTACTGGGATATTAGTGCAAGGAGCGGATTAGAATAGAGGTGCATTTTGTGAGCTCCCTTGAGCTCACCATAGTGAGACAGCCTGGCTCAGATGTTCATTACATATCACATGAGGGGCTTGTGAATGTATCACTACTGGGATATCAGTGCAGGGAGCCGATTAGAATAGAGATGCATTGTGTGAGATCCCGTGAGTTCTCCATAGTGAGACAGCCTAGCTCAGATGTTCATTACATATTGCATGAGGGGCCTGTAGGTGTCTCACTACTGGGATATCAGTGCAAGGAGCTACTTACCCAGTATGCATCTGTTCTTGGCATATAGAGCTGTAGAGTCATATGCGCCCACCTGCCTCCCCGGGTACCTATACCTGTTCTAGTAATATCTTACTTAGATACATGCGTTCATGGACATCTCCTTTTACTACTCTTACTAACACCATTATCACCCTCTGCGGGGAAAAAAATCTAACAATGGAGTCGATGCCCATACGCACTATCACCGAAAGGAGTCGTCACCTACCCAGTGACTGGAAAGACTTGTTCGAAGAAAAACAAAGTGCAAACATCCAGACCCAACACTAGATGGCGATATATGCCTAGCATATGACTCTACAGCTCTATATGCCAAGAACAGATGCATACTGGGTAAGTAGCATTTTCCTTCCCAGGAGGCTTGAGGAAAACAGTCAACCAATCGCAGTCCAATAAATCTTAAACGTTTCCTGTGAACTTTCCCCGCTCTTTCTTCATGCAACTTCATCCAGTCTTCGTACTCAGTTCTATCTTGCTCCTGTATTTTTCAGCACCTATGGCCAAAAATCAAGAAATGTGTTTTAACACGATGCAAATCAGTCTGCACAATAATTATCAGCAATATTACATTATACTTCATGATTCAACCATAAGTCAATCCTGATAGAAGAATACGATAATGTCCAACCACATACACTCAAAAACAGTACCAGGAGGCTCTCTGGAGAATACATTTATCAATCGTTCTATTCGGATTTTACAACCATAAAAGATGCATAACGACGAAAGATGAGACTTCAAAATGCATAATATTACATTAACATTATAATAAAAATCCTAAGTAAAGTAGACAAAACCCTTAAGCATAACACCACATTGCATAAAGGAATGATGTACATGTCATTTAAGGGATACATTTCCTCAGTCATAGTGAATGTTTTAAAAAGGCGATCATAGTTGAACAAGTTGAAACCTCCTGCAACTTCTGTAAAAATAACATGTCTGGTTTACAAGCCCTAAAACCACTTCTCCCTAAAAGTGGAACTAGCCACATAGATCTAGGCTGCTTGTAATATTCACAAAAAAGAACAAAGTGTAGCTACTTTGAGATGCAGAGCAGTCCAAGGGCTGGTTGGCAACATTTTGACCCTCTTGGGGGGAAAAAAGAGTTGCAAATGAATGAGGTTTAAATGAAAAATGGTCAAAAATGTGTCCCGAGTTCATAATTAAGTGGACTGGTTGCATGCTCTTATAGTTAGAAGCGAGGAATAGGCCCATGCAGTCGGCGTAGTCGGGTCCTCCCTCAGGCGCCTCTCTCGGGCATCTGAATACATAATTTGTAACTATCTTTTTTGGGAACCTTTATCATTGAATCAGGATCACTAAAATATTCAAGTGTCACCATATTTCTACAGAAAGCCAGTATAAGCCAGCTATGGGATACGTTGAGCATGATCAGGGGACATACAATCTGGTATCACCCAACGATTGAAAGTCACTGGCTGAGTCCAAACCATATGCCACAATTTTAGCTAGTGAGTTAAAATGAAATCTAACAGGTAATTAATTCCCGCTTCTTTGTGTACTATAAAATTGTAACGGCTTGATGGAAGGGCAAAGAGCCTTTGAAGGAGGCAATTTCCCACAATTCATACATCTCTGTAATGCACAAGTTACTAACTTGTGTAACGATATATCTGTAAGAGACAGTAGTTAGTGATAGATTCCTTACCTTAGAATATCCCCAGGCGTCAGGCTGGATCCGGAAAGTTTTGCGTAGCAGTACCCTTGCGCGTCGGTAGGCGGCGTCGTGCGGCTCCGCGTCCGTCGTCGGCGTCGTGATCGCCGGGATGACGTCGCGGGCAGTACTTAGGCGCCGCCCCTGCGCGCTGACGTCAGTTCTGTACACGACTTTCCGCGCCAGGAACGCAGAGCCATGCAAGAAGCTGACACAGGTGTCTGAAAAATACTAGGGCCCTGAAAGGGATGTCCTTAACCCTAGAAATCAGTTCGCAGAACGGGGAGGATGGGTGGGGCGGTAGGAATCTATCACTAACTACTGTCTCTTACAGATATATCGTTACACAAGTTAGTAACTTGTGCATCTGAAAGAGACACGTTAGTGATAGATTCCTTACCTTAGAATAGATACCCCAGCAATACCAACCCCGGTGGTGGGTCTGCGAACAAAGATCAGACAAGGAAGTCCTGGAGGACAGAACGGCCAAAGAAGCCGTCCCTCCGGACCTGACTGTCAAGGCAGTAATGCTTAGTAAACGTGTGCAGCGAGGCCCACGTAGCTGCCTGACAGAGAACCGGCAGCGGAACACCGCGGCCCAAGGCCGTGGTAGCAGCCGTTGCCCTGGTGGAATGGGCACGCAGCCCAACAGGAGGCTCCTTCTTAGCCAAAGAATAGCAGGTCTTGATGCACAAGGTAACCCAGCGGGAGATGGTCCTCTTGTGCACCGCCCGACCTTTTTGGCGCCCACGTAGCCAACAAAGAGCTGGTCATCCACCCGGAAGTGTTTCGTGCGGTCGATATAGAAGGAGAGCGCACGTTTTGGGTCCAGACGGTGGAGCCTCTCTTCCTCTCTGGAAGGATGCGGAGGCGGAAAGAAGGTGGGCAAAGTGATGGTCTGCCCAATGTGGAAAGCAGTAACCACCTTTGGCAAGAAGGACGGACGCGTCCGAAGAACAACCTTGTCTGGATGAACAGACAGAAAGGGAGGTTTGCAAGAAAGAGCCTGGAGCTCACTCACCCGCCGAGCGGAGGTGATGGCCACCAGAAAGGCTGTCTTTAGAGTCAGAAGACGAAGAGGACAGTTATGCAGAGGCTCAAAGGGAGCGCACATTAAAAGGTAAGAACCAAGTTCAAGTCCCACTGAGGCATTACAAACGGAACAGGAGGGAAGAGGTGAGTAATGCCTTTTAAGAACCTGTTAACAACAGGGGACTTGAAAAGGGAGGGCTGATCAGGGAGCCTGAGGAAGGCCGAGATAGCACAAAGATAACCCTTGATGGTACCCAGGGCAGAACCCTGTTGGGCCAGAGAGAGAAGGAACAGAAGGACCTCAGAAAGAGGGGCAGAAAGGGGATCCACAGCCTTTGCTGTGCACCATGCCACAAATTTGTTCCACCTGCAGGCGTATACCACCTTAGTGGAGGGACGCCTGGCTGCCAGAATCACATCACAAACTTCGGGAGGCAAGTCGAAAGGAATCAACTGCCGCCGCTCAATCTCCACGCAAGCAGGTGTAGACTGGACAGGTTCGGGTGGAGGACCGTCCCCTGCTGCTGCGACAGAAGATCCTCCCGAAGAGGCAGACGGATCGGGGGATCTATGCTCATATTGAGTAGCTCGGGATACCAAACTCTTCGAGCCCAGTCCGGAGCCACAAGAATGACTTGGGCCCGGTCGTGCCGAATCTTCTTCAACACTCTGGGTAGAAGTGGTATAGGCGGAAAGGCGTACAACAGACCGCAACTCCACTCGCGACGAAAAGCGTCGCCGAGCGAGTGCCGCCTTGGAAATTCCAACGCGCAGAACTGATGACATTGCGCGTTCTCTTCGGTGGCGAATAGATCTAACCAAGGCTCTCCCCACTGTAGAAAGAGTCCTTGCGCCACTTCCGAGTGAAGACGCCATTCGTGATCCATCATGCACCTGCGGCTGAGTTCGTCCGCCCTGGCGTTCAGAGAACCTGCCAGGTGTTGAACCATCAGGAACATGCCCTGATGTTCCAGCCATGTCCAGAGGCGCAGAGCCTCCTGACAAAGGGTCCAAGACCCCACCCCGCCCTGTTTGTTGCAGTACCACATGGCGGTGGTGTTGTCTGTGAACACCTGCACTACCTTCCCTTTGACAGAGGGAAGGAATGCCTTGAGTGCAAGCCGGATCGCCCGGAGCTCCAGAAGGTTGATATGGAGCCGGGACTCCGCCGGAGACCAGAGGCCTCTGATCTCCGCCTCTCCCATGTGACCGCCCCATCCCAGAAGGGACGCGTCCGTCACAACTGTATGCTCTGGCTGGGGAAGGGAGAGGGATCTGCCCATGACCCATTGCCGGTTCGAGAGCCACCACTGCAACTGTTTTGCAGTCCCCTCCGAGATCTGGACGTGATCGGACAGGTTGCCCTGGTGCTGCGCCCACTGGAACTTCAGGTCCCACTGCAGAGCCCGCATATGCCATCTGGCATGATTGACCAGCAGGATGCAGGAGGCCATGAGGCCCAGCAGCCTCAGGGTCATCCTTACCGAAACCCAGGATAAAGGCCGAAAGATCGGAATCATAGCCTGAATATCCCGGACTCGCCGTTCGGGAGGATAGGCCCGAAACCGCGTCGTGTCCAGAACTGCTCCGATGAAAAGGAGCTGTGGAGAAGGAATCAGATGCGACTTCGGCACATTGATGGAGAACCCCAGCGAGTGCAGGAGTTCGGCCGTAGTCTGGAGGTGGGAGACGACTGCCTGGGACGAGCCCGCCTTCAGCAGCCAGTCGTCGAGGTAGGGGAAGACTGAAACCCCTGCCCGGCGCAGATGAGCTGCGACCACCGCCATCACTTTCGTGAACACCCGAGGGCACTGGTAAGGCCAAAGGGGAGCACGGTGAACTGAAAATGCTCGGGGCCTACCGTGAACCGAAGGTAACGCCGGTGGGCCGGCAGGACGGGGATGTGGAAATACGCGTCCTGCAAGTCCAACGCTACCAACCAGTCTCCAGGGTCGAGGGCAGTCAAGACCTGAGCTAGGGTGAGCATCTTGAACTTCTCCTTCCGGAGGAAGCGATTGACGTTCCGGAGGTCCAAGATAGGACGCATGTCCTCCTTGTCCTTTTGGGCACCAGAAAGTAGTGGGAGTAGCAACCACGCCCTACTTCTGGGGTCGGAACATGCTCGATGGCCCTCTTGGTCAAGAGGGCCGTGACTTCCTTCTGTAGAAGCACCAAGTGATCCCCTGACATGCGGTGGAATTGAGGTGGCATGGCTGGGGGGTGGTCTCGAAGGGGAGGGAGTAGCCCCTTCGGACAATGTCCAAGACCCACCTGTCCGAGGTGATGGTGCGCCAGTGGGGAAGGTGATGGCGGACCCTGCCCCTACTGGCGTGCCGTGCACCTGAAAGGAGGGACTAGGAGGGCTTGGAGGCCGCGGACGGGTTGGAGGTGGTGGCCTGACCCGCACGCTGGTTGCCCGATCCGCCACGGCGGAATCCACGTCCTCGGCCACGCGAAGACGCCTGCTGCGCGGGCCGGTGGCTGGGCTGCTGACGTGAAGGGGCGCCCCTACCGTGGCCACGATAGGGGCGAAAAGCAGAAGGCAGCGGAGGGCGTGTAGCAGAAAGGCCCAGGGACTTGGCAGTAGCCCGTGAGTCCTAAAGCGCTCCAACGCATGGTCTGCTTTGGACCCAAAAAGACCGACTCCATCAAAGGGCATGTCCATGAGAGTATTCTGGACATCCCCTGAAAAACCAGTGGTTCTCAGCCAGGCGTGGCGTCGGAGCGCCACCGTCGTTGCAATCGACCTGCCCAGCGAGTCGGCGGTGTCAAGGCCACAACGGATAGTGTATTTGGCCGCATCCCTTCCTTCCGCAATGGCGCGGGAAAGCAGTGCCTGGACCTCCTCAGGGCACTGGGGCAAAACATCCGCCACCGAATCCCACAGAGAGTGGGTATATCGGCCCAAAAGACAAGCGGTGTTAACGGACCGCAAGCCAGCACTGGAGGAAGAAAAACCTTTCTTCCCAAACTGATCCAGGCGTTTGGATTCCCTATCCGGAGGAGCGGTAGGGAAGGCGGTTTGGGAAGCGGAGGCTTGGACAACCAAGCTCTCAGGAGTGGGGTGGACAGAAAGAAACAGGGGGTCGCCCGGAGCGGGGCGATGGCGTCGTGACACGTTCCGATCCACAGGAGCCCCTGTGTTGGGCTTGGACCAGGCGCCCAAAAGAACGTCCGTGAGGGCGTCGTTAAACGGCAGCACAGTCTCCGCAGAGGAGGCTGCCGGCTGAAGCACCTCTGTCAAGATGTTAGGCTTGACCGTCAAAGTAGGGAGCTGGAGACGTAAGGCCCCAGCAGCCCTACGCAACACCGTACCAAAGTTGGCCCCCTCCTCCGTAGCCACGGGAGGAGACAGCATGCCAGTGTCAGGAGAAGTATCCAGACCACTGGCCTCCCTAGACTCTCTGTCCAGTCCTCATCATACTGACAGTTGCGTGTCAGAGGGTCATCAGACCCCTCCCAGTCCTCCTGGTCCTCCTCTGGTTCAAAATAAGGAGGAGGAGGGACATTTGGGACCCAAGGTCCCATCGGCGCCGGAGCCGGCGTCGAGCGACGTCGCTCCGGGTCCAAGTCCGGAGCCGGAAGGAACTGGGGACGACGCCGCCCGGAGCCCAGGGCGGCGTCGAGAACGGCACCGGAGACATCGGCGCCGGCGGAGGTGTCGTGAGGTCGACCGGCGTCGATGGGGGTTGTGGAGCCGGGATCGAGGCCGGGGCCGGAGCCGGAGCCGGGATCGAGGCTGGAGGCTCGGGCGACGCCGGGGCCGGAGCCGCCGGCGGCGCGGATCAACCCCATCAGGGCCCGCGGGCCCGAAGGCGCACCGGAGGGGCCTGAAGGCCCGAAGAGGCGGGCCATGGCCGACAGGAACTCCTGTACCTTGGCCGGATCCGCCCCGAACCCGGGAAGGGCGGGTATGACGGGGCGACTCCACAGGCAAGTCCGGGGCCGCGGGGCGGGGACGGTGCCGGGAGGGGCCTCAGCCGAGTCGCGAGACCGGCGAGGCGAAGTCCGAGAGCGACGATGCTTCTTGGACTTCTTGTGTCGAGACTTACCGGACGAAGAAGACTTCGACGCCGACGACCGGTGTGCACTCCGCGAGCGACCCCTGGACCTCTCACGCGACCGGGGCTTCCGCGGAGCCGAATGCCGGGCCTCGAGGAGCTTTCGAGACCGCTCTCGCAAAGCCTTCGGGTTGAGGGCCTGGCATTCGGGACAAGACTCGGTGTCGTGGCCTCGGCCGAGGCAGAAGAGACACTCCCAATGCGGGTCGGTGACGGACATCATCCGCGCACAGGCGCCGCATCGCTTGAAGCCGGGCATCCCTACGACACCTGAAGGCTGGAAAAAAACAGTGAAAAATCACCAAAAAGTATGGTCAAAAATTGACCAGGGCACTGCTCTTCCCGGATCTGCGCTTACTGGCGCGGAAAAAGAACTGACGTCAGCGCGCAGGGCGGCGCCTAAGTACTGCCCGCGACGTCATCCCGGCGATCACGACGCCGACGACGGACGCGGAGCCGCACGACGCCGCCTACCGACGCGCAAGGGTACTGCTACGCAAAACTTTCCGGATCCAGCCTGACGCCTGGGGATATTCTAAGGTAAGGAATCTATCACTAACGTGTCTCTTTCAGATACCCCAAATACCAGCACCAGATGTAGCCACCAAGACTTTTAGTTTTGTACAGGAGACCTACTACTTTCTTGGGCTTCTGCCCCAACTTATTGTCGAATCTAAAAATGGTTTCAATAGAGCTTTTAAATAGCCTTCATATTTGATCTATGTTGGACACATGAGCCCTGAGAATCAAAGTGAACACCCAGATATGAAAAGGTGCTTGCCTTCGCTAAGGCCACTTCATCTAAATTAAAAGAACACTTCTTAGCTGATCTAAGGGCACAAAGCATAATGGTCTTACTAACGTTGGTTTGCACAGCCAACTCATTTGTGTAACTGGTAAATTAAGTATTCTTTGCAGTCCCACTGCAGTTCCCAATTATAGGACACAATCATCTGCATGGAGTAAGTCTGGGACAAATCTTTTATTGATTTTCAGTAGATCAATGCCCTTTTTGAGCAGATGGTGTGGTGTTGAAGATCATTAACGTAAAGATTGAATGGGGAAAGGGCCAGCACACAACCTAGTCTTACTACTGTGCCTATAATAATCTTACTGATGCAATTGCCGTTCTGCCCATATGACTAGCTGAGGCATTGTCAGAAAAGATCATTAAGAAATTGACAATTGCCTCGTCAATCCCTTGTCTCCTCTTGATAGCTCATAATTTGCAGTGTGATCTATAAATGCTAGATGCAAAGTTTCCTTCTTGTCCTTCGTAAATTACCCTATTAGGAGATTACGGTTATGTGCTTGAACAATTCTACCCTTCATCTTGCAGAAACCATACCGAATATCGGTAAGTATGTTATCTTCGGCCCAGCCTTCAATTTAGCTAGGATGATGCGTCTCACAACCCTAACTGAGGAATTTGGTAGTGAAATGGGGAAATGGCATTTCGGATCTTCTCTACAGACCTTTTTAAAAATAGGTACTATAACAAATTCAGAGCAGGAGGATGGAGGCCGGTTTTTAAGTACAGAATTAAGAACCGCCAATAAGATGGGTGCACAAAAATCAATATTGTCTACTAATAAATAAGTCGAGGGATACTATCTGATCCTGGGTCCTTGCCCCAAGGGCTAGATTCCAGCACCGCTTGTACCTCATTAATGTCGAAGCCTAAAGTATGTTTTGTTAGTAGAGGCTTCCGAGGCCCCTCTGACATAACATCTGCACAATGCGAGTGAGAAATGGACTCAAAATTGTTAACCCGACACTCTTGTGCAATAGTAACCTCTAATAGAGGCAGCCGGATTCTTTAAGAGAGGCAAAGTAAGCACCCTCCAAAAGGCTACCAAGTCCCTTCTATTACTTCTATGAGAGAGTCGCAGGCCTATGAATCTTCTGTTTCCTCCGCTCTACTGCTCTTTTTGTAACTGATTTGTGCTCTTGAATCGCTCGCTGACCTCTCGGAACAGAAGCCAGTGAGGTTCTAAGAGTTGTATTAGCTTGTGAACAAGCTTGATCAAATCACCCCTTGTGTTTGTTACAGGTAGTACTTGAATTTTTAAGTCAAGAGATTTCTAATACAGTTAGAGATTGCGACTAAAAACAGATGAGACTTCCCCTGGGTCCAAGTCAGCACCTAGACAAATCTTAGTCTGCTGAATTAGTGACGAGCAAATTTTGTTAAGTGTGATTCAGCATCTCTCCATCGACTGCACTCCATTACTTTGAACAGCTGGCTAAATATTACAAAGCATATAAGGAGTATGGCCATGAGGTGTCAATCTAAAATTGTCATTGGATTGTGGTCACTAAGACAATTTAGAAGTACAATAAAATCAAACACTGTAGGGCAGAGGTCGCTAGATACCAGAATAAAATTAATAAAGCTATAACTGCATCTGCTTGCAAATGTAGGCACAGAAGGGTCATATTCCTTATCAGGACAAGTCATGGGCAAACGAATAGTTACTTTTTGTAATCATGTTATTTAATGCTAGACCATACTCCGAATTAGTGAATTGTGCATGATCATCCCCCATGATCAGTCAAACCACAGATTGTTGGATGTCATATTGCATTAATGTATATTGAAATTTCTGACCCACGCTAACCTTACAGAATGACCAGCTTTTCTAAGAAGTAGGGCAACAGTAAATTAAAGTTTCTTCACAGTGGTAGCACATTTAAAGGTGAAAATGTTATTGTAATAATCACTAGTAAGTTGGACCCTCCATTTAAGGCCAGCCAGATAAGTTGGAAATGGGGGGAATTAAAGTCTGTCCATACAACTTTGCCCCTAAAAACGTATTGGAAACTAAGGTTGCAAGGCCCACTCTTGCTTCTAGTGGCTGAAGAAGGTAGCGCATTAGTGTGAAAGGACATATGTACTATAACTCAGGTTTCTTGGGAGTTAAATAATGCCAAATGTGCTAATAAAAGAATGCCAGCCGAAATTGACTATTTTGGAGCGAACCTCTGCCGTGCCCCAGGGCAGTAACTGCAGACAATCAGCGTCCCTACTGGTCACCATAATAGAACCTGTTTCCGGGTCAGTCTCTACATTCATCATCCAGTGTGGCAAGCCTGAAGCCGAGATGCTGAAAAAACAGCTGCTTCACATCCTCGCCATGATCTTTCAAATGACCCTTCACATGCCTACACTGGTGCTTCTCATGCAACACAGCACCCGATGAATTCCAAGCCACTTCCACTTAGAAGACCACGAACAACCCGGAACCGCTCCAAAGCATTCTGATCAACGTCTGCTCCCTCTGCAAACACTCCACGGAAATTTGGGACACCATCACCACCCACTCCCCGGACATCCCCTTCATCATGGAAACTTGGCTCAATCCTTCCCCGAACTCAGACATCGCCAACACCACCCCCAACGGCTACAAGATGATACACCGAGACTGCACCGACCAACACGGCAGGGGCATCAACATCTTCAAGGACATCATCCGATGCTCAGTCATCAACAACGCCCCGTCCCTTATGGAACACCTCAATTTCCAACTACAAACCGTCAAGACCACGATGAGAGGTACCCTCGCCTACAGACCCCCAGGACCCCGTCCACCCTTCTGCAACACCTTCTCCAACCTCATCGCCCCCCCATGCCATCGATTTCCTCCACTAAGTCCTGCTTGGCGGCCTCAATTTCCACATCAATGACCCCAACAATGCCAACTCTACCACCCTCCTGGACAACCTCAATATCTGCCTCATCCGACTGGTTACTAAACCCACGCACAAAGCTGGACACACTTGACACCATCTTCACCTCCAGCAATAATTAAATTCACCCACGTCGCAGAACTCGCCTGGTCCTTGATTGTTTGAAATACCCCATCTTCACTGATTAGACCCATCAATTTCTGTGCAAACAAAGCTAATTTCACTTTATGGCTTACTTTGGAAGCAGGTATCAAACTTGCCACTGCTGGTTGAATTGCTGGCTCCTCTGAAGGTACCTCTGGCCCCACCACCTCTACCGGCCCCTCGATCTCCAAACAGATTCTGATCCTGCCACTGGCCTCTCTGCGATTGATACTCTGAAGGCCTTGACCTGGGAAGCAGCCAGCAGAGCGTCCTCTGCCTCTCCTGTTCTCGACAAACATTTTGCCCAAAATTCTTCTTGATTGTCTTTCACCTTGTTGAGGGATGCAAAAGTAAAAGGAAACTTATTTACCCAAATCCCTGACAAAGTTCTCCAAACAGGCCCCTTTGGGTTACTGGTTCAGTTCTAAGGTAGGCAGGTAGGTAACTCAATTTCCTGTTCACCTTGATCAATCATGACCTGCACCTCTCCATAGAGGTGGCATGGTTGGTTTTGCCCAAGAAATTAATGGCTCTTTCCACCTAACCTTATAGGGTCTCTGGCGATATTAGGTTGTCTTACTTCTTGGCCTATTCTGCCAGGTCCAGGACTATAGTCAGGGGCCCCACAACCTCCAACAGCTTATCCTGGCAGGCACGCAGGACCTTCTAATGTTCTTTGGGCCCTTTACCAATTTTGCTAAAAAAGTGGCCATAAGGCTATCAATATCGGGGTTTCTGCTTCCTTGACCCTCCAATGTTGGTCAGGGCATTCTGCCCAAAATTGTCTCCTAACTTCTTTGTCTAGGGGTCCATCAGACAGCTGATTATATATTGTGCCACCTTTTCAGCAGGGTTCCACTCAGACGATTGTGGAGAGCAGCTATCTTCATGATTCAGCATACCTGCAAGTGTTTTACCTTGCCAGACCCTGCCACCTCAGCTTTATGTGGCTTAACCTCGGGGCAAGAGCACCAAAGTCTGCCTTCATCCTAATGCCCCTCGGAATCCCAAGGGACATCCACTTCATCAGACCCATCATCTGTGATGGGAACAGAGTCAAGGTCTGGCCCGGTAATGGGTGAGCGAGAATTGCTGGAGTGTACTGATGGCAGCTCGCCAGGATCATGTAAAGGTTTAGTCGATTTGGACCATACCATGAAGGCTTGCCTAAGCCTATCAAATGCATCAAGCTGCACAAACTGCTCCCATTTTCTTTTGGCTTTGGCAGGAGTCTCACCCTGAGGCCTGTGGAGTTCCTTGTACTCTTAAGAGGGAAACCCAGTCTTCCCTTTTTAGAGAGGGGTTCACTGAGGCTGGATACCATCGTAAGTAATTGCTTCCTCATAGGCTCTAGTACTTTGCTCACCGTCCTTTGTACTGAGGCATCCACAACCTCAGAAAAATGATCCCATTGGATGGATTTTTCCCTCGATCAGGAAATCATGGTCACCACGCTGTATGAGGCTATGTCTGTGGAATCAATAGACTGACAATGTTGAAGAACTGGCTCTAATGTGAATACCAGTGAGGTTTCTGTAGTCCAAGTGATTTAGACTTTCCAACTCTCAAGAAGGGATATAAGTAGCCGACAGTGCTAAATGGCACCCAATCACCAGCACTCCAAGTTTACAACAATTTTAGGTGCCCTTCACCCTGAAAGTGTAAAGCCCGTGATGTGCCCACACTTAACTGTCACTAGCGGTAAAATTAGAATCTGACACAAGGTTAATGCTGCAGGCTTGGACTGCCACTCCTCCTATAAGCGCCGCAATCCTTGCTCTGATGGGCTTCACAAGACCACTAATAGAAGGGAAACGGCGCGATGAGACAAAGGGCCTGAAGAATGTCAGAGCACTTGGAAGCTCTCTGGTTCCTTCTAAAAGTTGGAACGTACTGCGCCACACCGGTGTCTCTCACTGCCAGATTGATCTGAGAGAATAAAGCTCAAATTAAGCCACAATCCGCAAATCACACACCTTAACCACTACAGCGCCCCTTATAATGCCTCTCTAAAATAATGAAATCACATTTAATGTGGTAACTCTGAAGAGAAACTAAGAGGGGAAGAGTGTACATAGAGATGTCTTGCATTTATGGCATTTTCTTTGGTTGGTCTTGGACTACTGCTTTCCTTGTGCTTCTTGAGAAATGTAGCATTCAAGTTTCTATGGCTGCTGTTGGAGAATAAAGGTTAGAATGCATAATCCCCTCCTGTGTCCCTGACATAGAATTAGGAGGTTCCAGCTATTGGATAAACTGACTGCTGCTTGATTCTCATTCCTTCAGTTGCTTTGTGTAATAATGCAAGCTTTGACCCAAAATGCCTTCTGCCAAGCAGGCTGGTGTCTGAGCTCCGAGGTCAAACTTGAATGCAATATCGCCTCCACCTCACTGGATTCATGTGCGGCAGCATTTGGATTCCTGGTTTCATAACATATTGTTGGAAACTGGATTCAGGGCATGTGTTTGGGTGAATGGGAGAACATCAGGGAAACAGGCAGGTTGCATACCCCTGTTATCCAGATCTCTAAACTTAATCATTTGCTTTTTCGTGGAGCTGTGAGATTCTTAGCTTATTCAGAATTTCCGCATTCTGTTTGCCATTTGCCTGGGATAAATGAAAAGCTAAATTTGAGTATACACTAATTCGTCTGCACTGTCCTTTCGTTAGTGTTTTTCTAAGTAGTGTAAACGATTATTACCCCTGAACGAGTTATTAGCTAGTCGAAAGTGTTTGTTTTGATCCAGATGCAAGTCCTCTTTTCTTGAATAAATTGGCAATAATCCTATGCAAATTAATGATTTGATAAACTGCATACCTTAAGGAGACATGATCTAGTGCACACTATGCTGTCGATTCATAGACCCACCATGGCACTTCTGGGCATCTTGAGTGATGCTCTTAACCTTTCATGAGAGAGGCTATTTACGTTTTCCATTCCTAGGCTTAGTGGCATCATCATTGTAGACCCATCTTATATTGTTCACCCACTCAAAATCTGTAGGATCAATACAACAGCACCTCGTCACAATTTGACATTTTGGTGAATTTATGGAACCTTGAGGACACTCCTGAAAATTGTCCCTTTTTCCTTGGCAAAGAGAAGGTTAGAGCTAGGAACTTTTCAGCAATTAGCAGAGCATCCTTACTCTTCTGTTTTTGGACCAAAGACTCATCTGTGCAGTACATCTTTCAGCCAAGCTGAACCTACCAGTGGTATTTAAAAAAGGTTCTCACTTAGTTACAAGGTCTAAAGCTGGTTCATGTAATGCTAATTCTTTTACAAATGCACTTCCTATGATGCCTCTGGTAGTGTACCCTCCTTGAACGGGTATTTTCCCTTGTATCTGGCTGAAACCACACTGCTGGAAGGCTGCCTCTCTCTACTAAGTCATCTTAGGTTCTCCATACTCTGTCCCCAAACTAGTAAAGGTGCTTCCTAAGACTCCATTTAGCAACTGGTTATCAAAATACCTAAAATGTAGTGTTTGATATTGCACGTCCTTCAAGAATCCTAAAAACTACTACTCATCTAAACAATTATTATTTTTTTTATAAAGATTTTTATTGATTTAGTTCAACAACAAAAAGACAATAATAAACAATATCAATTATCCTGTCTGGTGGTTCATAAAATAAGAAAAATAAGGAACATTTATGACAAAAGGGGGAGGAAAGATGGGGAGGAGTGGGGGCTGGGGTAGGGGGGTCCTCCATATGTGCATGAGTATCCTTTAATGCTTTACGTACACCAGGCAGGCAAAGTTGCCCGCAAGTGTGCTTTGATAGAGCTATGTGAGCTTGCGTGGGATTTCAGAGCATAAGAAAAAGGCGGGTGCGGGCTATCACAAAGGCAGGGGGGGCAGTACAGCGTCCAGGTGCAGCCCGGTATTAAGGGGAGGTATTAAGTAGAGAGCCCTCAGAAATCTGCTGATGGTGGTGGGGAGGGGTTCTGTATCTGTCGCAAATAACTTCTGTAAATGTGCCATATGTCTTTAGGTCGAGATGACGGGGGTTGTAGTGTAGCGAAAATTTCAGTTTGCAAATCGCAGTATGACATGCTGCGCATCCAGGCTATTTTGGTAGGATGTTGTTTGGATCCACAGTGCATTGCTATTTCCCTCTTTGCCAACATCAGTGCTATAGTCACAAACCGGCGGTGGCACAATTTTATATTGCTGACCATGCCTAGTAATGCTAACTTCGGAGAAGGTAGAAGTGGAGTGGCTATTATATTTGTTATTGTTTGGAATACCTCTATCCAATAGGCATTGACTAGCGGACAAGTCCAGGTCATGTGGGCAAAGTCGGCTTCTGGCACCTTGCATTTGGGGCAATGAGATGGTTTTGTAGGGTCATATTTGGCCAGTTGATGCGGGGGGTGACCTAGATCCTATGAATGAACTTAAAATGAAGGAGTTTGTCTGTGGTTAGGAGACGCTCTCTGTACCTGATCCAGGCAGTAAGTCCACTCTTTGTCAGTTAGCGGGTGGCCCAGGTCTTCCTCCCATCTCCCCCTGGCTCCTCGGTCTCGAACCTGCCTAAGTGTCATGCATGCCCGATATAATTTAGTGACCAAATGGGTTCCCTCCTTGTCAGTAATAAGCAATGTGAGAGAGGTGAAATCCTCGGGGGGGGGGGAGAAGGGGGGGAGAAGGGAAGGAAGAAACCGCTGATCGAAGTGTCCCGAGCAGTCTGGTGGCTACAAATTTATCCATGTATGCCAGGTCAGTGCGCGAGGAGATATCTGCCATTGTGAGTGCCCGCCCGTCTGGGAACAACGAGCCAAGAGTACCTAAATCTAATTTAGCCAGGGTGCGTTGTACCAGTTTCTCAGATGTGCGTGCCAGAAACGGATTGTTACTGAGTGGAATGGCAGGAGAGTATAAAAGACCAGTGCCCAACATTTTATGAAGTTTTCGCCAAGCCCAGCAGGTAGTCGAAAGGGGTTGCATGTCAGGGGGATCAAGTGGTAGACCAGTAGGAAACAAAGATTCCAGAGGAACAGCAGCAGCGAAGTTTTGCTCGGGTTTCTTATATGGTATATGGGCGTCAGGATGGAACCAGTGATATGCAAACTGGGACTGTGCCACCAGGAAGTAGAGATGTAAATCAGGAACTGCAAACCCTCCCCGGTTGTACGGTAGTGTCAAAGTGTCCCAAGCTATTTGCAGTCTACGTCCCGCCCACACCAGTCGACTCGACAAACCCCGTAGTTGGGGGGGAGGGGGAGGAAGGTATTTGTGAGTTGGATAGGTATATTGACGAATAGGTAGAGAAATCGCGGCAGGACGTTCATTTTGATAAGGGCGATACTGCCCAGCCATTGAGATAGGCAATTGAATCCACCTTTCGACTTGCGTGGTCAGTTGTTCGATAGCCGGTCCATAGTTCAGGCGAATAACCTGCTCTTTATCCCTATGTAAATGTATACCAAGGTACTTGGTAGTGTCGCCTGCCCATCTGAGCGGGAACTTTGTCCTATCTGCAGCGGCTGCGTCAGTAATCTGGAACATCAGATTTTCCCCAATTAATACGTAGACCGGACATCGCGCCAAAGCGGCTAATCTCATGTATTAGAGGCTGCAAATTAGTATTGGGATGTCTAATAAAAAGTAGAATATCATCCGCATACATGGACATCAGCAGAGGCCCCGTTTGAAACTGCAAGCCGCGAAACTGGTGCTATTCCTGTAAATGGCAGACCAGAGGGTCCATGGCTACTATAAAAAGCAGAGGGGACAACGGGCAGCCATGCGGGAAATCGGGATTGGGGAGGATAAGGAGCCATTTACTCGGACCCGGGCAGTGGGGGCAGAATAGAGCAACGCGATCAGGGCGAGGAAATTGCCCAGGATGCCCAGCTTACGGAGAGTGGCTGCCAAAAATGGCCATTCCAAGGAATAGAAGGCCTTCTCCGCGTCAAGAAGGGCTATGGCTGCGGGAGTGCTCGGCTCAATTCGGTTGATAACTGAGAAGACGGTACGCAGATTTAATGCGGTGGACCTATGTGGGATAAAGCCCGACTGTACAGGCGAAAGAATTTGCTCCAGTAACAGCGTCAACCTAGAGATAACATTTTGGCCAGGATTTTATCAAAGTTTATTAACGAAATGGAACGATATGAAGAGCAGTAGGTGGGTTCCTTACCCAGTTTTAGTAGTAATGAAATAGCCGCCTCCCTCATAGAGGGGGGGAGGGTACCATCCTCCAAGGCCTCTGCGTACACCTCCAGTAACTGCAGCGCCAAACTGTCCTTGAATGTTTTATAGAATATCCCTGACAGTCCGTCAAGGCCCGAAGCCTTATTTTCCCGCAAGTGCATCAATAGCCAGCGTGACCTCCTCGACAGTAAAAGAATCGGCTAAAAAAATCAGCCTGTCCTTTAGTGAGCCATACCATTGCAACTTCTTCTAAGTAGGCAAGGTGTTGAGAAAAGTCCTTAGGGAGAGTGGTTGTGTAGAGAGAAAGCTAATATTCAACCAGTTCCGCTATTTCGGTATCTGTGGCTATGGAGTCGTCCGGACGTTTAATCGCCGCTGTGTGTCCGGCTCCCCGAGGGGGCCGAACCAAACGTGCCAAGGTTTTGCCCGGGCGCGTTCCCCTTCTCCGTATCAACGCGCTGTGTAACTTGCCCAGTAGGGATGCCTCCCTATCGGCATGTTCATTAAATTCCAAAGTAAGAGCATTACGCTGATTTTGAGCATGTGGTGAGGGCGATGTTGCGTCAATTAAAGTCAATTCCCTTTCAACCCGGGCGAGGGACCTGCGGATCGATCGGAGGACTCCTGCTTGTTTTGATATACTGATGCCCCGGATATACGCCTTAAAGGCGTCCCATAATGTAGCGTATTTGGCCACCGAGCCAGTGTTCAAGGTAAAATATTCTGTGATAGCCTCTTGCAATTCGGATTGAAATACCGCATCTAGCAGTGCTGTTGCGGGGAAGGACCCTCATCTAAACAATTATAATTAGGGCTCCTGGTTTTATTGTATTTATTTTGCCATTTCAGTCTGTATTTATCCATATTTATTTTTTTGCTATTTTTATCTGTATTTATCCAAATTTATTTTGGGTTTTGTGAAAAAATTAAGCTGAAATTCGCATATTTCCACATTTATTTAACCGATCAATATGCACTCAAGCTTGAATGTCTGCCAGGTTTCAGTGCTGTGAACACCTGCAGAAGATAAATCAGTGCACTTATATGAAAAAATGCAAATTTCAGTATCAACCTTGTCCATATCTACTGCTGTTAAAGCATCTTTACTAAAATTACTTTCTTTTTTAACCCCCTTATCTATCAATCCACACATCTATTGGCCTGGCAGTCATGGCAGACAGTATTTAGAATTACTCAAAAAGCAACCCAATTTCCATTTTTATCCACACTTAAAAATTAATACAGACAAGAAAATGAATGTTTTCCGTCTGCATTTATCTGTAAAAATCAGTAAAAACAGAAAACAGGGAGCCTTAATTATAATATACTCTTGTTCTACTTGTATACTGGTTTATAATAAGATCACAAAATAAAGCATTGATTTGAAACAGACCTAGTAATGATCAATAAGGTTGACATAGCTGTTTTTGCCAGTATATACTTCAGTGTGAGTGAAATTCTTTTTTAAATTTAGTGATTAGTTATAAAAATAATTGCATTCTGAAAAAACTACCTTACAGCGTCTTTTGCAATACTACGCTTGTTATTTTCTTAAGTAAATTACACTTTAGTTTTACCTGTTTACAGTAAAATGGTATTACTGCTGCTTTAAAGTTACCCTTACCCTCTTCAACAACTTAATGGGCAGTATTTTTCTTTGCGTTTTTACAAATCATACTGTATTGTTGCAGCACTGTAAGTGGTGAATATTTCTCACTGCGAAGGGGCAATATCACAGGAGTGCTAAGTGCAGACCAAGTAATCATTTTGAAAATAATACACCTAAACAACTTTCAAGTTACTTGAAAATGTAGTTTCTTGCGTTTAAGGAGATGCGGTAATGCTGTAGAAAGTAACACAAATTGTGGGTTATTGGCACATGGGAAGAATTTTTACTTGAATTGTTAAAATAACCAGATTTCATTTCAAAGACACTTGGTCTCAATAAAAGCAGTTCTGTTATGAACACTCGCAGGTCGAAAATGGGTACAAGGAAGAGTTGGTTTTGTGCTTCGCTACTTGGCCTAAATTAATTTGTACAAAAGAACAAAACATGTTTGATCATGTTACAAGGCACATTGCCAAGAGTATGACCAAATTCAAATTAAAATGAAGCAATCTAGATGCTATTTGATCGTGATTAAAATATGTGGATATTCACATGCGGGATGTCATCTTTGCATACTACCAAACCTTTTTAAAAGTGTACTAACCATGCTGCCAATTTCTTTCAGGTGGGTGTACATGGCATTAGAATAGAATTCATCAATGAAAAAGGATCCAAACGCACCGCCACCTACTTACCGGAGGTTGCAAAGGAGCAAGGTCATTGTTGAGCTTTTATTTCATAAGATCTGGTTAAAGATTTAAGCATTCATATAGACCAATATGTGACCTTGCACTGATGTCAGATGGTGGATCAATATTTTATTGTAAGGAATTTATTACATAAATGACTCCTTTTATGTTTTCAGTACCTCTAATTGTTAGTACATGTATTTCCATACTAAAAGAAGACATTGCTAGTAATTAGTAAAGTTATATAATGCATAATTCATAAACCTGGCAGCATGGTAATAATATTTCACTCTAAGGTATTCCCTTTTATGCTTGCGTTTTCTATGGACTTTACAGAAGTCGATACCTTTTATAAGAACCTTTGACTTGAAATGTTCTTTCATGAGTTTTTGTACCTGAGATATTAACTTTTTTCTGTGCAGAAGTGTATGTTTTGGAGCTTGCAAAAGTAGTTTGTAATGTGACATCTTAAATACATGTGAATTGATGATATTAAATTAAACAAGCTACTTTTCTTTAGCTACAATCTGCGGAACCTTAAATATGCAGATCGGCCTTTGAATGTGTCCCACCTTATGAGGTTTGGTAATGACGAGTAACGCTTGTTATGTGAAGTACCATTATCCTCTTTTCTTAATCTTGTACGCTCCTTAGTTCCACCTTTATAGTCTCCACCAGACCATTCTAATGTCTACAGCCTTCAGAGCTTGCCACTAAAGCTGCAAGTAATTATCACAGAACAGAGAACCTACCTATATTTCCAAAGGCCTTGAGATTTATACTTTCATGAGTAAGTTAACTTGCTTAAAATGTAAGTATTCCTGTTGTCCACTGTTCCCTAACTTCACAAAGTTGGGAAAGATGTGGAAAGATTTTTCAGGCAGCCTCTGTCCAAACGAGCATAATTTCTGTGACCAACATTAACATAGTGTTTTGTAAACGTCATTAAATCTTTAGATATTGCTAGTATTTCTTAAAACAATTCAAATGTATAGGCCCTGAACCAATCGTAAAGTAGTTTACCAATCTGTTTAATATTCCTGCTTAAACTAGATTCTTTCCTTTTGGATGCGAAAAAGCCATCTTTCATACTTTATGAGAACTGGAAGGTGAACATGTATATTCGTCAGAAAGCACTGTACTGGTTGCAGGATCATAAGTGGTATGAAAGCAGATGTCTGTGTTAGAGGCATTGTATTTCCCTTAACAGTGCAGTTGACAGGTTCAGCCCGTTGAAGTGCTATAATGGGTTTCAAATTGTAGAATGAATTTAGGATTATATTATGGGTGAGCTCCCTACCTACACAAAGTAGGGACTGGAACTTCGCTCACTCTTAAAATGGCAGTGGAATAGATAAGGTATCATGTATCGGGCAGAATGACACAATCAAGATACACCAGTAGATATTGCATAATCATATGAAATGGCCACACTTAAAGATTCAATGCATCTCTTGGAGGTATTGCCACCACATTTTTCAAAAGCAGCAGCAAAACACACAATGTTTTCAAGAAATAGGTTGAAGAAATGTTCCTTCATTGTAAAATAGTAAATACATTTTCTCCACACTTTCCGATTGTAAATGAAAGGCCAAAGTTAAGAAGTCCAATCCACCCTCAACATAAAGACTGCAAACAAATTTAGGAAATAAACATGTGATGCTGGCACATCAGCACATTTTTTCATAACTTTTACATTGGGAACTGGATGTGCTCAATCTATCTCCAGTAGTTTTTGTGCTTAGGATTATTAGTTCAGAGAAAAAATAAAAACTACCACTGGGACTGAAATCAGCACCACTCTTTATCACGTGTCAGTGGCATCTTTGGGGGAAAAGGCTGGTCTTAAATCCCTATCTGGGCAACTGGCTAATCAAAGCTTTCTTTAGGAAAATGGACCAATTTTCAATAACATCTTAGCGCTTAAGATACATTGCAACAATCCTCACCTTTCCCGTCATTCACTTTCTTGAGCAATTCTGAATACAGCTGAAAAAGTGTTAAATCAAAACGTGTCCAAATAGATTTTCCAAGCGTTATGCAGCAAGCGAGATACCCTCTCTACTGTATTTTATGGTTTCATTCAATTTTTATTTTCCTTTATTTTGTTTTTGTGCATGTCAAGGCTTGGCCAAGGTTGAAGCACTATATAGCATACATACAGTTGAAAGAAACAAAAGCACATATATTCAAAAAGACCATTATGCATCCATAAGGGCACAGAAAAGACTGGGCAGTCTGCAACCCTAATCGTAGATGTAAAGCGTTTAAAGGTTTTCATCTGTCCTAAAAACTAATAGTAGTGAGCCTGATGGAAAGGGAGAGAAAATTACAGAGCCTTGGAGAGGTGAGTTAAGGCTTGGTTAGATGTGCAAGATTGACAATTTGGAAGATTGAGGTGAGCAAGAGGTTTTGCTCTAATAGTACATAACTCTGGATTTTTTAATTTTCCACAAGGGAGACTTGCTGGGGAGTAATAGTGCCTTGAACAAGGGACATGATGAGTAGATACGATCCAGGATTGTTTATATTGAGGCAGAACCCCGGGGTAGATTGTCCACACACCCTATGAACCAATGTTGATGCAGCCACATTAAGCTGAACATTACAGAAAAGGAATGAATAACAAATTATTTGGTATTGCATTTAGAAGACTCCCATGATAAAAGAATTGGAAGTATTTATTTCTCGCCTTTACCTGAAAGCTCACCTTTAACCACATTCCTCCCTTCTTCCAAACAGCTTTGTGTGATTTAACACTTTAAATTACAGATGAACCTGAACTGCCTAAAAATATCAGATTTTTGTTTCACTGTAGTTTCTTTAAAGCAGCAGTATGCCACATATTCCCTTCCTCTTTGCCAGTGTCACTTTATCAGGGTTATTAATGGTAGCATCAAAACTCGAGCATGTGTGGGTATGCAGAATTTTGCGCAAGTATCCCCACTGTGTAGCTTTAGTGATTCCAGCCAAAATGGCACCTTAAACCTGACTTTTTCCTCTGATCAATTGATTTCCTTTGAAAAATGTCTGCATAGTTAAAAATTGGATACTGACTGGCATTGAAAACATCTGGTTTGAATCATCAAAGATAAGTGGGAGGTCCACTGAAAGCTTGCTTGTTCAGTTTGTGCTTGTATCTTTATTCTGCAATGAAGCCACTTCGAAAACAAAAGCTGCAGGAGTTAGTTCAAATTGTGTATAATGGCAAATGTGCACCTCAATGCACACAAGTGACTCCTCATTCTGAACTAAAAACAAAAAAATGCAGTAATTCAGTGGAGTAAGATGAATATCACAGGAAATATGCCCTATAAGTCTTCCAGAAAATTTGCAAAATAAGGGTTTTCTTTTTTGGTTACAGTAAGGTATTTATAAGTCTCGAAGTGGGCAGCTGCCTGTCTGAGCCATATTGTGGATAATGTCAATACTTAGTTTGCTTTGAACCAATCCATTGCTTACCATTGGTCGGCTCTCACTCATTTGCATTATTAAATTAATTGCCTTTCTCTACTTTCGTTTGTCCCTCCCTTGATGTGCAACTTTTTCACCATTTCTTTAAAATTGAATGATGTGGATCCCCTTCATGACTCCAAATCGGGCAACTTTTTCCTTTTTCTTTCAGCACTGTTAGCATGTGGATTTTTGCTGTTCCCTTGTGTGCCACTTTGTCCTTCCATTGCTTATTTTGGCATCTCCTTTTGCTTTCCCAGGGCTCATTTTTTCAGTTTAAACCCCCACCTAGCTCTTATGTTGCTTCTCCTGATGCTTCCCACTTTCTGCTTGGCGTTTATGTAACCTGCTCCACTGTTGTACCACCTCCCTGTTGCTTTTTTTTTTTATTTTAATTCCTTTTTCCGACCGCTGCTATTTGTTGCCAAGCATGTCCTTTTTCATTTTTTTTCTTCAAATAGTGTCACAGGGCCTGTTCAATTACAGATCCAAGCTGGGCGCCTGACATCTTGGAACAGTATATTAAAACTAAAACAAAATGGCCTCTACGTCATGTATCATGACTTTTTGACAATGCTGAACATTGGCAAAAAGATTGGTAAAGTAGAGTATCACGGACCTTCCTGCTCCACCGAGGAACCAGACAGGGCTACCCTCTCTCGCCTTTGCTATTCACATTAGTGCTCGAGCCACTGCCGGCTTGGATCAGAGGTGACCCGATGATTCGTGGTCTCCGATGGACGGCAGACTGGGAGGCAGTATATCGTTATATGCTGATGATATTCTTCTCTGTGCTTCACCTCAATCCTCCATTTCCAAAATTCTCTATTTTCACCACTTTTTGATTCTGGATATACGATAAACTGGTCAAAGTTGGTGGTCTTAGTCTTGTGAGGTACTGCACCGCGAATGCCCAGGGAGTGCGAGGCACAGGTGGCCACGGACAGATTCCAATATTTGGGAATCTTTGTCACAGCCAATCAAGACCTATTTGCGATTAAAAATCTGCACCCGCGTTAAATCTACTGAAAAGCGACGTACAACACTGGCGGTCCCTTCCGCACTCCATGCTGGGCAGAGTGTCCCTTTTTAAAATGCCACGTTTCCTATATGTCTTACAAAGTACTCCCTTCCTGTTTCCAGATAGCTATTTCAATGCCATACAGAGAGAGAGATCAGAACCCTACTATGGGATGGGGTTCCCGTAGAACTGCTCTTAACAAACTGGGATGGTTCTACGGTGAAATCACCCTCCCGGACGTCCAGATGTACTGTCGGGCAGCGCAACTGACAGTTATCAACCAATGGGCTCATCAACCATTGACAGACCCAACCTATCGTATGGACAGACTGACACTACACCCAGGGGGATTTCTACGTGCGCTCTACTCTGCGCCGAGACAAAACTCCCTAGTGGGACTGGCGGCACTGACAGTCCAAAACTGGCCCACTGCATAAGCTGAGATGGAAAAATAAGATCACATTAGCGACACCTTTGTGGGACTCGGATGTCCTGGGGGACATGAGGACGAGGCAAGGATTTGACAAATGGGACCTGCTGGGACTCTCGAGGGTGGGAGTTGTATACTCTGCTGCGGGAATAATACCATTTATAGACCTACAAAAAGCATATAATTTGGCACCCACCGGGGCGTTCCGGTACCTACAACTTCTACACGCTCTCCGTGAGGTAATACCCAGTGATGAAATTCTGCCAGAATCTTCGCACCTAGAGAACAGACTACCTGAGGAACATATAACCCAAAAAGCGATCTCGCTAACCTAGAAAGTTAGTGAACAATACCGCTGATATGTTAACAAGGCTGCGGGATAACTGGGAGAGGGACATATCAGACATCCAAGAAGACAGGCCTGAAGCCCTATCTTCCCCTAGAGAGGTATCAATTAGATTCCGCCTCGTATAGCTCAAAATATTACACGGAGCCTATATTTTGTGCACCACACCGGTAAAGATGGACAGGCGATCAAGCCCACTCTGTCGTAGAGGATGTGGTCAAGAGGAAACGTTTTTCCACATAATATGGGCTTGCCTCGAAATCCAGTCCTTCTGGGCCATGATAATACAAAGTTTAAGTAGGCTATTGTGGGCTAAGTGGTGCCTGCCCAATGTAGGGGAGGCGACAGACCTGGGGAGGGGAGAACGGATTGGAGTAACCCTGGCCCTGATGCCAAACAAATATTGCGCGCAATTGGGGCGTTGAAGCAGCTCCATCCCTGGGCGATTGGATGAAAGATATGGATTGGTGCATGGTGGCGGAAAAAACTATTTATCAAAACAGGGGATGTCCCCAAAAGTGGGAGAGGGTTTGGAAAAAATGTAATGAACATAGAGGCTTCCTGTGCTCTGCCCCCAGGGCCCAAATTAGACAAATGTTGGAATATGGAAATGAATAATGTGGAGCCACGAGGGGGGGAGGTTACTACAAATTGTTTTTAAGGAATATGGAAGAGATTGTACAGCGTGATGGTATGTTCCGAGAAAATTATGACAGTTGAGTGGTGATATGATCTACAATAAAGAGGTTTAAAACAAAAAATTGGTAAAGCCAGTAGGTCTGCATTCGCAAAGCTAAAAGACACGACCTATTGGCTTTGCCAGTGCTAGTTTTTTTTTTTACCTATATTTTTAGGTCTCGCCTAGCGTTGTTGCGCACATGCGCAGCTCACTCGGCGAGATTTATTGTTAAAGAGGAGTTTGAGAAGAGGGCTTGAAGCCCCGCCCCTCATTTCCATTGGCTGGCGTCACAGTTTATGCTAAACGGTGGCCTGCCATTGGAAATGAGGGTTTTGGGTTCACGCCCTTTCGCCTCCGATCCGGACTCGGTGGCCTGTTTTGCAGCTGTCGCAAAGCACTTATCTTTATGGGGCATTGTGTTTCTAATTAGAAACACATGGCCCCATAAAGACAAGAGATCCCCATGCTCCGGCTGCAGCGCGGTCCTCTTTCACTTTCGGGACCGCGCTTGTCTGACTATATGCTCTGCCAATTTTCTGCAGAGCGCCCATAGAGTGAAAAGACAGTGATTGAGAGGAGTGAGAAAGTGTGATGTGTTGATGGTGGGATCATCCCACCTAAAGCAGTGGCTTGAGTTGTCAGAGAATGTGCGATTGTATGTCCTATTAACCAGCGGCGACCTTTTTAAACTAGTTTTGTTATAAAAGCGGGAACATGTGGTGTACCTTTCACAGATCACACACACTGGAATTTCTCGGATCCTAAAAGGAACCTACATGCTGACATTAATGAACGGCGCACCGAGTCCCGGAAGAAATTACCAACAGTAAGGTTTAAAGGGCGCAATGAGCAAACCGCTTCCTTATCTCCCGCGCTGCATGCTCCGTTGGATAGCATTTCTCCAGATTGCCCCAGCAACGGCGTGGCTTCACGCATCACTGAACTAGTGTATTACTCAGCAGCTGACCCAAGCGAGGAAATACAGCACACAGACGTTGGGAGACGGCGGTCAGGTACAGGCTGCGAGGAGACTGTAGCGTAAAACTAACACGCCTCCCTTGCAAGACCAGGCAGTTACCGACAAGCGGCTGTCTGTTCTAAGTGTTTTTTTTTGGGTTTTTTTAATCGAAGGCCGTCCCTGCACAGTCTGGATTGGATTGCATCCTTCCATTCCTTTTTAGCCAGACAGGAAGAGGGGCTTACGTCACCACTCTTCCTCTTCGCAGCCCCTCTCTGAAGAATTCTGGGAATCCCGCCTCCTGTGAAGACCACAGAACTACCGCTGCTTTCCTAGGTAAGGCGACATTTATGGTTTAAAAAGAATGTAAAGTAGATGCCTGAATGAAACTTGTAAGCACCCACGCCCCACCCCATAAAGTCTTATAAACATACGCGGCGGCTACTTCTCGTTTGAAATCAAACCTTGCTCGAGCGAACGTTGATGCTACAAGCGTTGCGGAAAAAAATGGTTTTTTTTTTGTATTTGTTAACACTGTGATGTCACCATGCGTATTGTGCTAAAAATGAGGCAGGCTTGGAATATGGTTTGCAGTTGTAGGTCTGAAGCAACTGACCGTTCAGACTGTGATGACAATCACATGGCGGACTCATCACAATGTACTAAGTGCAGCGTAAACACTGCACACGGAGCCTCCCTCGCGTTAGAGGGCTTTAAGTGGGATAAAAACAAGCACTTGCAATGCAATAGGTCTCGCATTTACGCGAGTTTGAGCTATTGACATTGCAAATAATGCCTTTTATTTTTGTTTTCAAAACATAAATAAAAGGCATTGTCATTTACAATACCAATAGCTTAAACTCGCGTAAATGCGAGACCTATTGCATTGCAAATGCTTGTTTACATAGTTTTCTTGCCATGTAATGATTGGATTCAGGACTTTCCCAGATAGTTTTTTGGAGTGAAATGGCCTATTAGGGGCTACCTTAAGGCTGTAATTGGCCTCTGTAATGGAACTCCTTGAATTGGATCGATTAAATTGCGCTGCATACCATCTTGGCCATATGTTGTTACCAGGATTGATCTCTCAAGATTGTGTTGACTTGCAGCCTGTCTTGTTGAGATTGTCATTTGTTATATACAACTTAACTTACAATAAGTTTTCAAAGTCCAGGTGAGTAAGCAGAGAAAGGCAGGTAATGTACAACAACCATATTTTATGGCACTCCTAACACACAGGAATAGCCTTGCTACTATCTGAATTAAGGAAAACAAATGCTGACCAGCACCTGAAGTAAAATTCAAGCCTATGGAATTGCAAATAAGTGGGCCTGAGTTCTTGAACTTTGTCACAGAAAATGGGGGATTCTTGCCTGTGTTGAACATCATGCGTGGAAAAGACATGCAGAGGGATTGAAGTATGTGGTTTAATATAAAACAAATTAACAGTACAGCATGTGCGAATCTATAACATTGAAAAACAATTTTGAGACATTCCATTTATGGAAATGCTAAACAATTAGAGGACTTATCCAGTTTCAGATCCCAGGTCCTGAATTTGAGAAAAATATAGAAATTGCAAAAATTCTTCAGAAAAAGGCAATTGGAGGTCGGCCTTATATTACAGAAAGTACTTGCAAATCAAGAGAAACATAGTTTATGGCTGCAGTACTCTTTGCTGTGTGTTACGGCAAGGTGAGTTTGCTATGAGCATGGGATTCAAGCAAGTGGCCTACTGAAACAAAGATTTGTTCAGTTGACGTGGTAGGACTTTAAGAGCCTTTGCTTTCTTATAATGCTATCTCTTCTAACTAAGGTTGTCATTATAGTTGCAATGTCAGCCATTTTAGCCTGTCGGTAATCTATGACGGCAGCATTACTTTTCCGTTTGTAGAATTTAGTATAAATGCCTGACTTATAATCTTAGCAGGATTTAGCTATATTATGCAAGTGAAGTGTTTCTGTAGTTTATATAATCTTTAATTCATATTTAATTTATTATTTCAACTAAGTTAAAAGCAAATCTTCAGCAGTAGTGGAGGTGGGAGGGAGAGAATCTACAGTGGGGGCTGGGACCCAAATAATATTTAGACATATTGATGTGTAGTTTAGTTTTAGCTTGTGAGAGAGCAACCTGGTTTCCTTGTAGCTGATGAATCGCCTCAATTGCCAGTGTGCTTCACTTTAAAGCCCCCTTAGAGGTCGAGTGGTATTGGAGATGCGTTGTTGCACATCAGACCTGATGACCTTGATCTGGGGATATCAGTCACATGGTGTGGACATAAGCTGTGCAGATACCCTTGTTAGCTTTTCTAGGTTTCTTTACTTTTGAAAGTAACGATGTTTACCGCAAGCCTGCAGTTGGGAGGAACCCGAAGTTGAGATGTTTGCGTACTCGTAATAATTGTTGAGGGCATGATCAGAAGTACTGTGCTTATTTAAAGCATACTGTAGCATTGATTCAGAGGCTGTGTCAGTGAAGGCTGTGTCTCGTGTGCCAGTATTACGCATCACATTTCTGTAGACAATGGACTCCCGACAATATCTATGCCTGTGAGATTTTTATCTGCAGAAAGAATGTTTTTTTTCCTCAAGGTACATACTATCAGTTCCACCCACCAAGGTATCGTATTCTGAGAAAGCATGTGCAGATTAGCAGCATGGATTCTTTTACATTTCATGACACAATGACTGCGACTATATCCACCAAAGCAATGTCTGCATAGCTAATAAAAGTTCTCTCGGCACACTGTAAAGGTTGGAATTCTTGCAACGAGTAGTTTATCTCCCGCTATGGTTAAATTCAGAAGCTAACCAGAGCAGTGCTAAGACACCCATCTTAAGTATAGATGCATTGGAAACTGCAGCGGTAACATGAAAGAAATGCTTGTTACTCTGAGATTACAACCAAAACTATGTTCAGAACCTGGAAGAAAATCCCATGTAAATGCAATGCTTAGTGTGTCCATGGGCTCAGCCACAGAAAATATGCATATATTCCTGAAAGCAGGAAGCCAGGCTGTTGCTGAAAATTACGTGTCGTGCAGTTTGAAATGTATTTTGACTTCTGAAAGAGGTTTTCTGATGGTGGGCCTCTTCAAACAAAGATTGTTGTGCCACTGGTCCAAGGCCTGTGCTATAGAGAAAAGTAATCACCAAATGGATCAATGATGTTTGCCCATACCTGGCTACAAATGCCAGTGTAACTTAGTCACTATGATTAAGGACTCAAAAATAACAATCTTCATTGCACTCTACTGGGTGATGCGGTGCTTCTATTGCAGCTATTGGTACGGCCTCACTGGAAGTAACCTGGGGATGTTCACTCCATTAGTCGCACATATTAAACAACTAGATCGTTTGACTTTTGTGTAGAGTTTATTTGGTGTAGTTTAAGTAGATAGCTGCTGCTGATTGAGACCTGCTGCATGTAGCGCAGGAGGAAATGACAGCCTTCAGTCTGAATACATTTGCTAGCCGTCATTACGTGACGAAAGATATTCGGAATAAGGTGCTTCAAAGTACACATCCTAGATCCATGTTGAATATTTGGCTTTGCAAACATCCCTAGAACTATATTTTTCTCAAATCATTTTGTGGCTTTCCAATTTCTAGAACTGCATTCTATTCCTCCTACAGGTAGATAGAATTTATGGCCTAGTCCTCTGCTCTCAGCAGTACCATCTTGAGAGAAAGTAAGATTATAGAGTGCTGAACCACCTGTCTAAACGTATTCGAGATCATTGAGGTGGGTAAAAATTTGGGCTGTGACCAGTATCTCTCTTCATAGCCTAGTCTTTACATGAGTCTTAACCGTGCTGGTCTGCAGACAAACATTTACAATAGAGGGTTCACTTAACCCTTAGTTCATGATAGGAAAATAGATGTAAGATAATGTTTCAACATCAAACTGATTGGATAAAGGAATTGCTTAGTACATGCAAACACTGGGCATCCCCTGTTGCAGGGATTCTGCACATACACAACTATGCGCAGGAAAACAGGACCTCAGTGGATAGGGGTGTACCAACCTACCACATCAGTACCCCAAATCTCAAACCGACTAGCCATAGTGTCTCATTCGTTCTCCTCCAAATATCACGGAGCTACAAATGATTAGACAACCCAGAACACAACACTCCCGACTCTCAGGAATCGCAGGAGCAAGACGTACTCTTTTGCTCACTCATACCTGTCCACAATGAGAATAAGCAGAGTCACTGAAATAGTTCAAAATGTTTATTTTAACTATCGTGCTCTACAATACAGTATACGTGCCACTTCTAGCAGCAAAATGCATAAACTCAGCACAGTTAGCATTGTTACAATTCCATATAATACAAAGGGAGAAGTCATTTTATAAAGACTGTGGAAATAAGGGCCTATAGGCCTGACCACCCTCCCCTTGACTAGAAGTTTATTTTATGAAAAAGATGATCTCTGGGCTTTGACAGCAGACCCCATACCTTAAAGCCTGGATGTAAGGTTTACATCATAGGAACAGCATAGCTCTTCTCCATGGAACGGCTTTCTCCAAGTGTGTTAAAACATGCAACAACGTAATATCAAAGCACGAGTCTTCAGTACTGCAGCTGTGTAGCATGTTATGTCTAGGTGCTAGGGACTGACCAGAACAGAATAACAAGTGGCATTGCACATCGTGTTCATACTAAACTCCAGGAAAGGCAGAGAACGCGAAAAGCAACCCGTTCTCATGTGAAAGACACAAACAAAGTCTTGCAAAAACGAAGTCATGTAGTAGCGTGCGCAAAAGCAGCATCATGGCAGCGAAGCGCATGCTAACTGAGCAATGTCGATAATGTACCTAAGAACCATATAACACCCTCCCCCTGGTAAGGTCATAGACAAAGGACTAAAACAGAGTTCACCAGTCCAGCAGAGTTCAAAGCGTTTGGAGAAAAAAATAAAAAAATGGAAAAAATCGACATTTTTCAAAATTATCTTTCAAAGTTGTCAATAGGGCTTATTGAAGGGGAGCTGCCTCCGGGATAACAAAGTTATTACGAAGGTGGTGGTAAGTCCAACAAGGTGTTTGAACCGAGGAATGCAATTCCCTCCAAAAGAGCATCCATATCGTTGGTAAAATAGAGAGATGCCATCCAATTAAGTAAGTCGAAGGAACAAACGTACTCCTCGTAATCAGACGCCTCTAAAAGCTTGAGTGGGCAACTTGCGTGATATTCGATGAAACTTCGTTGCAGGACGGTCTGCGCAGCCGCTCAGACATCCCATTCAGCCAAAACTCCAAGTGCAGCCGCACGCGCCATTCAGAGCAAAGAGAATGTGAGCGTTGTCTCCTCGTTTCGTTAAGAATTGGTTCTCCCAAAAATTATCCAATTTGGTTTTGATGTATAATTTTGAAAGAGGCAAGTTTTGTATACTTTTTTCAAAAAGTATTTTATTGGTTGTATTCTTGTTTTTGTCTCATTTAAAAAAAAAAAAAAAATGTTTAGGATGTGCAGAAACAGCTGACGCGTGTTTCGCCCTTCTTGGTCTATTGCACCAAGGCTTTCTCAAGGCTTGTTTGTTAAACATTACAGCAATATGGAATTTCCTTCAATTTAGGTACAAAAAATTTATGCAACACATTTTTTCAATGTGAAAATTGCATAGATTATAATTAATATCCAGTAGAAAAGCTGTCCTGGGATAATCCCTTGCTCAGAACGTCGTGGTGGTCTAATACTTTTTGGGAGAACCAATTCTTAACGAATCGAGACCACGCTTACATTCTCTTTGCTCAGTTCCTTAAGAGGCTGGAAGGCTCCAGTCCCTCGAGCTAATCTCCTCTCTTATTACAGATAAATACTGGCCTTACCACCCTGACCAGGATCCCTGGACCTTCTTCTCATACCTAAGGGCACGCGCCATTCGGCCATCCCCGGAACAAGCCTGGTCATGGGCCTCTAAGGGACCCATCAACTGGTTAAAATCCGGGACTGGACGGGACGTATTGGAGAGGCCTATATCCAGTGCCCAATAGAAGGGACATCGCTGACAGTAAAAGACTGGTTGCACGCAAGTGAAATACGCAAAGCGAAAAGTCAATCCATAACCGACACCAAGCGTGGCTAATGGCAAGCAACCGAAAACCTGTTGCATGCGATCATGGTACAGCTGCAACTGGTCTGGTCTGTGCAGTACCACAAGTTGAGCCGCCATTATGCAACAGGAGCAGGAGAAGCAGGATTCCAGCGCCTAATGTCAAAATTAAGGGGAACCCTACGAAGGCGCTGGAAAAAATAGAATGAATAAAACCCGGTATTACTCCAAATATAGTCTGAAAAGAAGTCAGAAGGCCAGATCCCACACATTTAAAAAAATGCACAAGGCCTGCGGTATCAGACGCATTCAATATTTTGTGTATTAGTTCTCCAAAATGCAGTGGGAGGTTGGTGTTCAGAAGGGACTGTATCTCTCCAGAAGTCCTAGCCACCTGTAACTGGAAGGTCTCGCGGGCGGAAGTGAGCCACCTCTTGTTGGAATAGCAGCGCTTTGAGCCTGCTCAACTTGTTGAAATCTGTTTTCAAAGTTGGAATGGAAGGCCAAATTGAGCTATCTAAACTCCCATGCGGGGGCGGAAAAAGCACATTGCTACAACAAGTTACGCGCTGGTAAACCGTTACTAAATACGGGACTCCTGCTGGTAAACCACAGCACTCTTGGTGGTTCAAAATAAGATAACTGCCATTTGTAAGCAATGAAAAAGCGGGAATTATTGATGGCACTGGAGTCCCTTTTAAAAAACAGGCCAGATTAGGTGCGGAGACGTTACAAGCGCCGTGCAACTTAACGTGTTTACAAACAAGGGAGTGTCCTACTGTAGAATCGCAGTCTTCCCCTGTTAGGAAAACTTCCTTGCCCTCCCTCTGACATCTGTAAGTGAAAGGCAGGGACCACAATTCATGTATAAATGCACTACCCAGTGGTTCAAAACGGCCAATCGGAAAATGTTGCATGCATGATGTAAATTGAAATAGCGAAAAAGGGAGAGAGATAACCCCATGAATTAACCAAACAGCAGAGTGTTTCCGCTACAGAAAACGGCAAGGGCTCTAATTGTTCAATATGCAATAGTGTATATGTAGCATCTTTCATGGACATAAATAGTTTATCAGTTAGAATAAATGGCAAAAACAAAGCAGTGGCATTCATATAATCCCAAGGTACTTTTCCCATTTTAAGAGTCTGCAATGTCCAAGCAAATTGCATAACAGGTCGTAACTGATTTTGACCATGATATAACACAGATGCATCACTTTGAACAATATCAATAACCGATGAAACAATATTATCCAACGTATAAATGCGTGAGGAAAGTGTTTATGGTATTATCTATCACGGCAAGGACTTTTTCTAAGTTGGCCTGATCAATTTGGCGCAGACGAAATGCAGCTTCCATCTGCGAAAGTTTCCAAATTTCATTGTAAGCAGCATACATGAATCTTTTTGCTCTCGGAGCCCTGGGTCCCAAGAGAAAATCAGCCAAATTAATGTCATGCGACAGCAGAGAAAGATGTTGCTTTACTGATGTCAGCGTAGAATGTTCTAACCATTGTTGGCATAACTTACCCACCGAATATGTGGTTACCGAATGTGTAACGGTATACCGAGGATCAGGTCTAGTCTGAATGAAACCTGGCGAAACATTTTAAAAACGCATTTGACATGCATTTGTATTAGTTTGCCACACCAACCACCCGGAAGAATAGACTTCAGAGACATTGAAAGTGTCATTTTGAAGCAAAGCTTGCAATTCCTCAATGGTATAATTTGTGTGCGCGCCAATCATCATATTCCACTAAAGACGGAATGGATGGCGTATATAAATTTTTGACAGTTGCCAGGCCAAAACAAGTTGTTTGGTATACTGTATCATTTAAAAACAAAATTTGAGCTGGGATCAGGCAGGCACGATGTAAAGCTTCAGTTCCCTGAACCTGCCAAGGCTTTGTGCCCCAGATTGATTTTAAATCAACAATATCTTTCCAATGATCATAATCCTGCGTAGCCAATTTAGTTCTAAACAAGTTGGCATAAATCAACTTTGTGTGGGTCAACATAAATTTGGATTGTGTAGATCGAAGTTTAAAGTAGTAGGATTCCGGATTAGATATGTCATAATCTGTGAAGTAAGTGAACCTATCCCTAAAAGTTTTAGAACTCCCCTCTACGGGAGTAGGACAATGTTCCCATTGTGTAAAATTAAAAATAGGTCTTAATGTGTTTGTTTTGTGCAAAAAATGATGCCCATAATGCTAACAAAATAAATCCCCATAATTGGCCGAATTTAAATACAAATCTTCAGCATCAAAAGCAGCATAATATTTTAAGTCTGAAAACAGTTAATGTACTGCTTGCACATCCCAATCATCCGAATGCATGTCCCGTGTTACCACATCTCCTAGAGAGACGCGAAACATATGGTACGCGAAGTATCTCGGTCGGGCCGTGGACTTCGTAGGCTACTTTGTCCCAAACTGTGCCATCTGGAATCGGGAATGCTGAAATGTTAACATGTTAACATGAGACTGATCACGTTTCATGACATGGGACGATGTGTGAGGGGCCAGAACTCCATCAACCAAGTTTACAGCAGAGCGATCTGGCAGGTAATGACCATTGATGAGCAAAAAGAACACTGTCACAAAACCAATTGACATTGAGAGGAAAATCAGGATAAGCAGCAACCGAATGTAGGTCCATGGAGGGACCAGGTAAGTCTTTTTGAACCAAGAGAAAAAAATACTTAATTTAGTCGGTGAGTTTGCCAAACTGGATGTCGAGGAAGACGAGCTGGAAGAGAGGCTGGCATGATCTCTATAGCAGCCACTCGTAGGTTGATCTATCAGAGGTGGAAGTGTTGGGTCCGCTTGATGTTCTCCAGGACTATTCTGCACCCCACTTACGGACTCCTCAGGATGATGTATATACTCGACATCCATGGTAGAAGATAGAGGTCGGACTGGTGAAAGCTCAATGAGGGTGTCCATCACTTCATCAGCCCTACGAGGACCAGTGGAAGATGATGAAGTCAGTGGATCTAATGAAATCGCGTTGCACAAAACAGGCGTGACACTATTCAGAATCGGTCACATGGTGTAGCTTGACATTGTCCACTGAAATATATCTGTCTTTGCGACCAGGTAAAGGAGGTGAAATGACTGTACGAGTACCCTTCAGTCCAAGCACTGGAACTGGTGCACGATAAGAGGGACCAAATTCTTTTTTGTTCTCCAGCTTCTCTCGTACCAGATCTCCGATTTTTGGAAGCCAACCGGCAACTGGAATCAGTAGTGCTGTATCAGTGGATGAGAGTAAATGTTCAGTTGCATAGCTGTCACTTGTCTTTTGTAGATCCTGTAACACAGTAGAATGATTATCTACGTCAAAGTTTGCGGCAGCCGCCACAACGTCTAGACCAAGGTCTGGCACTAACATTTTAATAGCAAAACCAAAGGGGATGATGGACGGAGTGTTGAACATTGCAAGCACTCACCCCCAGTCAACTGATCTGGGTTTAATCCATCATTCTTTAGCTCACTCCGCTACCCCAGTTCAGACATGGCCATATGCAAATCAGTCTGACCCTGTGCCTCAAGGGAACAGTCCAGCCCGAACTGCCAAACCATGTCTTCCCTGGACCGGAAACAAGCATCCTGGGACCGGTATCTGAAAGAGACACGTTAGTGACAGATTCCTTACCTTAGAATATCCCCAGGCGTCAGGCTGGATCCGGAAAGTTTTTTGCGTAGCAGTACCCTTGCGCGTCGGTAGGCGGCGTCGTGCAGCTCCGCGTCCGTCGTCGGCGTCGTGATCGCCGGGATGACGTCGCGGGCAGTACTAGGCGCCGCCCCTGCGCGCTGACGTCAGTTCTTCTTTTCCGCGCCAGCAACGCAGATCCGGGAAGAGCAGTGCCCTGGTCATTTTTTGACCATACTTTTTGGTGAAATTTTTTCACTGTTTTCTCTCTCAAGGTGTCGTAGGGATGCCCGGTTTCAAACGATGCGGCGCCTGTGCTCGGATGATGTCCGTCACCGACCCGCATTGGGAGTGTCTCTTCTGCCTCGGCCGAGGCCACGACACGGAGTCTTGTGCCGACTGCCAGGCCCTCAACCCGAAAGCTTTGCGAGAGCGGTCTCGAAAGCTCCTGGAGGCCCGGCATTCGGCTCCGCGGAAGCCCCGGTCGCGTGAGAGGTCCAGGGGTCGATCGCTGAGTCCACACCGGTCGTCGGCGTCGAAGTCTTCTTCGTCCGGTAAGTCGAAACACAAGAAGTCCAAAAAGCATCATCGCTCTGGGACTTCGCCTCGCCGGTCTCGCGACTCGGCTGAGGCCCCTCCCGGCACCGTCCCCGTCCCCGCGGCCCCGGACATGCCTGTGGAGTCGCCCCGCCATACCCGCCCTTCCCGGGTTCGGGGGCAGATCCGGCCAAAGTGCAGGAATTCCTGTCGGCCATGGCCCGCCTCTTCGGGCCTCCAGGCCCCTCCGGTGCGCCTTCGGGCCCCGCGGGCCCGGATGGGGTTGCTCCGGCGTCGCCGGCAGCTCCGGCCCCGGCGTCGCCCGTGCCTCCAGCCTCGATTCCGGCTTCGGCCCCGGCCTCGATCCCGGCTCCACAACCCCCATCGACGCCGGTCGACCTAACGACACCTCCGCCGGCGCCCGATGTCTCCGGTGCCGTTCTCGGCGCCGCCCTGGGCTCCGGGCGGCGTCGTCCCAGTTCCTTCCGGCTCCGGACATGGACCCGGAACGACGTCGCTCGATGCCGGTGCTGATGGGGCCTTGGGTCCCAAATGTCCCTCCTCCTTATTTTGAACCAGAGGAGGACCAGGAGGACTGGGAGGGGTCTGATGACCCTCTGGCACGGCAGTGTCAGTACGATGAGGACTGGACAGAGGGTCTAGGGGAGGCCAGTGGTCTGGATACTTCCCCTGACACTGGCATGCTGTCTCCTCCCGTGGCTACGGAGGAGGGAGCCAATTTCGCTACGGTGTTGCGTAGGGCGGCTGGGGCCTTACATCTCCAACTCCCTACTTTGACGGTCAAGCATAACATCTTGACAGAGGTGCTTCAGCCGGCGGCCTCCTCTGCGGAGACTGTGCTGCCGTTTAACGACGCCCTCACTGACGTTCTTTTGGGCGCCTGGTCCAAGCCCAACACAGGGGCTCTTGTGGATAGGAACGTGTCACGACGCCATCGCCCAGCTCCGGGCGACCCCCTGTTTCTCTCTGTTCATCCCACTCCTGGGAGCTTGGTTGTCCAAGCCTCCGCTTCCCAAACCGCCTTCCCTACCGCTCCTCCGGATAGGGAATCCAAACGCCTGGATCAATTTGGGAAGAAGGGTTTTTCTTCCTCCAGTGCTGGCTTGCGGTCCGTTAACACCGCTTGTCTTTTGGGCCGCTATACCCACTCCCTGTGGGATTCGGTGGCGGATGTTTTGCGACACTGTCCTGAGGAGGTCCAGACACTGCTTTCCCGCGCCATTGCGGAAGGAAGGGATGCGGCTAAATACACAATACGTTGTGGCCTTGACACCGCCGACTCGCTGGGCAGGTCTATTGCAACGATGGTGGCGCTCAGACGCCACGCCTGGCTGAGAACCACTGGTTTTCAGGGGATGTCCAGAATACTCTCATGGACATGCCCTTTGATGGAAGTCGGTCTTTTTGGGTCCAAAGCAGACCATGCGTTGGAGCGCTTTAAGGACTCACGGGCTACTGCCAAGTCCCTGGGCCTTTCTGCTACACGCCCTCCGCTGACTTCTGCTTTTCGCCCCTATCGTGGCCACGGTAGGGGCGCCCCTTCACGTCAGCAGCCCAGCCACTGGCCCGCGCAGCAGGCGTCTTTGCGTGGCCGAGGACGTGGATTCCGCCGTGGCGGATCGGGCAACCAGCGTGCGGGTCAGGCCACCACCTCCAACCCGTCCGCGGCCTCCAAGCCCTCCTAGTCCCTCCTTTCAGGTGCACAGCACGCCAGTAGAGGGCAGGGTCCGCCATCACCTTCCCCACTGGCGTACCATCACCTCGGACAGGTGGGTCTTGGACATTGTCCGAAGGGGCTACTCCCTCCCCTTCGAGACCACCCCCAGCCATGCCACCTCAATTCCACCGCATGTCAGGGGATCACTTGGTTCTTCTACAGAAGGAAGTCACGGCCCTCTTGACCAAGAGGGCCATCGAGCGTGTTCCGACCCCAGAAGTAGGGCGTGGTTGCTACTCCCACTACTTTCTGGTGCCAAAAGGACAAGGAGGACATGCGTCCTATCTTGGACCTCCGGAACGTCAATCGCTTCCTCCGGAAGGAGAAGTTCAAGATGCTCACCCTAGCTCAGGTCTTGACTGCCCTCGACCCTGGAGACTGGTTGGTAGCGTTGGACTTGCAGGACGCATATTTTCACATCCCCGTCCTGCCGGCCCACCGGCGTTACCTTGCTCCCCTTTGGCCTTACCAGTACCCTAAGTGGGAAGGGTATGCCCAGACGTGGGTCCCGTGCTCACTACGCCACTGGAGTCAAGCTATCCTGGCTGATGAAAGCTGATAGCCTGAAACCGGTCCTAGGATGCTTGATTCCGGTCCAGGGAAGACATGGCTTGGCAGTTCGGTCTGGACTGTTCCCATGAGGCACAGGGTCAAGACTGATTTGCATATGGCTATGTCTGAACTGGGGTGGCGTGGTGAAGCAAAATAACGATGGATTAAACCCAGATCTGTGACTGGGGGTGAATGTTTGCCAATGTGCAGCATTCCGTCCATCTTGTGTGACTAACATTTTAATGCCAAAGAGCATTTCGTATGGGGTCCGCCCACCCATAGATCGTCTAGGGAGGTTATTAAGTGCACGTTGAACCCCATACAAGTGGGCCAGTCAGTTCCTGCCAGTACCTAAGACTCTAGCTGTCAAGGATTGCTTTGTCATGGTTCATTCGCTCCACAATTGAATTGCCCTCCGGCCTGTATGGAGACAAACTGCACCAGCCACCCCCATTGACTTCATCGCATCCTTGTACGCCTTAGAGGCGAACGCTGGACCTTGGTCAGAATGGAAGGTGCCACAGGCAAACATCCCTACAAAGACATGCAAATCCCTGATGACATTTCGAGCGTCAGCACTGCGTTGTGGCCAAACCCAAAGGAATCTAGTGCACGAATCAACTGCAACAAATATATATTTATACGCAGTATCAGAAGAAAGAGGACCACAGTGATCAAGATAAATACAGCCAAAAGGTTGATTAGAAATACACAGCTGTTTGCGGTGGGCGTGTGACCGTAGGAGGCTTGATTTGTTGACAAATGTCACAAGAAAGTACATAATTACGGGTCTGTTTAAATAAACCACGCCACCAATAACATTGCTGCAAAATCGAGACTGTCGCCGACACCCCGGCATGTGCAGAAGCCATGCCCTCGTGTGCGGCTTTGATCAAGGTAGGTCTGCAGTCCATGTTGGGGATCATCCGCTCCCCAACAGAAGGAATCAAAGCATAAGGAACTTGTTCGGGAGTTGTGATAAGAGTATTTAGAAGGGAAACCCTGAGGATAAGCAGTTCCCTCCCTCGTTGCAGCTACTGCTGCCAAAATCTCTATCTATTTTAGTCATGGATCTTGTAACTGCTGCTACAGAACACGTGGCTAATGCAGACTTGACCGCTTCATCAGCCAAAGAGTTACCAAGAGCATGTGCTCCCACAAGCTGATGGCCAAGAGTATGTATAACATGAATGAGGGGCAGACGTTGTTTAAGATCTGCCACTCGAACCCAAAGCGTTTTATGCTTTATTGCTCTGCCTTTGGAATCTCGATAGTCATTTTGAGACCAAAAGAACAAGTTGTCATTAAAAGACTGGACACAGTAATAAGAATCGCACACTGAGTATTCACATTTGGATCAGCAAACTCGAGAGCAAGAGCACGCAGCTCCACCAATTGCGCCGTACAGTCCAAGTGCTTGAGTGTGCACAATGGAAGACTTAAACTCTCCATTAACAATTGAGCCAGCAACAATTGCGCAAGCGGCTGAATAAGCATGTTTGGAACCCGTGGCCGGTTGAGCCGAGCCATCGTGTAAATGATGCATTGGTACTCGTGTAAAGGAAGCAGAGACGAGGGTGGAGGATGAACGTGTTCATACTGTAAAAACTCCTGTCTGTAAGGAAGGGTCAAAGATAAACGTGACATCAGCCGATGTCAAAGAAGTAGCCCATTGTATCCAACGGGGATGTAATGCCTTCGAGTTGGGTACACTCGCCTTATTCACGGCTTCCAAAGCAGGGAAGGGCGTAACCATAAGAATGTTTGCCTTGCGCCAGTGAGCGTTCTTTTAGAATCGCCATCTGTACTGCCGTTAGGATTTTTTCAACAGTGGAAAAGCGCATTTCAGCAGCAATGTATAAATGTGATTTGTATGCAATAGGTATTGTCTCCCTCATTGAACGTTAAGTAAGTGAAACCCACTGTCCCAGAAACTATACGTATTACCAGGTTTGTGGTGTTATCACGCGTCAACAAGTAGTTGCAAGCAAGTCAGATTGCAAAGAATTTAGAATTGAAGTATGTTCCTGAAGCCAGCTGGCAGATGAAAAAGTGGGTTGTATCAACGCATAGAGCGGTTTGATACGCTGGGCATAATCAGGAATGTAAGTCCTCCCGAAATTCAAAAATCCCAGCAAGGACTGAAGTTTTTTCAATGTAGAAGGGGGTTGCAATTGCGCACATTTCTCCAAAAAGTGAGGGGCCAAGCCCTTTCCTTCATTGAGCTCGTAGCCCAAAAAGAGCACCGCTAAATGGGCGATGTGCGATTTAGCAAAATTGAATTTATATCCATAGTCTGCAAAGGACAATTATATTGTCGACCCGTACTAGATGCGGCATAAGTTCGTCTGTCAGATAAATGTCATCAACGTATGAGAACGCATCTGGATCTGTCGTGCAACAATGACACGACACGTGCCGCAAATGCCCCGGGGCTATTCTTATACCCCATAGGCAATTGTGTAAATTTTTTCTGATTCCCGACGGCAGTGAATGCTGTCAAATCACGGCTCTCAGGTGCCAGATTGTAACTATAGAAACCATTTGAAATATCAAGTGTAGTTTTGTATTTCTTACGATCAAGATTGTTCACCAGTGCAGACCTGTGAGTGTTCTGCACCGCAAAAGTGCGACAATGACTGTTCAATTCTCGGTAATCCAATACAACCAGATATGAACCATCAGGTTTTAATACCGTAAAGAGGATTATTCATCGGAGATGTACATGGTTCAACCTCTCCTTGATACTTGAACTGCGCTAGAATATCACAAACGGAAGCTTTTGCTTCATGTTTGATCAGATATTGCGGTTGTGGCTGAGGCATAGAGCGTAAAGGTATTTCATGAGCCGGTGAATCTTCATACCAACCCACCTGATTACGATACACCGCTGGGGCTAGGGCCAGAGCCCACTCAGCTGCGAAAGCCTGTGCATGTTCCTCAGGGACATGACGCGAAAAACTCGGAAGGATCAAGTCTTCCCCTTTAGATGCGGCCAACACAAAGGGTGGAGGCCAATCTGCCTCCGCTAACAAAATATCCCGCACTATGGTAACTTCCACTGCGCTGTCGAGCAGAGTCACTGCCCATGTCCAATCCAGGAGTCGCGTTCTCACCGTCTGAGGCATATCGCGCTGTTAGAGCGGCAACTTTTTTCTTCTGAAACAGTGGTCGAAAACGAGGTAGATCCTCTTGTTTTCCTTTGACTTCAAACTGTCGAGGCTGATCTCGTCCCTGTGGCGCAGGTTGACTTTTGCCACGATCTTGGCGTTCCCCTCCTCCGACTTGAGAGCCAGACGTGTCTGTGAAGAACTAGGAGAACGCTGATCAGGGACTTGAAATCCATCAGGAGACTTAATTTTCGCGCGATCGCGCAAGTCATAAGTACGCTCAGAAGACTCCGGTGTCGGTGAACCTGCAAGCGAACCTTGCTTCTGCTGTTGCTGCCCCGGTTTCTTATTTTTCCAGTTCTTTTTAGGAAAGACTGGACGCCCATCTTTATCAGTCTGGGCTTTTTGTTGTGTTTGAGTAAAAGTCTTAACTCCCAGACTATTGCGGCCTATGGTCTTATAAGCCTGTGCACTAATCTTTGGTAATTTGCGCGGCTTGTCCACATCAGGGACAGCCTCCAAGCGGTTTGCCACTTGAAAGCTTACTGCATCTCCCTTGACATTGGCAAGGATCATATCCGCAACCACGTCGATACTGGGTGAGGAAGGGCGCCATTAAACCAAATTTGGTGTTGCCAAGCTGTAAGCAGAACTTCAATAGCCCTATAAGGCAGATAAACGTGAGGGGTGGCCGTGTATACATGAAACAAATCGTCCGTTCCATCCACCGCCGGAAAGGTGACCCAAGAATAAAACACCTCAAAGTGGTAAACAGGATTCGCTTCCACTACAAAGATGAGCTCAACACCCGCGTTAGGCACTCCATTTGTAGCCAAGTATGCCTTGAGTGCGGCGCGGCTATGAGCCGGAATAGCAATTGCCATTACGATATTTAAAGAACAACTTAAAGTGCGGCAGCGCAATAATGGGTTAAGAATAAAGAGATAAACCTTTTAAAACTTCAAGCTTGAAAGAACCTATAAAAACATCAATATAGGAGGTTACACCGTCACAGCTGTCTCTGGAAACAGAAGTGAGGGTATTGTGGACAAGCACTACTCAAGCGTCTCGCAGATAAGAACCAGACCAAACGTTGGCGGCGCCATGTTGCAGGGGTTCTGCACATACACAACTATGCGCAGGAAAACAGGACCTCAGTGGATAGAGGTGTACCAACCTACCACATCAGTACCCAAAATCCCAAACAGACTACCTTTAGTGTCTCATTCGTTCTCCCCCAAATATCACGGAGCTACAAATGATTAGACAACCCAGAACACAACACTCCCGACTCTCTCAGGAATCGCGGGAGCAAGACGTACTCTTTCGCTCACTCACTCGTACCGGTCCACAATGAGAATAAGCAGAGTCACTGAAATAGTTCAAAATGTTTTTTAACTATCGTGCTCTACAATACAGTATACGTGCCACTACTAGTAGCAAAATGCATAAACTCAGCACAGTTAGCATTGTTACAATTCCATAGACTACAAAGGGAGAAGTCATTTTATAAAGACTGTGGAAATAAGAGCCTATGGGCCTGACCACCCTCCCCTTGACTAGAAGTTTATTTTATAAAAAGGACGATCTCTGGGCTTTGACAGCAGACCCCATACCTTAAAGCCTGGATGTAAGGTTTACATCATAGGAACAGCAGAGCTCTTCTCCATGGAACGGCTTTCTCAAAGTGTGTTAAAACAACATGCAACAACGTAATATCAAAGCACGAGTCTTCAGTACTGCAGCTGTGTAGCATGTTATGTCTAGGTGCTAGGGACTGACCAGAACAGAATAACAAGTGGCGTTGTTTATCGACCTTGCACATCGTGTTCAGACTAAACTCCAGGAAAGGCAGAAAACGCGAAAAGCAAGCCGTTCTCATGTGAAAGACAGTCCTGCAAAAACGAAGTCATGTAGTAGCGTGCGCAAAAGCAGCATCATGGCAGCGAAGCTCATGCTAACTGAGCAATGTCGATAATGTACCTAAGAACCATATAACACCCCCCCCCCTTCCTTTAAAAAAAAAAATGGGTCTCCCTGGTGGATGGGGTTCCCAGGGCCAGGCCCTGTGACCAACCTCCGTGCACTGCCGAAGGCTGCTTTTTGGAGGGGTTGACCACAGGACCTGGCTGCAGGCCCGTCCCTTTGGCCAACCTCCCCCCACGCGTGCCCTTTCTGTGCGCAGTGTGGGGTGGGCTGCAGAGCATGGCTGTAGGCCAGTCCCTCCAGCCCACCCCCTGCTGTGCACGACCAAAGGCCCTGTACAGTGTGGGGGCTGGGTACCTTTACGGGAGTTGGCCACAGGGCCTGAGCAGCGAAGGCTGTGTGCAGTGTGGGGTGGCTGCATGGGGGTTGTGGGAGGGGGTCGCAGCAGGGCCTAGGCACAGGCCAGGCTCTGCAGCCAACCACACAGGCTGGCGGTTTGAATTTACATATAGCAATTAAATATTTCTTTACATTAAAAAACTAGAAATTCACTGAAAAAACGAAAGGTTAAATAACGTTAGTTTGGTGAAATGTTCAGTAAAAACGCAAAGTTTTAAACTCCGTTTAACTTTTGCTTTTTCAGTGAATATAAATATATATATATCCATCCCCTGTGGAAGGCTACGGCTGGAACGCCTAGGCTATGTGGAGCTGTAAGATGCACTGTTTTTGAGCACAGAAATTAAATAAAACTTATTGCAAAATCAATTGGCTTGTGCTGCGTACTGTTTAGACACTTCAGAATGGAATGTAAGACCAGTTCAGCAAAGCAGACTCGTCAAGGAGAGATATATATATATTTCCTTGGTGAGTCTGCTTTGCTGAACTGGTCTTACATTCCATTCTGGTTTGTCCAAACAGTACTCATGTATGTGTATGTATGGGTGTATATATATATGTATGTGTGTATATAGATCTAGAAATCGAAATGCTGCTCAGCCACAACATTTCCGGAATAAACAACGCAGGCCAGACTAGGTTACTCCATAGAAAACTAACAAGAGAGTTTCTGCTCAGAGTTCTGTAAACAAAATTCTGAACATGAGCTGCAAATCCACAGGACCGCCAAATAGAGTGCTGGTAACACGTGTTTAAGTAGTTGAAGTTTGTACTCATTTTAATTGCACCTGGTGATTGGAGGGATTTGGAAAAACAATATTTGCAATGACGGTGGACAGATCGCTAAACGTGAACAAATGTTAAAAACTTTGTTTGATCAGATGGATACAGTCTCAGTGCAGAACACAACTGGAGTGGAGAAAGATGTTACACCAAACAAGCTGTTGAGCGAATTAGAACAGGCACAGGTAATGAAGGTCAACAAATGCTGGAAAATTGCCTCATTAAAGAAATATATAGAATGCGGTCACATTCCACGGGGCTTGAGGATCTTTGTTTTGCCCACCTTAAATGATATAGATCAGGAGTAGATCAAGACCTCCTGAAGCAATGGCAAATGGACACAAACCGTGTTTGAAACTAATGAACACTCTAATCCTCCATGCTGAGCGGAAGTTGCAACGGGCCTCAGATAAAATCAAGGACTTAGAAAAGTCCTTGGAATCGTTCTAGTCAAAGGGGGAGATAAGTGCACAGAATGAAATGGAGAAGAAAATATAAAAAGGAGGTACAGTCAAAAAAGGCAAAGAAATTTAATAGAGAAAGTGTATTATGCAGCAGGTAGAGTTTATACATTTGCAAAAAGATTTGATTCCCTATATAACAGACAATGGAAAAAGTATTGGAGAAAGAATATGGGCCATCAAGCACCGAGAGTTCTGAAGTGAGTTCGGGGGATGAGGCCTCCACCTTGGGATGCCCTAGATTGGTTTCTCGGGGGGGAAATGAGGCTCTGAGATGCAGGTAAGGAAGAGGGGCAGAGGAGTAGGCAACAAAATAGCAGCAAATGTAAGCGGACAAGATCATCAAAAGGGGTAAACGGAGAGCCAAAAAGGGAAGCGACAACTAGATTTAGATTCTATAGAGGACAATCTAGTATTTAATCTCTCCTCAAAAAAAACTGGAGAAGAAACACATGGATCTACGTAATAACGGTTTGACGTTTTGCCCATTAACCTCGATGGATATATCCACAGCAAGAATAGACCTGCATACGTTTTCAAGAAAATTAAAACTTAAATTCTTTGTACTGAAAAAGAAGTAAGTTTGCAACAGCAACACATGTCCCCCATTATAACTGCAGACCTTATGGATCACAGGAAAATTAACAGATTTGGCAGCTGAAGCAGAGGGATCAGAGGTTCTCCCATTAACTAAAGAATTAACTAATTTGTAGTATTGTGAAATGATGGGCATTCTAACAGATGTGAATTTTGGTATTGGATGTAAAGTACCTTCAAGGTGTTTCCCACAATTGCCACCAGGGAACAAAGTGGATGTTTTCCAAGAAGTGATAACTGAGGGTCTTTACAAAATCTCACGTACAATACAAAAGGGAAGAAAATGTAGTTATCAGCACTCCAATATGACAAAAGATGATTGGGTCGCATTGAAGGACCTACAAGATGAGAATTTGATTTTAAAGGCCTCCGACAAGGGAGGAAACATTGTTGTAATGGTTTGGAATAAATACATCAAAGAGGCCAAAAGGCAGATTAATGATTAGGAGAAATATGAAAAATTAAAAAATTGACCCCGTGGATGAACATATGAAATTGTACCATCAAAACTTGAATAACTCGCACCAAAGATGCCTACTGGATGATGAGGAATATGCCTAGCTAAAAAATGAGAACCCCAGTAGACCAATTTATTCCTTGCCGAAAGTTCAAAAGGATCTCCGAAACCTGCTAGGAAGGCCAATAGTGAGCTCAGTTGGGTCGCTTCTTGAACAAACCTCAAGGTTAATTTACTTTTTGTTTTCATTCCCGTACGTTCCCTCTTTACCCTCGTACATCAGGGACTCTATTAATTTTTTTAACAGAATTCATGATATCCCATGGCAAGAAGGTTATTTGATGAACACCATTGATGTAGTGGCTTTATACACGTCTATTGAACATAGCGAAGGTTTGCAAGCTTAAAGATATTTTTTTAAGGTCAAGATCGGTCAGTCTGCTTGAACACTCAGAACTGTTCATAGAAATGTTGGAATTTTGTCTTACACACAATGTGTTCCTCTTTGAAAAAAAGTATTTACAAAAGAAAGGGACAGCTATGGTCACGTCTTTTGCTCCCACCTTTGCCAACCTAAAGATGAGATGGTGGGAAGCGGAAACTGTCTGGACAGAAAATGCATCAGTGTTTAAGCTTGTGATTTTATGGGTTCGTTTTATTGATGACTTGTTTTTAATAATGGATGGGAGTGAAGGAGAACTTATTAATTTTATACAAACATTGTACAAGAATCCCCAAAGACTAAGAATTACCCATGAAATCCATGCAACGGAAATAACTTTTCTTGATGTGAAAGTATACATTCAAGATAATATCTGTACTAAAATACAGGAAACCCACCAGCACAAACAGTTTGCTGCACGCCAACAGAGGCCATCCGCATTTGCTAAAGTGAAGTATACCTTTTGGCGAATTCTTAAGGGCAAGGCGTAATTGCTCAAAAGATCAAGAATTCGCCGAACAAGCAGACTAAATGTATCAGCGGTTTGAGACCGGGGGTATCCTGTATCTGTACTGGATGATGCATTGAGAAGGGCTTGGCAACAAAAAAAAGCAGAGCTTTTAGTCCCAAAACTCAAGTGAAGAAAAGATCAGGGAGCCAAGAACAACACAAGATAAATCATGGACTTTGATGCCTCTAACCATGAAGTAAGGAAACTGATAGAAAAGTCTGCAACTTCTCTTTAACCAAGGATCACAGCTCAGAGGGATTCAGTGCATGTGCAGAGTTTTAGGCAAAGGCCTTGAAGACCAGGGAGAAATAAGTGGGCACACTACTCCATTACACAGACGCACAAGCACACTTCAATTCTGGACCTGGGCCTTTCAAGTGAGGGAGAAACCTTGAGGAAACCGAGCTCGCAGAGGGGGAAGGATCCGATGCCTAGGTAATTGGGGTGAAAAGGGGAAAGACACCGAAGAGGTGTTCGTCAAAAGAAAACATCACCAAAAAGTGCCAGTTGACACCCCAAGGGGCAAGATTCTCAGACAGTCCTCGAAGGTTACCCTGACGCTGAAATCAACGACAGTAGAGGGCAATCAAAAAACAAAGAACCCTGCTAGGCAAAACACCATTGCCAGTAAACCCTCCTATCTAGCCTTGATTCTGAAAGGCAATCGAAAGGGAGGGACCTCTATGAAAGAAACACTTTGTTTCTTGAAGCCAAAAGGAAAAAACTGCATCTCAATGCTGAAATGAAATCTCCAGTGAAACGGAAGTTCTAAGATTCCTTGAAAGAATACTGGATTTCTCTGAAACCCCAGAGAACACAGATAGAGGAACACATGGATCTAGAGCATCCATTAACACCAGAACCTCAAGAACAGTAAGAGGAAGAACTCCTTTAATGAGCCGGGCATGTTTGAAGAGGGACAATTTGAACACATCGGACGAGGAGGCATGAACTAGACACGGACTCTGCAGAGGAAGGGTTCAACACACACCCTTTGAAGTCATCACTCCAACAATACAATCCCCTGGTGTTAAGGGCAGCAAGCTTATGGAGGGTGCGTATAGAAGAGGAAAAAGCAGAATCATGTTTCCTGTCCAAGACCTTCCTGTAATTCCATGCTGCCAAGTGGACTAAATCATGGGCGAGAAGCCTTTTAGAGAGCCTGCATCTGCTAAGGTGGTCACCCATTGGGTGGAAAAACAAACCTTGTGCACAGGAGATCCAACTTACTTCAATGGCAACGTCACCACTGATCCATCATCACTATATCCTGGAAGAGGGTGCACACACTACTGCTGGCATTGGGTCCCCGCAAAACACTTGACATGGTGTGGAGGAAGATGGAGTTCAGCAGTCATCAAATACTGCATCCCTAACTGTGTTGCCAATAGGTATGGGCACCAGCAGTGGTAAGAGATGCAAAATCTCATGCAACATCTCCCAGAAGAATATAATAGAGCAGTCAGTGATTACTGAGGGCAAAAACATTGCAAATATTCCTCAGATCAGTGTGGGATATAGCAAACGCTGCTAGCAGGCAACTATGCTCAGGCACCGCCGTGAGAAAACCCTCTTAACATGGAGTTTCTGGTTTCAGGCAGGAAGTCCAGGCTGCAGTTATAAACATGCTGTTCAGGACGGAAGGCTTCTTTGTCAATGTAGTGAGTGATTCCTGCAGAAGGCCAATGAGACGGCCATGCCCATGGGTGCCCTGCAATTCTTGGGCTTGTTCAGGGGTGGAACTCTGCTGATGAGTATCCCAGCTAGGAGAGGCACAGGTCTTACCACCCCTCAGGCCACCTTTACACCACAAGCCAGTATACAGACAGTTCTACAGTGGTAGTTCCCCAGCTTCCCAAAGGGGCCGTTGAAAGGGGGAGCCATGGAAGAGGCCCCACTCCATGCGTATTCGGCCCAATAAGAAGTGACTGTCCAGGGGGGGCCTCCCAACACAAGACACTTGTAAGAGGGTGAATCTGAGGGTTTCTCCAGACGTGGAGAGGCATTATCTCCGACAAATGGATCTTGAACATCATCCAATATGGCTATTGTATAGAACTGTTAAGACAGTTCCCAACAATCTGAACAAAGACTGACAACCAGCAGGAAGCCATTTGCCTAAAACAAGAGGTGGCAGTCTTGCTACCAAAAAAGTCATTTTAGTACCAAGAGCAGAAGACTATCGCTCTTGTTGGACCCACGAAAGTTGAGAATTTCTCAGGACACAAATTCAGATTGACAACACTGCAGAAGTTTATCACATGCTTGAGAACGGGACACTATTGTGCAACTATATACCTCAAGGATGCACACCTGCACATACCTATGAATGGCCACAAAGCATTGAGGTTCATCGTAACCAAAAAACATTACCAGTTCAGAGTTCTGCCTTTTGGGATAGTCTACTTCAAGGTGTTCACAAACTATTTAGCAACTGTGGCAGCACGCTTGTGAACACATGCATATCCATACCTAGATGATTGCTTGGTAAAGGCCGGGTCATTCAAACCGTTCCATTTCAGCATACAGTATGTGGTGAGCACACAGATTAGGATTCAAACCAAACCTAGAGAAATCATTGCCAATTCCAGAGAGGGTAAAGCTCTTCCTGGGAGCAAGACTCAATTCCACTTGAGCATTTCTGGTGACAGAGTTTGGTCTGAAGAGTCAACCTCTGACAATAGGGAAGCTGCTGGACATGTGGCATCCTACATACCACTTATATCAAATGTCAGAATTCACATGGAGCCACTACTTTTTTTTAATGCAGTTTTATAAAGCGCAGACCCAACCCAAAAGTATTGGAGCACTTTACATGAGCACCATTGACAACATGCAAGGTCACGTTCATTTTGTAGGCACAGGGAGATTGTGATTTGCTCAGAATCGCAGAATGTGGAGCAGACACTCAAACCTGGTACCCCAGTTCCAAAGTTGGAACTCTGGCTGTACCGCCACATCCTCTTTCCTCTACCACTACAAAAGGCAATGTTCACAGACAAACTGGTGTTGGGAGAATCTTATGATTGTTGAGAGGGTACACAAGGAAGTACAATGGTGTCACACAAACATTAGAGGGAAGACCTTTCACACAGCAAAGTCGCTGTCACCATTTTAACAGATGCGTCCTACATGGTGGGCGGGCACATGGGCTTGCTGAACATCCGAGGCATAGCGTACCCCAAGGAAGCAGAAAAATCCATAAATGTCTTAGAATTCGAGACAGTTTACCTAGCAAAAGTCATAGGAGGTACTGTACAGATCCATATGGACAACACTACCACCATGTTTAACCTTAACAGACTGAGAGGGACAAGATCAGACATGCTGTCCAAACTAGCACAATGCATATGGAAAGGGACCATTCAGAAAAACAAGACTAGTGGCACCTGCCAGGAGTACAAAACACGGAAGCAGAGCGGCTAAGCAGACAAATAACTCACACAAGTGGGAGCTAAAAACAAAAAGTAGTGGAGGAAATGTTTCACATGTAGGGCACTCCATCCATAGACAACTTTGAAACATGAGACTATAAGAAGCCAGATCTTTGCATCAGGAACTGGAAAATGAACCATCACACTGGTCAGGGAAATTTGCGTACATTTTTCCCCCGATGCCACTCATACCGTTGGTGCTAATGAAATGCAATCAGACAAATGTGTCCTAATCCTGGTAGCACCACAAAGTGCTAGACAAACCTGGTTCTCTTAGCTATTTGAATTTGCGCAAGATGAGTTATAAAACTGCCAATACACCAGGACTTATTAATTTTACAAAGGGGGGGGACAAGTGTACCACCCAAAACCAGCTTCACTCCGCTTATCTGCACTGAGGACACAGTTTGGTCACCCAAGCCTACCTTTAAGAACTATAGAGGTCCTCAAACGAGACATGAAAGCCTACTACTAGTAAATGCTTCACGTCCAAATGGAAATAGGTACATGCACTGGTGTAACAGCACAGGATTGGAGGAAGGCTGCACCAATGGCACAACCATCCTCAAATAACTCACTTATCTGATAGATGGACTCTCATATTCCTCTCTTAAGGTAAACCTGTCACCCATAGCGGTTTACACAAGGGGAGTCATAGGACGCAGTTTCTTTCCAAACTCCAACCATCAATATATTCTTAGAGGGGGCAAAGAGTATAGCGCTGCCTAGATCAGCACCCACACTAATGTGGTACCTAAGCTTAGTGCCAGGTCCGCTCATGAGACCAACCTTTGAACCCATGCACAGTGCAGTACTCGGGGACTTAATAGTCACAACAGCCTTCTCAATTGTGATACTGTCTTTAAGAAGGGAGAGTGAACTCCAGGCTCTCCCAACAACCTTGTCTGCAAATCTACAAAGATAAGGTGGTAATGACAGCCCATAGTTCTTGCCAAAAGGGATATCACATTTCCATGTAAATCAAGTTATACAACTACCGGTTTATTTCTAACAGCCAAAATCTCAGAGTGAATGAGCTCTTCAAACTGTTAACATCACAAGAGCAGTCCTGTACTGTCTGCAGGTAAAACAGCCAGGAAAGGGAAGCATTTCCTAATTTATTTTCCCTTGTGACTAGGGGTTCACTTGTCTTAAAAGGAACTATTGCAAAGTGGATAGTCAAACCAATCCAAAAATTATACCAAATAACAGGAGTGGCAATAGAAGGAAAACCACAATCACACTCAAAGTTAAAAAATAAATTGTGATTCTCTCATTCATTTCTAACATGTCTATAAATAACAGCATGGTGGCAACATGGTCTTCCATGCACACATTCCCTATATACTATTGTGTGGGAATCCTCTAAGCTAGTAAAAAGGCACTGGCGGATCAAAGGGTACTCAGACACCTGTTTGCAATTACTCTTTTCAACCCAGCCTACTCACTCCACCCATCCCAAATAGCCACCCTCCAAAATATCGCCCCACTCGCAGGTACCTCACCACTACTGAATGAGTGCATAGCATGTGAAGACAGAAAAGATTCATGCTGTAAACTGAAATGGTTACTGGCCTGTAGGAGTAATTTTACAGCTCGAAGAATTTCCTTGATTCATTGTGACCCGCCAGTCTGCTCAGAATGGAATTATGCAACAGAAGGGAGGTGCATCAAAGCACAGAAAAGCTAAAACTACAAGACGGTCGCTAGAGTGAAAAAAATCTGAACATGGCACCCTAGCACAGAGGCTTCCATGGCATAAGTCTGACTTCATCCGAGGAGGCACATACCACCAAAAGGGCAGCATAAAAACACTGGAAAGAGACAATTCCTGACCCAACCACCAGATGGCGGAATAATGCGCATATGAATCAAGAAAATTCTTAAAGCTACAAAACTACTTCTACAGGTAGTAAGTAACCATTCTGTTTCCCAGACCTTGGTTGGCTCTTCTGCAGATAGTGGCTTTGAAGGAGGCCATGCTGCAGATTTTTTGTGCACTTCTTGTGTTCATTCAGCCCATATAGATGCTGCAGAGTTTCCTGATGGACTACTGCCAGAAGGTCTGCCCTTAACGCAATCTGCCTTCTCGGTGCTCCTTTCAAGGCCTGTGCTGACTCCAGTACAACCTTCCATCCTGGCTTTGAGGCCCATTCTGGTTACTGGCGCTGACGGACTCTGCCAGTGGAATACCGGATGCCAATATTAGACTCTGAGCAGACATCTCAGCCTGATCTAGTGTGGTACATGGGGCTCGTGAGCATCTGACCTCCAGTCAGTCTACCACTACGGGATGACATTTCTCCGCAACAGGCCAGGCATCACTTTCCACAGCCTACACCTCCATATGTGGAGATTTAATGACTGCACCTGAGTGGGTTTGAGTTGATAACCAAGGTGTTTGTCATTCCTGCAGCCAGGTAGATGCCTGTTTACAAAGTCCATCTACACAGGGTACCTAAAGAAATGTTTGCCTGGAGTGGTGCCTGAAATGCTGACCTCTTACAAGCCAAACTCTGATGTTCTTTCGTTTGTTCTTTCACTAGCTATCAAGGTCTTGGAGTAGGTACTGTAAATGGTCATCTTGTCAGCCCTGTCGGTTTTCTATTTTTAACTGACTAACCTTCCTTGTTTAAGTCACCAGTTGTGATGTATTTTATTAAAATTTTGACTCTCATATTCACCCCTCCCGCAAAACAGTTTGATTCCTCACTGGGACCTGAACCTGGTATTGACATTTCTTATATGCATGCCCTTTGATCCTCTGTACAACTGCTCCTTATGGCTCTTAACATTGAAAACTGAAATTCTTATTGCTATCACTTTGGCGCGCCACACAATTGAACTGCAGGTGGTGTTGGTACAAACACTTTACACCACCTTCTTTTTGATCAAATTAGTATTGAGGACATGGGCAGTCTTCCCACTATAGGTTATAACTTAATTCTACGTTGGCCAGTCACTCTACCAGCATTCTTTGCCCTCGCATCTTGAGAGAGGTAAAGAGGCTCCATCTAGTTCTTAAAAAGGTGATGAGCTTTTACATCGACTGCACAAGGAACATCGTTTTGATGATCTGCTCTTTGTAGGGTTTTCTGGTGCAAAGAAAGGCAAGGTGATGCACAAGAGGACCTTGTCATGGTGAATAGCCTGTCACAAGATCTGCTACTTACTGGCCAAAATGAAGCCCCCTGAAGGTCTGAAAGGCCATTCCACAACTTTCAAGGCTTCTAAAACAGTGTTTGCTCATGGAGTGCCTATTCTGGACATCTCCCGTGCCAGGACATGGGCTTCTTGCATACGTTCACAAAACATTACTGCCTTGATGGTCCGGTCCAGCAGGAAGGTCACTGTGCCTATTCTAACATTTTGTCCTTGGCCTACTCCCCAGGCGTCTTCCTTCGGGAGGTACTGCTATGATATTTGTTCTAAAGGTGAGGATTCTGCGGTTAGATGTATCCATACTTTATCTAACAGATTCCTTACTTCTCTCCCACCTCCCTGTTCTGTGGAGAAGCTTCTTTACATCTGCAGAGGTCCTAAGCACACAGTCTCTAACAACTTGTGAAGCGCTCTGTGTCTTGGGAAGGGAGATGGATTGAGAAAGATGAATGAAGCGGTCCGTGCACATGAGTGTCACTTAATATGCAGTTCTGCTCCATCACTATCCGGGGCAGTGAGGCGATGCTGCGGAGCTGAATAACACATCTACTGGTCCCCTGGAGCACTGCTGAGAAATTTCCAGATCTATTCTGGTGCATAGGTATATTCTAATGGTGAGGAATCTGCTTTTAGAGTTTACATCAGATTGAGCGATACCAAAGGCAAGTTCTTTTCTCTACAAGTCTGTGCTTGCTTTGCAGCATCTACGCGTTAATACACCCTGAATGGCTTTTTTGTGCTACTTTATCATTGCAGCTGCCACTGCATCCAGTCTATTTTAGGTTCTTTGTGATTAATGGAGTTGTATCTTTAGTGGTAGGCCTTGTGATCTCGGCATAGTGTTAGGGGTAAGCAGAATTGTGCCTATTTTTGTGAAATTTCATGACATTCTATGAAGGTTTCAAGTGAAATGGCACTTTTAAAGCAAACTGTGGTATGCCAGTATCTTGTGACTCTTCATGCAAGGGCAAGCATCAAGTGAATTTCTCCTGAGATACTGGTTCAAGACTTGGTTGAGCAAGAAACTCCTCTTGGTTAGTCTTCTGCATCGACCAGTCTTCCTCAAGTGAATATTATGCAAAATTAACATTGTAAAGTGAAATTTGATGCAACATGAAATGTGCAATTTTCTTGAATTTCATCAAAGCCTAGTTACATCTATCTGTACATGCTGAAACGATGGTAAGCTTTTTCAGGTTGCCACATACCATTCCCTTTCCCCAGAACCTGATATCGCGTCTGTGTTGCGCAGCTCCCATTTGTTTGCAGCACTAGTGCTTTTCAAGATGCACATGCTGTGCATTATTCTACCATCTAGTGGTTGGACCAGGATGGGGTGTCTATTTTTTAGGCTTCACCGACCACCATTTGATTTGATGCGGAGTCCATCCTCTGTGACGTCAGATGTGTGCCCTGGAAGTTCCTGTGCGTAGTTGCCATTTTCAGATTATTTTCTCTGCCATGGAGTTGAAGTATGACAGATGAGCTCTGAAGAACTGAGAGAAAATAGACTGGAAGATCAACAATCTAAGATTTGCCACTGAGAATAACTGAATATCACTGGAGGCCACAGAAGGACTAACAGCAGAGGAGGAGAAACTCCTTAACAATGGGGAACCCTCTGCATCAAAAACCACATGGCTGGAGAAGGACCAAGGTGAGGCAATGAGGGGCAATGTTAAAACCCCTTTTAAATTCTGCCTGAACCGCCATCACAAGTTCACCCAGAGATACCCACCACGAGGTCTGCAACTTGTGCCACCCAAAGGATCACTGTGACGAAGATTGCAAAGCCGGCACAGAGTTCGTACTAAAGATGCTGAATGAGAGGCTGATACTGCGTTTGGCCCACCACGTAATGGCGGGCACCCAAAAAAGGCATAACTCTCCGAAGGACGTTGGTCTATCCAGCGAAGAAAAGGAGGAGCATGTCGAAGCCGAACTGGCTTAGGGAGGAGAGTCGGATGTCAAAGAAAGTGTCATTGACGTTGAGAAGCTGGAGACTGTGAAAATCGGCAAAGGACGCAAAAAAGAAGCACCAGAAGGTAATCAAAAAGAGATGGACTCAAAGTCCTCAAAGACAGCCTTAACATCTAAACACTTGACAGGCAAAGATCAGCACAAGGAAAAAGTTACACTGGTCCCGACCGAAGGGCTTCAATTGAGGCAAGCCTTCTGACCATCCTTTGACGTCTGGGGATCACAAGAAGGAAGGAACCGAAGAAGGAGCTGCCCACACCGCCAAGCAACAAATGTTCAATGTTTAACGTAAGAGTCTGCTCAAAGCCCAAAATGGTGGCACTCCTGGGAAAAAAAGGAGTTTGACTCCTTGAAGGGATTTTGCATCTTGTAAAGAGCCGCGGAACAGTAGGATGGGAGAGAGCGAACAGCCTGACAGTCTCCCTCCACGCCAGAGCCACATGAAGAGGATGAAGAGTTCTTGAACTACGACGAATACTCCACTCGAGGGCCAGAAACAACACAAAGACATGTGGCAAGACCTCAACACTGAATCGCTGAGGCAAGTGTCGACAGCTATCCCTTGAGGCCCTCACCACCTAAAACCGCTTTCCCTCTGCCTTTGATAAACAGAAAAACTTCTCACAGCAGAATGATCAATGGTTCACCCAGAGAGTATAGCAACTTCTGTATAGGTATGCTATCCATCCCCAGCAGGCACCCAGTGTGCTTGGCATCCACTGGGCTAAGATGCTAGAAAAACACAAAGTACGGATTAGTATGTAGCTTTAACAGGATAAACCATTGATTCAGTCAACAGACCAAAAGTAGTCCTAGCGCATTCCATCCCAAGTCATACAGTTCAAGGCTACACATGTACAAGGGTATAATATATATATATATATATATCGTTGTAGTCCAAAACGAATTATAGAAAAAACAATGTTAATAGCATGTGTGACTGTAGATACATATGCTTTTCAAACTCCTGCCATGTAGTTTTGGGCTCGGATGTTTCAATGGGTTTTTTGTTCAAAGAAGTCTTTGAGTTGCAAGGTCCCTTGTGACTTCTCTCTTAGTAGGGAATGTGCATGGGCATTGACTCCATTGGTAGATTGCTTTTCTCCGCCATCTGGTTAGGATGTGTACCAGTGAGGCTCCCAGACTACACTTTGTCGTATGTGCCTCGTGCTCCTGTAATAAAAACGTAGATATCCATAGCCGAGAGAATCAGTTCATCAACATATGAGAATTTTGAAACTGCACTGAAATGTCGAACACGGATTCCCTGATCGGGGCACTGGCGCCCTGTCAGGTGCTCCGTCGCCTCGCCTCCATTGTTCTGCAGTATGAGAGCTAAAAAGAATGATGGAACTGCACTCCCTTTAAAAAGTGCCATCAATTTGACTCTAAATAGCCCTGGGCCAATGCTTCTGCAGTCTCTTTTCTGGATTCAGAGGGGTGGAGTGTTTTTTTGCTTGACGTTTCACCGCAGGAAGATGCTTAGGCAATGTAGGGAATCAAGATCTTGCACACCTCACAATGCAGCATCAATCGTTAACCAAACCCCAAGAGAAGTGCAGGGAGACGTAGTCTCAGGGCCTACCTTTACCCCAGCCCAGAGGTAATGCAATCAAATGCCTCCAAACCGGGGACCTCGAACAAGAGGATGTCCACTCCACCTTCACTAAGGGGCCTCTGATGAAAACTACCTCAAGTGTCATGAGTATGGGTGAACCTCAACACCATAAGACTCAAACATGATGAGGCGTTCAGCCCACTACACAACACTGCTTCTCCCCAGCCTTTTGGCTCTGGTTGGCACCAACTCAAGGCATCCAACCCAAAGAGGCATTTGAAAAAAGGCCTCAAGCCTCATTGGGTCCTCTAGCTCTAGCAAGTTGAAACTGAAACACTTCTATGTTCCTATACCCCAGTCTGACCCAAAATAGCCTTCGGGTCATACTTCATTGGCACCACAAATGCCTTCAACCTAGAGACCTCCGGTCCCGAGAAATCTGATGCCAATCCTCGAAAGACTACAGGAGGAGATTGACTAAAGACAATGTTGAATTGCCATTCACTCTCACACTGGGAAAAGTTCCTCCAAAGACGCGAAGGCCTCGTAATCCCTACCTCCAAAGGATGCTATCTTGACTATGCCCTTACTCCGAACACTCCACCGGAGGCCTCTCTACAACCCAAGCATTTTAAAGACGCAATTACTAGCCCACTCTCATTCTGCATGTGGTTCCCCACCCGTAGCATTATTGGGAGTCACTTCACCATCACTCCCTACCTGGGTCTCCACAGTCCTACTCGGGCACAGGCAGCCCTAGACCTTACACCCTTCATGAAGATTGAAACCTTTTTATCCTCACCCAACGGATGATCCATGAGATGCAGACCTTAAGCCTGTCCATTTTAAGGTCCCTCCCCCTGACAAGTCAGCTACCATGGGGTTATTCGAAGAGCTGCACTCCATAATTTCTTTAACATAAATTTTATTGAGACTTTTGTAGGGATGATATATACAGCACATTACTGCAGATCTCAAGCATTGCCAGTAGTCGCTAAGTTACAAGTGACATATGCTAATTGCACCTACACGCTAATACAGGATCGGTCGGAGCACAGTAAAAGCTGGCGTGCCATTGCAGCGTCGTCCATCGTGGACAGGAATATCAATGTGGTTGGCTGTGTCTTTGTGTTGAGATCTCGGACACCTGCGTACAAGTGCTGCTGTATGAAAATGCCAGTTGTTGCAATATGAACTTGTAAACCTAACCTCAGCAACTTGAACCCCCCATACAGTAGTGCAGTCGGGCATGCAAGTTAGCTGGCATTATATAGAGGGAGTGGGTAGTGGCAGCACAGTAATCAAGGTGTGGGTCTTGAGTGTCCACCTCAATGCAACGCTACCAGCAGAAGGGGTGTCAGTGAAGGAGGAATGACTAGGTGTCATATGTTAATTCCTAAGTAGGGGAGCGCAGGAGTTGTCAAATTGGGAAGTGTATGTGCTAGAAAGAGGTCAAAGGGGAAGCGCATAGTATTTTTCTTTGGTGCAAAAGTAATGTCAAAGGATATTTAGTCCTCTGGTCTCCTCGTGCCAGAGCAGTGCACCGTCTACCTCGCCGGGGTGGTAGATGCTTTCCATTGGCATGGTATAGAGTGCAGCAGTAGCGCTAGGTCTAAAACCGGGAGGTGGCTTTGTTTTTCTTAGTGTGTGGAAAGAGGCAGAGGGTGCATGCCTCCCACCTGTGAAGGTCGCTGCAAGCCTCACTCTATCATAAAGAGGACTTGGGCACCATTCGAGAGGAGGGGGGCTTCCTTGTGGAAACACTGTCTCAATCTGAGCATTCCGTTCAGTTTGACCTGATGCTCAAGGGAATGCTCACTCACCCCAGATATTTTTAAGGACCCTTTTAGAGCCTGGGGGTGGGTTTTATAGACTAAAGTGTTCTCTTCCACACTGGGAAGAGATCACTTTTTCCTACTGGGTTGTGGACATAATAGAACAAGGGTACTGCCTAGAACTACTTTCAACCCCACCAAACATTCCACCCGGTACACAATCCCTAAGCACAGAGCACCACCTACAAGACGTTGTGCAGGGCCCTTCTCAAAGGAGCCATAGAGCCAGTGCCATACACCACCAAGGCAAATGGTGTACTCCCTATACTTTGTAATCCCCAAGAAAGACTGCTCCCTAAGATCAATTCTCGATATCAGGCCCCCTAACATATGCATATCAGAACATTTCTGTAGGAATACTTTTCAGGATGGTATCCTGCAGCAAGGTGATTTTGATTATTGTAGATCTGAAAGACACCCATTTCTGCATAACCATCTGTCCAGATCACCAGCACTATCTTGTCTTTGGTAAGTGGACAACACTACCAAGTACTAATCTTTGGAGTCATCTAAGATCCTAGGGAGTTTACAAAATGCTTAGCAGTTGTAGCCTCCAACCCCCTCCCCCAGAAGGGAAGGCTTGCATGTGTTCCCCTATCTAGGCGATTGGCTGATCAAGAGCACGGGCAAACAGCAAGTGTCTGTCATACACTCAATCCGTCATTTCTCTACTTTACAAACAGATTTGCAATAAATGCCACAAAGTCCCACCTCCAGCCTCTACAAGTTCAGCCGCTCCTAGGGTCATTTCTAAATACCTCCATTGGCACAGCATACTCTAACCCGCAAAGAATGTAGCTTTCCAGCAGGTTTTACCTCTTTTAGCCACATCATTCTCTTCCAGTGGAGATAGTGAAATTTCTCTTAGAAATGATCGCCTCTTGCATAGCTATAGTTCCCCATGCCAAACTGCACACGCGAATTTTGCAGCAGTGTCTCACGACAGTGGTCACAAGCAGAGGGTCATGTCCAAGAGTTAATGCTGGTAAGGGCCAGTGCTTGCTCCCTGCAGTGGTGGAACAACACTTTACTGCTAAGCAGGTCTTTTGCAGAGCGCATCCCACAAGTGACTATTACCACCGACGTCTCCCTTTCTGGCTGGTGGGTGTCTCCACACCATTACCGTTTAGGGTCTTGGTCACCCCAACAACAGAAGTACCACCTTAACTACCTCTGACCTAGCCCTCAAAGCTTTGTTTTAGAACATTTATGGCAAATGGTACTCAGAACAGACCAGTACACCATGTATTATCTGCAGAAATAGGACACTCACTCCAACTTTCAGTCCCAGCTGTGTTGCCGAGGCTGCAAAAGAAGTACAAAGCGCCTGATTCTGCTCCGGCATGTTTGATCGGTCATCCTCGGCCGGACTCGGTTATAAAACAAGCGGCACAGAGGCGCTCCAGGAATACGCAATCCCCTTGTTCGGTGCCCCCGGACAGAGAAGGCATGCGGCTCGATAGCATTGGCAGGCGTTTTGCTACTATGGCTGCCACTTCCATCAAGGCCTCTAACGCCTTAGCGATTTTAGGACGGTACGACCGTCAGTTATGGTCAGATCTTGAACCTCTTCTTGAATATCTACCCGAAGAGAAAAAGAAGGAAGCAAAAGACCTCCTGCAAGAAGGCGCTAGAGCTTCTTCAGAAGTAATTGATGCTGCAATGGATTTATCTTCGATTGCGTTCAGACTGATGGAAGGTGCCGTGGTCCTCCGCAGACAGGGCTGGCTTAGAGCGACATCCTTCCACCCTGAAGTCCAGTCTAAGGTTTTAGACATGCCCTTCGGAGAGAATCTGTTTGGGAAACACGTGGCTGAGGAGCTACAGGGTATCAAAAAGGATACTGAGACGGCACGTTCATTAGGCACACTGCAACAGAGGCGCTTTCAGTCCTTTCGTGGAGGTAGAGGAAGAGGACAGTTCCAACAGATATCATCCTATCAGTCTTACAGGTTTCAGCCCTATTCCCAGCAAAGTTACAGACCGCAATATGGAAGACTACAACAGCACTTTTGTGCTTTCAATGTGCCTCATAGTCCGCAATCAGCTAGACGCAAGCCTTCAACAAGAGGAAAATCGCAGGATTCCTCTAGACGGCAGTGACTTCTTCCATCCACCAGCCACCTCACCTCGACTTCAGCCCCTGCAGTCTCATCATTTTTCTCCTTTTCTGGGCCAATGGCAGGCCATTACAAAGGACAAATGGGTTCTGGACATCATCCGTCGGGGCCACACTCTAGAGTTTGTCCACAAGCCCCCTCGAAATCCTCCCTCAAGAAGGATACATCATCATCTCCTTTTGTTAAAACAGGAAATCTCGACCTTGCTAAAAAAAAAAAAAAAGGGGCAATAGAAAGGGTCCCTTTCAGTCAACGAGGAAAGGGCTTTTATTCCAATTTCTTTCTCATAAAGAAAAAATGTGGGAAATGGAGACCGGTCATGGACCTCAGGCAGCTGAACAAATACATCAAGAAACAATCATTCAGAATGTTATCCCTGCAAGATATTCTCTTATTGGTGAACAAAGGAGATTTGTTTAGCGTCCCTCGATCTCTTGGACGCATACTTCCACATTCCCATTCACGCAAAGCATCGCCAATTCCTTAGGTTCGAGGTGGCTGGGAATCACTACCAGTTCAAAGTTCTGCCCTTCGGCCTTCGTTCAGCCCCCAGAGTCTACACAAAATGCATGGCTCCGGTAGCTGCGTTTCTGAGGAGGCAGGGCCACCAGGTTTATCCCTAACTGGACAATTGGTTGGTGAAAGGGCCTTCTTTCCACTCTGCAAGAAAATCTACACGGGCTTGTCAACGGCTGTTCAAGTCTCTAGGCTTGCAGCTCAACGTAGAGAAGTCATGCCCGGTTCCAAGTCAGAAGCATATTTTTCTCGGAGCGATTCTGGACACCAGGCTGATGAAGGCATTTCCCACTTCGGAACGAAAAACACAATTATACACTTAGCAACCCTTCTGCGCACAAGAGTCCACTTCCGTGAGTGTTCAAATCTTTACTGGGGATCATGTCATCATGTATCCCGTTGATTCCGAATTGTCGACTACACATGAGGCCTCTCCAGGAACAGTTGGACATGCAGTGGATTCAGGCGCAGGGCTCCTTCGAGGACACCATCCTCATCTCTCAGGCAATGAAACAGGTTCTGTCATGGTGGGAGAAGGAATGCAATATCTCTCCAGGCCTCTCCTTTCAGGCGATACAGCCCAGTTACATTATGACCACGGACACCTCCATGGACGGTTGGGGGGCGCATCTTCAGGAGTTGCAAATCCATGGAAAATGGTCTGTGCAGGAAACGCAACTGCACATCAATCTCTTGGAATTGAAAGCAGTTTTTCTGGGACTGCAAGCGTTCCTTTCGAGGATCCAAGGCTCCTCTGTTCTAGTAAGAACAGACCACACCATAACGATGTTCTATCTCGCCAAACAAGGGGGCACCAGGCCTCCTGTTATCGGACCAGGCTCAGGAAATTTGGAAGTGGCTCATTCAGCACAAAATAAACTTGCAAATAGAGCACGTTCCAGGCTTAGACAACGACTGGGCGGATGCTTTAAGCAGAACCAATTCCCAGTGTCACGAATGGGAGTTAGATTGGAAGCAGCTATGGCGAGTGTTCGAGATGTGGGGTACTCCAAAACTGGATCTCTTCGCGACAGCAATCAACAGGAAGTGCGAAAGGTTCCCCAGCAGATTTCCTCAGGCCAACTCTTGTGGAAACGCTCTGCAGATGCAGTGGGCGGGGATGTTCGCCTACGCTTTCCTGCCGTTTCCACTCGTCTCGAGTGCTGAGCAAAATGAAAAAAGAGCCATGTCATCTCATTCTCATAGCTCCGGCTTGCCCGAGGCAGTTTTGGTTCCAAGATCTTCTCCTGTGCTTGGTATATCCGCACATTCTCTTTCAACCATTGCCAAACCTATTGTCCATGGACAATGGCCAGATTGTTCATCCTCAGATAAAATCTGTTTGTCAGCTTGGAACCTCACGACTATGAATTCACAGATCTAGACATCGCTCCAGATTGTAAGTCCATCCTTCAGCAGGCTAGAGCTTCAGCCACGAATAGGGCATACGCTGCAAAATGGAAGAGATTTTGTCACTGGTGTGTAGAGAAGGGCATACACCCTTTACTCTCGACCCCAGAACAAGTATTGCCTTACCTACTTCATTTGGTGAAGTCAAAGTTGGCTCATTCATCAATCAAAGTACACCTGGCTGCAATCTCCAGCTTTCGCAGAAAATCGGGGGAACTCTCGCTGTGGTCAACGAGGATTGTTAGTTTATGAAGGGCCTCTTCAGGGTTTTTCCACCCTTAAAGCGCCCGGCAGTTCCTTGGGAGTTGAACACAGTCCTTGCCCAATTGATGAAATCGCCCTTTGAGCCGATCCCCAAAGCTGACTTAAAATACGTGTCGTGGAAGACAGCTCTTCTATTGGCCCTCACATCGGCTAGAAGAATTAGTGAGATTCAGGCTTTCACTGTGGCTGAACCCTTTCTTCTGTTCAAGCAGGACAAAGTAATTTTGAGAACCAACCCTCACTTTATACCAAAGGTTCCAACTTCTTTTCACTTGAATGAGCCGGAAGTGCTCTCAACATACTTTAGCTATCCGTCAACCCCGGCTGAAAGAGCATTGCATTCTTTAGACGTAAAAAGATGCATCACATTCTACATCCATAGAACAAAGACTTTCAGGAAATCGGATCAGCTCTTTATATCTTTTACTTCTCCAAGGAAAGGGCAGGCCCTTTCAAGGAGCAGCATTGCACGTTGGATCTCTTCTGCAGTTTTCTGCCATAACAAAGCTGGGAAGCCTCTATCCGCAAAGGTGCCTGCACACTCCACAAGGAAGATGGCAGCCTCGACAGCCCTTTTTGCGGGGGTATCACTTCCAGACATTTGTAGAGCGGCAACATGGTCCAACGTGCATACGTTCACCAAGCACTACTGCCTGGATTCGGCATGGAAAGCTGATGTGGCAGTGGGTCAAGCAGTCCTGAAGCATCTGTTCGCTTGAGGTACAGTATTTATTCAGTTATTTTTTTGTGAGCATGTGTGTATGTGTATGTATGTATGTATATATATATATATATATATATATATATATACACAGGTACATAGGTTACCTCTGTTGTAGTTTGTCTACTTGGTATCACAGCTTATGGTTAGTCATTGACCTAGTTCTGGTGATGTATATAAATCTATATCTCTACGTATGTTTTTAAATTAGTCCATTCTCCGTACGTATGAAGGTCATAGCCTAGTCGCAACGATTTTAAGAATGGTACTGCTATCTACTCGGATACAAGCATGTGAATCTATGAAAGATTCAATACTGGAGAAAAAACAAGTTACCTGAACACTGGTTCCCCAGTATTATTTTTCATAGATTCACATGCGGCCCTCCCTCCTCCCCGTCTAGGCTTGCCACTTCTTACCTCATACTACTCTTAGCCTTGGCACACTTGTGCACGAAATCTGAGGTCTGATGGCTCTGCTGGGGAGTTGAGGTCTAGCGCTAGTCTCTGATTGGTCAGAGTTTGGACCTACATAAAGAGGCTGACTAATGTTAAAGTTTTCCTTTCCCTTTGGTGGTTTATAATGTACTCTTATGGTACTACTTCTCTAACTACCGCGAAACTCCCACCATGACGACGGGGAATATACAAGCATGTGAATCTATAAAAGATATCAATACTGGAGAACCACAGTGTACAGGTAAGTAACTTGTTTTTTACGTTGCATGAGTATGTAGTGTGAAGGAGGTGATGGGGAGTCTAATCATGAGGTGAATAGTGGTAGTGGTTACATGATGTGAGAAAAAGAGGTGGAAGTGTGACATGTAATGTGACTGATGTGGTTGTGGAGTGTAGGGAAAGTAATGATGAGAGAAGTGTGAGGCAGTGCAAATTTGAAGAACAATGCGGGTGACAGATTTGTGTGTGCGTGTAGTGCAAGGAATAAGAAACTACCTGGACATTTCAAAGGTTATTTACTAGGGTAATCCCTTAACTTTGTGTTTCTGGGTTAAGGTGATACTGAGCAGTTATGCTCTTTAGTAGTATTATATGCTTTTATCTTTTCGGTTTGTGGTTGTATATTGTTGAATATTGTATTGGTGAAGATGCGTGGGACATGGGTAGGTAGAATGTTAGGGTGAAATGTTAAATGTGTGGGAAGAATCATTATGCAGAGTGTGGGTTGGGGATGTCGGTTGGAGCTAAGACGATCTCACTTGTAGTCATGCCGGCACTGCTCCCTATGTGAAGTTCTTCCTGAATAAAGATCCCGACTGTCACTTACCTGCGTGGATCTTTCCTTTTTGACACCAATGTCATGCGATTCGTGGCTTTCTAAAAGGGAGTAAGATGGAGGCATGAAGCAGAGATGAGGAGAGAGAATGATCAGGGGAGAGCCAAAGTCCTTGAGCGGAGGAGCTTGTGCGGAGTGGGTGTTTGGCGCCAGCCACGCCATAATATGGGTTGCTTGCCATTTGGGTAGCCATCCGACCGGTATTCCACCGCTCCACTGGTAAATGAAAGTCTATGCTGATAAATTCGAATTGTGGACTACACTACCCGGTATTTTGACCCCTCAGACTTTAAGTGTGCGATTAGGCAGCAGGCAGCCTGTACCTGGTAGTCTCCTTGCTTGCTCACTTCCAGAGGACACGCTGTCAGCCTAGTTTTATTATTTGTATTGAAAAATCTAAAAATGTTGCTGGAGTGTCTTGCCTCTAAATGCCCTGATCTCATTCGCTTCCTCCTGTGCCAGAACCTCTCCCAGGAACAGTCTCGTCCAGGTGAAGGACCGGGGAAACGTGCACTCTGCTCGGAGGGCGTCCAGACAGCTTTCTCCACAGACTCGAGGGGCTCGCAGCCAGTGACCTTGGGCCCTACACCGAAGACAAACACACGGATAAGCAACGGGAGGGGCAAGTCCTCTCTTGCCGCTGCTTCATGTGCACCATGAGATGAACGATTAACAGAATTTCCTTCAACTAAATGCAGGTTAGAAGAAGCAGTCTAAAGACAACCTAAAGGAAACTGCAGACTGCACCATGAACACAAATTGAAAATGTTCCACGTTTCATCTCCAGAAAACCTAGCACCTGCACCCAGGAAAGAACTGCTTCTAGGTGCTATGATGCAGTTAGTTTCTAGAATAGACAGTGTGTTGACTCTTGATCAAGGTACGACCCTTCATTACATTTTACCGGATAAATGGCAATTAACACGGAGAGTTTTTGCCTGCTCAAGGTGGCAGTTCGTTTACTTAAAAGATCCCGTGCTTGCCATTTCTGTTGTGTGGACGGTAATGGGTGGGGAGAGTTGCTTTATTGTGCTTTGACTCGGGTGTGCACGCAGCAAACAGGCAGCATAGGCCATGGAACATCTCATACGTCGTGATGATAAAGTGTTTATATAGCGGCTTTATGATCGCTCTACATGGAACAGTTTTTAAATGAAATTGAGGCCCATTCTAAACTGGTCCTTACTTAACTTGGATGAGAGTGACTTGGTTAACCCTGCCAGGATTTGAACTTCTGACCTACAAGTCGCGCACATCTCAGCAGCGAGTGCTTAACCCACTGAGCCTTATTAAAACGCTTGTCGAGGGTTTTAGTGCAATATTCTTCTTACTAAAGACGAACAGAAAATGATATGTAGAATGAGGAGTTTAATTACTGAAAATGAAACGTTTGTGGGCTAGTTTGCTGGATTTCTTTTTAAAAATGTAGGTGTTTTTTAATTGGCAAAAAATAGTTAGCATTTTGGGGTACTGTGAGTTTAGTCATCCACCAATTAGCTGACTCGTCTGACGAAATGAATAGATTTGAGGAATATTTCAAATGTGTAGTGATAATTCATACAGATTTAGGTGCCCTTCTTGAAGACATTTCCGTATTCAGTCATCTTATTCCTGCTGCTCTGGTTGTGTTTTAACTCGTGTGGAAGATATTTCATATAGATACGTTTTTATTACTTGATAATTACTCTGCTGCATCGAGTAAGAGATTGTGAGATCTGTGGTGTTTCATTTGACCACTTTTCATATTTTAAATAGACTTAGTTGTATTGTAAGACAGGCAATCTAATTCAAAGGAATGAAAATGGAATAAAGTGGAAAGCAGAAATAAAACATGATGTATTCTACTTTTTGAGTGTGATAGGCAGCCCTACCAAAATACTCATTCAGAATTTTCAAAATTGGAATTTTATCCCAGTCTTTGGAATTTTTTTTGCTGTAATAACACAGCTACTTTTTTTTTCTTCGTTTCCATTGGGGAGAGGTCCTATCACAGTAGACCACGGAGCATTGAATTAATTCAATAGTACCTCTTCGTTACTGCCTGTAAAAGCTATGGCTTTTTAGCCACTTTCTGCTGCTTAAAAATGCACTATTTAGTCTCTCGTTTTCCTTAATTTTCCGTGCGGTAGAACCCCTTAACGGTTCAGGTTCATTTTGCTCTTTCCCAAACTGTTACAAAGTTAATCAGTTGCTGCTTGGCTGAGTTGAGCAATTTATGAAGCACTTAGTGTGGTTGGTATATATATATTTTTAAAATAGAAAATGTGACACCCTCTACTTGCCATGCACAAAACATGTTTGCAAATGGCACTAGAAAAAGGTACTCAAGCAAGCCCCAAGTATAACCCGGTATTTGTAAAGCGTGAACTATTCACCCATAAGGGTCTCGAGGCGCTAGGAGCCGTCAGGGAGATTAAGTGAGCTGTTGCCCAGAGTCACACGATGCTAAGCTGATCTGCCTTTTGCGCTGGGGATCGAACCGTGAGCCCCACACTCCGGAGTCAGCCGCCCTGGCCGCTGGGCCACATCTCTCCCAGTATGGCGGGCGATGCAAGTTTACCGACCCTGTGAGCATAAGTAACCTCCACAAACAAAACCGGTTTCAGAGCAAGAACTAGGCAACTGCATTGGCTCGAATGGAGATGTAATCAGTCAAAACAAGGCTCAATTCTCACTGAGAAAGTGAATAGGCCAGAATAAGTAAAGCAATAAAAAACATTTTAAAAAAGCCACTAATGGTGATGTAAACTGGGGAGGCTAGTCAGGTAAACATATGAAGTCAGTCAGTGCTGCCAGATAGAACTTAACTGTAACAATTACCAGGCCTTGCTTTCCAGGGACAACGCAAATCGTAAGACAACTGGAAGGTGGTATTTTAAAGTGATTGACACATTGCAATCACACCACTGAAAGGTCTACTTTGATGGGTTTAGTTGCAGGTGATCTAGCATGCCAGTCGTGTCATAAGACTGAGAAACTGTTGAAGTTAATCCAGATTGCAAGAGCGGTTTTGATGCATCCATGCCGTCACTCCGTCAGTTTTGCATATGCCCATCATGAGTGGACATATCATCCTAAGGGACAGATAACAGCAGTGGAGAGACCCACACTGCCAGATTCTAAAACTGTGGCGCACAGTTTCTCGGACTTCCGATCTGAGGAGCTGAAGGGAACACGCTTGGGTTGTGCTTAGAAAATGTCCTCAATGTGGAGGACACAAAAAGTGGGTCATCTGTAACAGGCCTATGGTGTCTTATGATCTGCTAGTTGACTGCTGGGCCCGAGAAGTTTCTCTTCTGCAGCCATGATAGGATCTAGTAGATCTTCATTGAACAGACACAAGAGCTCAATAAAAACTGTGGAGGATTGCAAGATTTATGTCCATGTTAAACTTCACTGCTGAAGAATTGAGTGTTCCAAGGCCTCAGCCGCATTCCCAACGACTGATCAGAGTATGAGAATGTCTTTTATTGACTAGGCTCTTTATTAGATATGTCATCTGTGTACTTCTCTTTAGAGACTCTAGAAGCCTACAGTTCACAACTTGGGCGTTCAAGGTAGAGATTAAATGTGTGCATCAAGCTGTGAGGACGCCAAATGCCATGAACTTTTTAAATATCTTGTCCCCTTTTTTGATCGCTACAGGATGAAATGAACTGTTAGAGCTTATTTCTTCCGTTTATAAACTTTTGGTGGTTGATCGTTCCCAAGCCTAAAAATGAATTTAGAAGAACAATTAATACAACTTCTGAGATATGGTGAATGTTGTACAGTATCTTGAGCGTGACCGTCTCAGTGCGCAACCCCCCCGCACCCCCCACCCTCCCCCGACACACATACACACACAAGCCAACAGGTCATTTTCGTTGATGTAGTGTTAGTTTTGTGAAAACAGTTTGATTGCTTTGCGGAGTCAGAAGATTGGAGACCGGTCTGAAGTTTGATAAAATACGGAAACCTAGCTGCTTTCTTTTTTGTTTTAAGAGTTGGGGGATCTGGCTTAGTTTCAGTGAGACGGGAAGTATGCTGTGGGGGAGCGAAGAGTTGTTTAGGCTCCAAGCTTTGTCGAAGATTAAAATTGAATTTTTTCTTTTGTCCAGGAGCACCATGCAGAAACAGATTTAGCAACAAGATTTGTTTTTGTGTTTTTTCCTGACTTCTAGGAACGACAAGGTTGATTATAGGGAGACCCAGTGGTTATTCCAGAGCTTAATGGCCTGAAATGAAAGAGCGGTTTGCTACCCAAGATTTGTGTATATAGGGTCTGACTAATAGTTTGACAGCTGAAGGACAGATAATGTGAAGTTAGGAAGGGTTGAAACTTACTCCTCAGGTATGTTTGGTCCTGTGTTATTCACTGCTCTATGTACCATGCATACAGTCTTAAATATAGTGTTTCTTGACGGCCCTGCCAAGTATCATGCATCAGGGGTTAGACCAGGCTTCTCCAATGAGTAGCTCTCGAGCTACTGGTAGCTCACCAGCTACTTTGTAAGTAGCTCTCCTGTGTGGAGCCCAGCCTACTACATTAGCTTTGTTTGGTTGAATTAATATATGAATCCCAAAATTTAAAGGGCGTATTTTAGACGATAACGTGCATATTTTCAGGACTCCTAAGCTAATGTTTGGAGTAGAATGGCTGAATCTTCAAATATATCTAAAGCTGATACTTGAGTGTTGCGCTGGGGACACATTACCTTGGTCTCAGGGACATTGCAGCAATGGCTGTCATATATCAACTATGTTGAGGCATTCCAAGTTGATAAAGCCTTTTTTGCATTACTACTGGCAACTCTGCCTGATGCGCTGAGGTGATCACTTGCTGACCATCTTTCATGGGGTGTCCACTAATAAACTCTTGTCTGATTTGGTCAGTATTACAACACTAATAGCTCTGCATGATTTTCATTCAACATAAGTAGGTCCCATTACAGAAAAGGTTGGTGACTCCTGGGTTAGACTAATGCATTTTAATGTGGTGTCCGCATCATTGCATAAAAATGTATTAGTCAGGCCTTTAGAGCGCCCTGGGACCCACCCCACGAGGCCCGCTTAACGAACTGCATACCCATCGAGTGTAGTAGCACTGAGTGCACTTTACCGCCTGAGAGCCTGGTAAAGTCTCTCACAAATACACAACTGTGGTCTCTCGTTCATTCACATTATAAATCTGATCGACAACTGTCTCTCTCTCCTCTCTCTTTCTCCTCTCTCTCTCGTCCCACGTTGTCTGTCAGCGCGTTGTGGGTGATAATCCGGAGAACCCAACATTGCCCTCATGTATAGTACATTCGTTAAGAGTTCAGTCAATTTGGACCGTTTTTGCTTCGGTGCAAAAATGCCGGTCACAATTTATGGCGTAAAAAAAGCTTTGCTCCACTCCTTGTTGTGCAAGCCTCAGAGATGTAAACAAGGATTTATTAATTGTTCTAACTAGTACAAATTTAGTGGAATTTGGTTTATGGGGTCTGATTCCCTTAATGCCAAATTGTGAGATCCTGGGCAGATTTCCCCAGGTCACCTTACTATTTTCACTCAAACTTGTGAGACACTAGAAACGGGCCTCCCGCCGGCATTATGAATTACACTATAAAGTACTTTGTATTAGGAGTAACAAATCTAAAAGGTTAAAAAATACTAACAAAAGTGAAGCAGGGATTGAAAGAAAATAAAAATAGGGCTATAAAAAGTGTGTTAAGGCAGCCCAATAGGTTAACAGGATTGCATGGATGTATGTACTAACTGTAGGGAGAGGCTCGAACCCTGGCACTCCTACTAACTCAGCCTTACATCTTTCGGAGCTCAGTGAAAGAAATATTTAAAAAAATTTGGCGAACAATGACACCTGTTGTGTAAAACTCTGTAGAGATATATTAGAAAGTTCAATAATTGAAATGGAGCTGCACTATTTTGCACATGCCATTGTGTAAAAACATGGTTTTGTGTCTAAAGTGGTAGTTATGAACCTACAAGACTTAGGCATGTTGAGTACGCCTAACTTGGGCATGTTGAGTACGCCTAACCTACTTAGCCACACCGTGTGATCCTGGGCATTACCGTCTGGTCTCACTGATCCTGCGCGGCGCCTTGCTGCTTGTTGCTCGGCGGCAATGTGCCACCCCACTGTGACCACGCAGTGTCTGATTGGCCTCCTGAAACATGGAGGCGGCGGGCTGTAGCTTTCTTTTTCCTTTCCGCGACCACCACACATGCAATTCCTGAAGAGGTGTGACCGGTCAGTGTATGGGCTGATTTTATTTAGGCCTACTGGAGGCTTGTTGGGTCACAGGTCTTGCCTGCAGCAAGTCTAAATGCACACCGTCTCCCATACCTTGTAAAACAGCTGTAGAGTTGAAAACTTCAAAACTACTGATCTGCAAATGTGGGCCATTATGTTTAAAGTGTCTGATTTGGTAATAGGGGCCACTTTTGTTTTGGTGCCCAGGCTTAGTTTCTGTCCCAGTCCAACCCTGGTGAGGGAGGGGGTGTTCACCGTTCTGGCTGGCAGACACGGGTGAGGTTCTCTGACAGCTCAAGACTGAACCATGCGCAGCTCCTAAGCCTACATGAAGCAGCGATGCCTGCTGCTGTTGCACCTTGTAACTCCCCCGTCCTCCGTGTCCCCGAGCCCAGCCGAAGTACTTGGAAGTCACCAAAGGCAAGTGCTCATCCTGTTAGAGACACACTGGAGGCACAGTCTGTTCAGGTGAGTAATGCAGGCACTGTGCACTGAAGTTAATCATCCCTGTAGCATTTGTATTAGCCTACTACGCTGCCCATCCAGTTTTAGTTATATTGTACTGACAACCATAGGCATGTTTTTCTTAATTTCGTTATATTTTCATCTAAAAATGTATTTGGTGCCTATTGCGTAGTGTCAATTTGTGATTGATGTCGTGTCAGACTCAACATATGGCTCCATAGGCCCACTGCGAGCTTCCTCATGGTGTATCTTGTGATAAATGATGCTGCCACTATTTTACATTACTGTCACCTTAGAAAGGTTGTAGGTAAGTAACCTTCCATTTCAGTTTTGTTTTTATTTAAACATATGTTCGAGGCATGTGAGCTGTAGATCACATGCTTTGTATACTCCTGCCATCTAGTGTTGGGTCCGGATGTTTGCAAGTTTTTCTTCGAAGAAGTCTTTCCAGTCACAAGGTCCTCCTTTCAGTGATAGTGCGCATGGGCATCGACTCCATTGTTAGATTGTTTTTTTCCACTATCTGGTTCGGACGTGTATTGCTGCCCTCTGGTTCGAAACCGTTCTTTGCGTTCCCCTCGGTGCGCAATCCACTCTACCCGTGTCGGTATTGTTTTCGAACGCTTTCCCACTTCTCCGCGTATCGTATCCGTCATAAAACTCGAATTCGATCGGAAAGCTTGGGGAAGGCCGTCCGGCCTAACCGCGTCGCTCCACCTCTCAGTCGATGGAAAGCACTCCATTCAAATTCTGTCCTCGGTGCCACGCTAAGTATCCGTGCACCGACTCGCACGAAGTGTGCAACTTGTGCTTGTCTCTGGAGCACAACGAACAGGACTGTGACGTGTAAATCTTTTCGATCGAAGAAAACGCTCCATGATCTCCATAAACCTACATTACATAGTTAACACAATCAAATTACAAATCATTCTTCCCAATTGTATTTATTTTAGACTGACTGGTAATACAAGATATAAAAACGCGTTCCTCCAACTACCTGGTGAGCTACAAACAAGGTTTGATTATGATTAATAGGGCAGAACCGATTAGTTTGTACCAACCTTCCCGTGACAAAGTGATAGATCCTCAGGTCTGTACCTTTATGACATGGAACATTGCAGGCTTAAAGGCAAAAAAAGACTATGAACAATGGCTAGCGGTAATAAAGGCGCGTCATATTATTGCACTTCAAGAAACCTGGGACACTTCTGACACTTTTGTAATGGATGGTTTTGCCTCTTTTTCTAAACCTGCGTCCCCATCAACTGTAGGTAGAGCAAAGGGTGGCTTGCTTACCCTAATTTCGTTAAAATTAGCATGCACCATTAAGGGTCTGCTTAGCATCTCTCCACATTTATTAGCAGTAGAATTAATATTTCCAGGTAGTGTTACTTTGGTGATAGTAAACTTTTACAATTCATTTTGTAGGGATCACGAGAATGAACACCTAACTGCTCTTGAAAGCTTTATAGAGGATTTTGCACAGGAGAGAGATGCTCCATACGAAATAGTCATAATGGGGGATTTCAATATACATCGTTGCAAATTAAAATGCTTGTCAGATGGAGAGCTTTATGAAGATTTACCACCTATGGCCCATTTTGAACACACTATCCAAGGCGCCCGGCTAGAGAGTTTATTAGCAAGCACTAATCTACACTGTTTAGAGTCTGGGGTAGAAGCAGAGGTGATACCATCTTTCTTTGGGAGAGGATGCAGTTCTACTATAGATTATGTTGTAATATCAGCCCCTTTATACCAATATATGCGGGAAGTTAGGGCGGCCTGAACCGGTTTTAGTGACCATAATCCCATTATTGCTGAATCTAAAGGTCTTATGGTCTTTCGGGGCGCGGAGTTAAAAACCTTCGCTAATGGGGATTTTCGACCCTCGGACCAGGATCGGAAAATAAGATGGGAGAAAATTGTCCCCGAATTCTTTTTAGCAGAGTTATACACGGAGGGCAGAGAGAACATTGAGCAATGCCTTAATGAACATAGTGAGCCCATAGAAGTACTAGAGGCCTATGATAAACTAACTAAGCTAATTGGTAAAAAGTTAACCGTTAAGAAGATCAAGGCAGGCACTAAAGAGGTTAAGTGGTTTAACGCCGACTGCTCTAAAGCCCACAAAGCCCTTGTGGTTGCATTAAAAAGCTTACCCAGAGATCCCGACCTAATTAAAACCTGAAGGAAAGCATATGATTCAGCCTTAAAATTAAGGAAGGCTGCTTTAAGGGATCAGGCATGGGAGGACCTTACACAGGCGAGTGCACAAGCTGATAGTTCAAAATTCTGGAGGGTAGTAAATAGCTCTTTTTTTAAAGATAATAACAATACAAGAATAGTGTGTAATTCCAGCCGACCGGTGGGTTAGTCACTTCGAACAGATTTATGCAGAGGTTGTCACTGAACAAACTGGTCCTCCATGGGAACCAAGTGCCTTACCACTCGCTTTAAGGTTTGAGGTGAAAAGTTCAAAAAGCGATTGAGGGTATGTCTGCACGAAAAGCCCCTGGGCCCGATGAAATACCTGTGGACCTCTACAAGTCAGACTCGGGTACATGGGCGAAAATTTTAACCGGGGTGTTCAATGCTGCTATAAGGATAGGCCAGCCCCACTCATGGTCAACGGCTGTAATTTTGCCAATCTACAAAAAAGGTGCTAGGGACAATCCGGGCTGTTATCGTCCAATTTCTTTGTTGGACTCTGCAGCGAAAATAATGGGCAAAGTAATCTTAGATCGCCTAAGCACCTGGTTGGAAGAAAAGGATGTATTGTCAGAATTACAATTTGGTTTTCGTAAGGGCAGAGGTACAGTGGAACAATGTATGAACTTACTCATGATTACTAGCAAATATACCCTAGCCAAAAAGGACGTATGTTTTTGGCTTTTATGGATTTGACGTCCGCTTTTGACAGGGTAAACAGGACTAAGTTATGGCAACTGTTGCTGGAAATAGGGATGGATAGGAATTTAGTATGTTTCCTGCACTGGTCCCATCTTAATTTGTCCCCCTCTGTAAGGTATAACGAGAATGGCTCCCTAACCAATGCTTGGAAGGTAAAAAGAGGAGTGAGGCAGGGGTGCATTCTTGCACCGGTTTTATTCACACTATATATAAATAAGTTGGGAGCAGTGCTATCTAACTCATGTTTAGACATCCCTAGAGTAGGTTCCAAATCGATTCCAGCACTTTTATATGCAGATGATGCAGTTTTACTTGCCAGGACCCCGATCGCTTTGAAATCTTTAGTTAATTCTTTTATTGATTTTATGGTAGCTCTTGACCTTGTAGTCAATTTTACTAAATCTCACAATGTCACTTGGTAACTTAAAACGACAGAAAAAATCCCTTCCATGTAAAGGAGGAGTGCTAACCAATGTTCCAACATACCCATATTTGGGTGTGTTATTCGATGAAAACGGCACTTGGGTAGCACAGCGTGTGCTAAAGAAAAATACTTTGGCAAGAGCAGCTGGAGCTTCACTGGATTTTGCTAGAAGACTAGGGAGCAAACCCATACAACCACTTCTGAAAATTTACAATGAGAATGTGTCGCTATGACAGTGTACGGTAGTGTGTTATGGGGTTACAAGGATTGTAATGAACTCCAAGGAGTCGAAAATAAATATCTACGTAAACTCTTAGCTGCTCCTTCTAGCACTCCAGCTTTTATGGTACATGAGGAACTAAGGCAGGGCTACATAACAGATAAAATTGCTGTAGCACCCCTGATATGGTGGCTAAAAATTTGGGCTAGAGATAAGCCAAACCTAAACCAAACTATTCTGGAGGACTGCATGATGTTAGAGTTGCAGATATTCCCTGGTTAAAATGTCTCCCAGCAGCTTTCTGCTCTCGGGCAACCGGAGCTATTTAATCGACCAAGAAAGCTGCATCATGAAGCTGTAAAAACTATAAAAACACAATTTTTAACGAGGAGACAATTGGATAGGGAAACAAATGAACTGAAGAAACCTACATGTAGATATTTTATGATTATAAGTCCTGGAATTTTAACTCAACGTTTTTGGTCTTTTGTTAATAATCTGCATCATCGATTTCTTTTATCAAGATTTAGATTTAATTGTATCCACTGGCTCCTAACTGTACCTAAGGGTTTTCAAAGCCAGGTACCCTGCAACCATGTGCATGTGATAATTTTTCTGATCAAAACCTGTTGCACTTTGTTTTTTTGTGATTTTTTTTTTTTTTTTTTAATTTTTATACTGAGTTGCGAGCTAAATACATCCTACCACTTTTAAGAGATTGCAATTTTGCACAAGTAAGACCAGCATTGATCTATCTACAAATGCTTTCTTCCCCGCTCGTATGTTACGGACTTGCACGCTTTTATCAGGGGCAATCCGTAAATGAAACAATCTGGTGTGCTAATTATAATGTTTTGGGCTATTCGAATATGCTTCTTTTAATGTGAATGTATTTTAATTGAGTTTTTTTAAATTTCATCTGTGGTGTAGTGTTAACCCAAAATATAAATGTGTTCCTTTTTTGTAAAATACTTTTATGGCCAGAACGTGGCCGAATAAAGTTTTAATTGATTGATTGGGATGCACGTAACTAAGGCTAGTCAATAAGTTTACCCAGTAATGCATAGCTTACTTGCTTAGCTTTCTTGCCTATGCATAGGCCAAACTTTGCAGTGAACATCTTTGTTTTTCTACCCATGTAAACAGCTTACTTCTAATCAACTGTGAGTGATAAATCTCTTAAGGTTGGAGCATTATTGTACCTTAAGGAAGCTAATAATTCCGAAGGAAGTGCCAGCTTATGTCTGCTGTCCTAGTCCTGTATCAATGACTCTGCACTTAAGTTGCACCCACATTCAACTTATTCTAGGAGGCAATAATATCAATACTGTCATTGTGGTGGAGCTGATACTGCATAAAAGTTTTCCTGACCGTTGGATTCATTGGTTCAATCAGGTAGAATTTTGCTTAGTGCTGTATAGTGTTCATTCATGAAAGCATGATCTGGTTTCATCAACCATTTCCATGCTTTCTTTTTAGGTCTTTCCTTCCAGAGAGCTTTTAGCTGTCTGTAGGAAAAATCCTTATTTATGGGCCATACCTAAAACATGCAGCGAGTTTATAGCCCTCCCATTGCTTAGTAAGCTTTCTTCTCACTCACTTGCTTGTTTCTTATTAGAGGGCTTTCCTTCCTCTTGCATTGGCTCTTTACCATCCTTGTGATTGGCTTGTATCTTTTCATTTCTCCGATTCAGGCAACTTTTTTTCTCCTTATTTCAGCACTTCATGAGGCTGCACTTGTATTTTACCTTTCACTCTTATATGCTGCTTCACTCCGCCAAAATGCTGCTCCCTTCCTAACCCTGCTCTGTTGGGCCCTGTCCCCCCCTCCTTTTTTGGGGGGGGAGGCACACCCATGCAAGGTGACACATTCGTATTGCCTGGGTGCACCTCCGAAATGACAGCCACCAGTAGTGGCCACATCAGCATACCCTTTTCTTTTTTTTTCTTTTCTTCAAATACTAGCAAAATCAGTAAAACGAGACTAATTGACATTGCCATACTTGTTAAACTTGCCTGTGTTTTAACATGGGTATCTAGTTGTCTTGCTATATAGCATTTGGAACATATTTCATAAGCAGTTTGTATAGGTGGCTCAAAGGTCTGTGTTAAATACTTGTGTGCACACATACCTTCTCACAGGTGTCAGCAGGAGTACCTGATGCAAGGTATGTGTCCAAACTCTCTTGCTGCAATTCTCCTTAAATTTTGCATGAGTGGGGGGAGGGGTGGAGCTTGCTGAGCTGGAAGATGGCCACAATGTAGTGCGGCACTTCAGCCACACCAGTAATCCTATAGGAATCTGCTGGGATAAACACCAATAGAATGCAAAAATTGACTGCCCGTGGTGCTGATTTTCACTTGCTGCAGCGTTGGGGATCCCAGATTTACCATGCAGATTGCTGCGAGTTGATACAGGGAGTCAAGCGCACCAGTAGCTTGCGAAGACTGCCAAGTTAACTGTGACTGCACCCCCTTGTTGGAGGAGCTGGGCGGCTAATGCTTTGAGCTGCGATCTCTGGAAAAGAGGACCCGGTGGGTGCAGTATTGTGCCCTGCGAGGTACACGCTCTGGTCTCTGCTGGACCATCTGTACAAAATGAGCTAGAAGCCCCGGAGACCTGACTGGCTGAGCTAATGGAAAACCACTGCTGTGCTGACCACCTTTCACCGCATATTGCACATTAGTAACACTGAGTACGGTATAGTGACTTTCCATGCTGTCTGTATGCAGCTTATACAGAGCGCTACAGAATAGACTGCGAATTCTGAGAAGCACCACGGGAATCGGAGCATGAGCACTGCAAGAGCTGACACAACTGTTACATATCTAACTGCAAAAAAAGTGGGCGAAAAATCTGGGTGTTATAATTGATGATAGACTCTCCATGGAAGAGCATGTGAAAACCATCTCGGGCACTTGCTTCGGCCTGATGCGAATGCTGAGAAAGATCTTTCCCTGGATCCCCCTCTTAGCTAGAAAGACCCTTATACAGGCACTTCTAGTGAGTAGACTTGATTATGGAAATTCCCTACTGGTAGGAATCAGGGAAGACCTACTATCTAGGCTGCAGGTTGTACAGAACACAGCCGCACGTCTGGCCCTCAATCAGCCTGTCCGAACCCCCTCGGAACCCCTTCTACGACAGCTGCACTGGCTGTTTGTTAGGAAAAGAGCAGAATTCAAGCTTTTGTGCCTGCTGTTTCCCCCTCCTTGGCAAAATCCTCGAAAGGCATGTCAACCAGACGCTTACTATCTGGAGGAGAACAAGTTACTCCATCCCCTGCAGATGGGTTTCCGCAAATTTCATAGTACAGAAGCAGCTCTCCTAGTAGTTACCGAGGAACTCAAAGCTATTCTAGACAACGGAGGGTCAGCCGCCATCATCCTGCTTGATCTCAGTGCGGCGTATGACACCGTTAATCATGCCATACTTCAAAACAGATTGAGGGAAATAGGCATTCAGGACATAGCATTAGAATGGCTATGCTCCTTCTTGGACAAGCGGTCTCCAAGTTATGGAACAGGATTGTCTCTCGGACAGCCTGCCCATAAACTTTGGAGTACCACAGGGCTCCTCCCTTAGCCCCACGTTATTCAATGTCTATGTAAGGCAGCTTGCCACTATCATGCAGGAATTTGGTATCCTGGGTGTATCGTATGCTGACGATACCCAGCTGATTGTCTCCCTGCCCCAAGATCATAACCAGGGTAACATCCAATTGGGTCCGTGCCTGGACAAACTGGCCCGTTGGATGTCAGATAGTTATTTAAAATTGAATGGCGAAAAGACAGAACTCATGATCCTAGGTAATAGGGACATTCCCAGGCCTTTGAACAACTGGCCAGCCTGTATGGGTCCTCAACCAGTCTCTAAACAGGTGATAAAAAATCTAGGCATCTGGTTAGATAACTCCTCTATGAACCAACAGGCAAACAAATTGTCCGGTATCTGTTTCGGACTTCTGAGAATGCTCAGGAAGATTCTGGATCTTATTCCGGAGCAGCTTAGGAAATCGGTCATGCAGTCTCTGATAGTTGCCCGTTTGGACTACGGGAACGCTCTCTACTTGGGCTCGCCTAAGTATGTGATTAAGCGGCTTCAAACGGTACAGAACGCGGCAGCCAGGCTCTTACTCAAACTCCAAAAACATACATCAGTGAGGGAACCCTTGAAACACCTACATTGGCTCCCAGTCACCGCAAGAGTGAAGTTCAAAGCCCTCTGCATTGCTCAGAGGGCAGTCAACAATAAAGGTCCAGAAAAACTTACTCATGATCTCCGCTCATACCCCGACTAGGCTACTGAGGTCCTCCCATGCCCATTTCCTTCACACCACCAGAATAAAAAGATCCAGATGAGGAGGCAGATCCTTCTCACATCTGGTTCCTAAGATGTGGAATGAGCTGCCTCTGGAATTAAGAAGTCAACAAAATGAGCTGGCTTTTAGAAAGGGACTGAAGCCCTGGCTGTTTCCTGGAAACCACTAGTTGGCTCCTCTCTCGATCACTGCTCCTATCGTCAGCGCGGGGAAGCCTCCGGGCAGCCATGCGCTTTAGAAATCCCCAAATCAATTCACTCCAGGGGAAGGGACCAGCTTATCTAAGGAAGAAGCTAAAGCCATATATCCCTTCTCGCCAACTGAGATCGAGTGACCGACAGCTGCTCTGCCCCCTGAGAATCAGTAGAGTCAGAATGGGCGGCCACTCATTCTCGTATCTCGCCCCCTTTCACTGGAACAGACTGCCAGATAACATCCGTGCATGTCCCAATCTCAGGCAGTTTAAGAAACTTCTCAACCTGGTTGTTCAGTCATTAACCAGCAATCTCGGCTCTGCTCTGTCTGTTATTCAGGCGCCGAGAGATCCCCCTGGGGATGATTCGTTTGCGCCCTATAAATGCAAATAATAAATAAAAGCCCTGTCCTGAGCTTGACGTTGTGGATCTTGGACTGGGGCAGAGTGGAACGATCTTCAATTGCTGATACTATTGAGACAGTCTGGTAATATCCCTCCACTCAGGGCAACTGCTAGACTCCATACCGACTCCAATATCCATGTGGAAGATATCTACTTGAGTTTTGCGTCCATACATCTGTGTACCATTCCCCCCTCCCCACCCCCATCCCCCTCAATCCCCAACATGGAAAAGCCAGACTGCACGCAGCCAAAACTCAACTTCGAAAACAAGAAATCCACAAGAACACAAGACTGGGAAGACTCGCCTAAGCTATTGCTGCAAACAGCAGCTGATGAATTTGGCAATGACAACTCCATACCAGACTAAGCAAAATGAAACAAAGCCTCAAAACGATAGACATCTATCGAATGGTTAGCAGTGGGAGCAGCTTGACCAACACGCCACTAGAATAGATATTGCAGAGCGGTGGATATCTGATCTGGAGTACGATACCACAACTAGCAAACAGACGCAAGGCAGGATAGAGAAAAGAAAAAGCTGGCCGAGGTAAGAGCCAAAAAAAGACCTGGAAGACCGATCTGGAGGGAATACGAGTGTCCTAGAGACCACTCTATCCAGCAGTAGGGAGATATTTGTGGAGCACCTATTAATAGACCTGCTTGGTCAGGGACACATTTTCCGAGATGCTTGTTGTGGAGCTCACTCGTGTCAGTGCCAAAACGCGTCCTGGGTGATCGACCAATCATTGCCTCAACCACAGAGACCGAGATGGCGGCCTTGCACAAAGTATGGGAAAACTTACTCTCAAATATGCTGGAGCCTAAATATCTTTACTCCCTAACTTCACACTGCAGGTCCAGGAAGCTGTTTTTGCAGGTTAAAAAAAAGCTACGAACTCTTAACATAGAATATAGTATACTCTAACCAACTTGCCTCCGAATCAGGATAGATGGGAAAGTGCCCATATTCAACAACCCTAAACAGGTGCTGAAAATACTCTATCCCGAGTCTGAATGCAGCCCTCGGGGGAGAAACGTCTGACTCTTCGCTGGGACAAGAAATCAATGAATCATAATGCCCACATTGAGCTCTCCTGAACTGTTGCCGATTACCTCTGTAGGTGAACAGTATGCTGACGGACTGATGCTACCATCTTGTTACAATATTGTGATCACTGTCCTTGGTTTATTAACTTGCATAGTACATGCTTGTCAGTGTAATTGATTGTTAAAATACATAGAGAATATGGAAGATATTCCTGCACCTAAAATATATGAGCATGAATGCAACACTAGTACAGGGTCAAGAAAAGCAGCAGCATGGAGCACACCATGTTCAAACTGTAGGAGCTATGTATTACTGAGTTGTGGCCACCACTGCTCCTTGCTCTGGTCTCGAGGTCTACAATGCACCACCTCTCACGCAAACACACGTTTGAGAGAAGCAAGCAATGGAAGCAGCAAGTATAAATGTAATGCTTATAAACAGTCATAGGGAAACACGATAGTTGCACACCAACCCGTACAATAATGACCTGGAATTTCAGAGGCCTGAATGACCATGGAAAGGCGTGTAACGTAGTATCTTACTTACTTACTTATCTTGCATACCATTGATGTGGCTCTACTACAGGAGTCACCTGATCCAGAGCTCAACTGGCAGCCTCACAAGGCTATTCAGGGGATATGTTGCGCCTCTACTTTAAGTTCACATGCGCATGGAGTGCTATTATGGATTAGGAAGGGATTCGGTCTGATGAACGTCCTCAATGGAAGAGAATTGATTGCTTATGTGAGATAGCAAACCGAAGAATCGTAATAATATCCCCCTACTGCCCAAACTATGACCATCCTCAGTTCTTCCGAGACTCACACCAGGATATTCTTAAATGCCAATGTCATACAATCATAATGAGGGGGCTACTTTGATTGTACCCTAGAAACAGTATTAGATCGGGCATCAAATTTGTAGAGAAGTAGAGTCTGGCTCAGCCCATGAACTCACAACCATAATGGAACTCCCGAACATGGTGGACCTATAGAGGAACAAACCCCTTGGTACTGGAATACGCAATCAGTTATATATTGGCTACCAAAAAGATCACATCTAGGACAAGGATGTGTTAACAGCTGCCTTGCACGCTCTCGGACTGCTCCCCAGTCTGTGTAGAACTAGAGGTCTTGGATAGATTCCGTGCCAGATTCTCATGGAGATTTCCTTCGTAATCTCTATCAGACACTGGCTTCCGAGCCAAAATAGTCACCGCTATCACTGGGTATTGTGAAAAGATTGTGGGCACAGTTAATCATTTTGAGACAGTATGGGAGGTGTTCAAGACCTACATAGGTGGGTCAGTATGGCCAAGCATATTGGAGTCTAGAACGGGCTCATGTACAGACAAAAGATGATAGTATATGGCATACTATCCAAGCTAAACTTATGGAGTCTCTCAATTTTTGCAGACCGGGAAGTAACCACATGGGTAAATGCAGAGTAGCCAGGGTATTTGGAGAGGGAGGCAGGCCGAGAAGGACACTCACTTATTTACTACATACCAAATTGGCGGAAAAGAGGAGTGACCCGCATAGATTTCGCCCAGGGTGTGCCCCCATATGATTCTCCTTCCATTGGGAATTGCTTCCTTCAATGTTAAGAGGAACTATATTCCTCCCAAACAGAACCCTTGCCCTCACAAACAGTGACATATCTAGATGATCAGACTATGGTCTGGATTGAAAATGTGTACAGGGAACACCTAGTGCCACTGACCCTGGAAGAGAAAACGTCAACGCCAGGTGGGAAAGCTCTGGCTGCTGAGTTCCTCACTGTTAACTTCTGTAAGGAGTTTGGGACAGAACTGATGCCACACATTGACATTATTCGAGGCTGTGTTGGAGAGGGGATGTCCCCCGTGTTCCCCCAACCATACACAAAGCTTTGATCATTACAATCCTAAAACCAGATACCTGTAACCTCATGCTCTTCATACCGGCCGCTATCACTCCTTGATACAGATACGAAAATATTTGTGAAGCCTGGCCAGTAGTCTCAGTACTCTAATGCCAGTCCTGGTTTTACTTGAACAATCAGGCTTCATACTGGGGCTCACAGCTGCAAATAACTCACAAACTGTTTGGCATATGCACCGATAGACCCAGACACTCAAGCAACGGTTGTTTCTGGACACTGAAAGGGCATTTGACTCACTGGAGTGGGACTTTGTTTTCTATCCTTGGGAATCTGGGCTGGGGGGGGGGGGAGGTTTGGGAGACGTTTCTGAACCTAGTGCAGCTTTTCTACTACGCCAACGGCCCGTATCAAAATAAATGATCACTTATCTGAACCCATGAGACGGGGCTGGCCATTATCTCAATTATGTCCTGGCAATGGAGCAGCTGGCTTGTGCAATACAGGAATAACATGCACACAGGATCTACAGTTCTTTGGTAAGTTAGTGATACTTTCCTACATGGATGATCTACTGTATATAAAAGACCCTTCTATGAACCTCTCACCGGTACTACAGATCTTTCTATTTGGTAATTTGTCGTGTCTAAAAACCAAGTCTCTGGTATTCTCTTCGACAGAGGCTACTAGGGCCTGTTCACTCGGGTTCACACTGCAGCGGACTAAAGATGCACAGGTACCCAGAGGAGAGGTTATCAATAATAACAGCGTGACATTTTTTCAAAACTGTCAGTATAGACAAACGGGAAAGACTCCCATTGATGCTGACTGGAAGAATCTCCATCATGAAAATGATGGTACTGCCCAGGCTGTTTCTGAATATACCCATTGCGCTCACTAAAACTTTCTTCCATAACCTTAATTAGTTATTATTCTGATTGCCTTGGATAGGCAAGCAATCTCGCCTTGCCGGGTCTACTCGTGCTACAGTACGAGCAGGGGTGCCTAGCGGCCCCTGATCTTGAACACTAATATTTTGTCTCCAGAGACAATTTGCGTACACCTAGCTACATACCACACCAATGCCACATTACATAGTAGAAAGGGACACTGCTGACCCACCATATTGTCAGTGAGACAGTTTGAGACCACTGAGGAAATACATAATTATAGATCTAATTGGAAATACCGGCTATGCCTGGCACTGGTACACCGCAAAAATGGAGTGCTCTACTCCTTGGATTTGTGGGTCGAATGGTGCGCCTGGCTTCCAATCCATCAGGAGAGAGGTGTGTATACACAGCCTGAGAGAATGCAGATTGCTACGTTGATGTGTACCATAATGCTGTCTTTTGTGACCTAGAACAAATTAGAACCCGCACTCCGGCTATGATGCTACTTGACAGATTCCTACATACGACAGCCACACTCTAATCCAATTTTCATTTATACAGCAATTTTATCTCACACTTGTATGCCTATATAGATTCAGCCTCTGAGAAGACACAAACTGTCAACAATGTTAGAGTGAGGGTGTGGGATTACTTCACTTGGTGTGGAAATGCCCTAAAATACATTTGTATGTGAGGTATATATTTTTTTTAAATAAGCAAGTTGGTAAATGTGCAGGTGGAACCGGACCCCACAGTGGCAGCCTTGGTGCTGTTTCTAGCAAAAAGGAGCAATGTAATGGGGTAGACACCCCTTCCCAACAGTGGCAGATTGGGTTAAGGACCTGATATATTGTAACACAATGTCCATAAATTTTGCATTGCTTCTTCCAGTCAAATCGAAACCAAAAGATATATGGGCACCGCTGCAAAAATATCTTGCAGAACACTGTTGCATATTGGCTGGCCACGTTCCATGGAATCTGGAGCACAGGACGAGTGTTTACCAGATTCCATGAGACGACAGTCGACCCGGGCTCTTCACGCTGAATGCGCTCGCTTTTTTCGTGGCAATAAAATATATATATATATATATATATATCTCTCATACCTGCGTGTCCGCATCATCTGTTGGAAGGAAAACGTAACACTGGCGACTAGCGTAGAAGCTGTGAAGAGCCTGGAGTCCTGCTGTGCAGATCACGTTGTGGGATCTCGACTGTTTTGTTCATTTCGCTTTCAGTGGTTTGTTCTGGCAAGTTTACTCAGATCAAGTTGCCCGTATCGTCATGGTGCACGTCGACAATAAAAGGAATTAAGGATTGTCTCCTGGTTTTGCGACCCCGCGTGAGTAATATCTTAACGCTTCACGCTGGTCTCTGTGAGCACATTGTCTCTAGAGCGCTACCCGCCAGCGAGAGCGCATTAACTATTGGTTAAAGACTTTACGCTTCACGCTGGTCCCTGTGAGCACATTGTCTCTAGAGCGCTACCCGCCAGCGAGAGCGCATTAACTATTGGTTAAAGACTTTACGCTTCACGCTGGTCCCTGTGAGCATGTTAGGTCCAGTGCGCGATCTGTCAACAAGAGATAGAGCGTTTGGCTAAAGACTAGAGCGCTAACTGCCCGACGAGCTACATTAAGATTTGGAGTTTGCTTTACACTGCATCGTCAGCGCTATCCCGCTGCAGTGTTTATTGCACAAATATTGCTCAGGTGCACGTTTTCACGTTTCGTGTGATCTGCAGTGAAGTACAGTTACTCCAGGTCTAGTGCGTTCGTTGCTCATCATTTTTAGTTTTGCAAACCATTTGCACGCTGTATGCAGTTCTGTTATCTATTCTTAACATGGCATTGTGCAAGTCAACAAATTCGGTGATTTGCACACCAAGTTAGTTATTTTTCAAATTGTTTTTTAAAAAAATGGTTTTTATTGGCATTTTCTTGATTGTAGTACAGATACAGTGGAGACTTCCAAAAAGCGAGATTATGTTCAGCATTACATTGACGTTGTTCAACGGCAGTAGTATATACGACAATAACAGATAATCTTTCAGAGATGGTAACTCAGTTTCCCTGTCACTCAGACCCCTCCCGTCCTCCCTCCCCCCCCCGGTCACCCCACGGCCGTAGGAGCTCACTGCGAGTCCGCAATCAGAAGACCATAATGTTTTATCCATGTTTTCCATATTTTCTGGAACTTTTTGGGACAGCCACGAGCTATAGGTAGTTTTCTCCCCTGACATATACATATCCATTCCCTTCCTCCACTCATCCATGGAGGGGCTTTGTGCTGTTCCACATTTGCGTGCCAGGTCTCGTTTAGCTACCACTAGTACCAAATTAAGCAGCGTTAACTTTCTTTTGGGAAGGTCAACTTCTGTTTGTATACCCAGCAATACGGACTTTGGGTTCAGGGGAATCGTATCTTCTAGTATGTCTTCTAATTCCGTCAGTAGGGTTGCCCAGTATTTCTGTATATGTTGACATTCCCATATCGTATGGAAATAAGTACCATTGGTCATGTTGCATCTAAGGCAGTTAGGTGTGTCAGCCCTCCCTATGCGATGTAGTTGAGCTCTATCATAGTATATCCTATGCAAATATTTAAACAATCAGTCTAAGACGAGACTTGATAGCTACCTCCCGGGCGTGCATCAGCGCAATTTCCCATCAAATCATTTTTTTAACCACAAATCTAGTTAACTGTTCTGCCATTATGTATGGAATTATTGCTCCTGCTGCATTCTTACATTGAAGCGATTGGTGATGACTACAGACAAACGTAAATTAGCTTTTTTAAAACATTGTTTAGGGGCTATGGGGAGACGGATTTTAAGTCATTTTCCTCCTATAACAGTTCACCAAGAGGAAGAGGACAATGTCGATATATATGAAATGGCTTTAAGTCAATTGGATAAAGTGTATATAAAAAAAAAGTCAACTAGGTTGTTGCAAGACACAAGTTTTTGTGTAGAGGTCAAATGCTTAATGAATCAGTTGATACATTTGAGTGATTTAAGAATACTTGCAGCAAAATGTAACTGCCTCATTTATATATATATATATATATATATATATATATATCGCCTGAATCGACCCCCGAAGGGGCATCTCTGCGCTCTGGACAGGGCTGCATGAAAAGCTACTGAGCGGGATCAGAATAGGGTGGTCTTAAGGAGCTTCCTAAATTGGAGATAATCAGAACATTGTCTCAGATGAATAGGGAGCTGATTCCAGTAGAGGGGGCCAAGGTGGGAGAAAGCCTTCCCACCCAACATAGCTTTCCTGACTCGAGGGACCACAAGAAGAGATTTGGTTCCTGAGCGGAGGGTCCTGGAAGGCACATAGGGCGTGCATTTCTCAGCAAGATAAGGACCAGTGTTGTGTAAAGCTTTGTGGACAGTGCAGCAGACTTTAAATGTACCCGCTTACGCACTGGGAGCCAATGGAGCTGATGAAGGAGAGGAAGGGAAGGGGTCATGGGAGGGGCATTCAGGACCAGGCGCGCCGCGGTGTTCTGAACCACCTGCAATCTACATAGCGAGGACTCCTTGGCTGAGACCAGGAGGACATTGCAGTAGTCCAGACGACTCGGTATAAGTGCCTGAGTCAAGGTTTTCCGAGTGGAATCAGGAAGCAGAGGAAAAACTCGGCGTAAAAGACCAAGCGTATGAAAGCAGGAGCCAGCTGTCTGAGCAGCGTGCTCCTTCAGAGTGAGAGCCTGGTCCAAGCGGATGCCGAGGTTCTTAACAAGGGACTTGGGGGGGCAGGGGGAACACCAAGGTACACCACCGGCCACCATTCGGGAGTCCACAGCAAGGGGGCTTCTCCGAAAAGCATAATCTGTCTTCCCAACGTTAAATTGGAGAAAATTGCATCTCATCCAATTAGAAATAGCCCTCATACCAGCGGAGAAAGCCGACTGAACAGATGGGGTGAATTTTCTGAAAGGAAAGAGGAGCTGCGCATCGTTGGCGTATGAAATGGGAATGAAACCACAGGCCCGGAGGAGATTGGCCAAGGGAGCAACATAGATATTAAACAAGGTAGGGCTCAGACAAGAGCCCTGAGGTACTCCCTTGGTCAGTTCCATAGTCGCCGAACGGTACGGGCCAAGATTGATGGTCTGGGAGCGGGCGGATAGGAAGCTCGTCATCCACTGAAGGGCAGTATCTCTGAGTCCAATCTCCTCCAGTCTCCTGAGCAATATCTGATGAGAGACCGTGTTGAACGCGGCCGAAAGGTCCAACAGCACCAGAATCGTAGATTGGCCCCTGTCTAAGGTCATCCTGATGTTATCCGTGACCGCCAGCAGGGCAGATTCTGTGCTGTATTTGGGCCTAAAACCTGACTGAGAGGTATCCAGGCTGCCAGTAAGTTCGACATGGTCAGACAGATGTTTATTGATGTTTTTCAAGTAACTTGCTCAGGAGAGGGAGTAGCGAGATGGGATGGAGATTGGAGAGATCTGCCAGGGGAGCTTTGGTGTTCTTGCGGACAGGCATGACCTGTGCTGCCTTCCATTCCAGAGGAAGACGACCCTCTCTCATGGAAAGATTAAGAAGAGACCCTATGGGTGAGGACAGTTGGAGGCAACGATTTTGGCTGGGATAATATCAAGGGGGGGAGCCAGATTTTACTGTACGAAGTAATGCTTCTACATCTACCGAAGTCAAAAGGGGGAATTTCTCTAACAGCTGAGTGTTTACATGTACTGGCGGGTCGTATGCCATAGCAACCGGAGACTGGCTCCCTGACGAGATGATCTTGTCATAAATAAGCTCGATTTTCGGCAAGAAATGTTGTGCGATATTATTGCAGAGAGTTTGTGAGGGGGCCTCTAGAATATCGCAGGCCTTGGGATTGGTGAAGGACTTAAGGATTTGGTAAAGGGTTTTGGGAACATTCCCAGCCTGTGCTAGCTGAGATGCGATATAGGCTTTCTGTGCAGCCTTTATGTTTTTGTGATAGCAAGAGAGTGACCTTAAATCTGTCTTTATCCCCCTCATCATGGGTACTCCGCCATCGTCTTTCCTGTTTTTCACACGTCCGTTTTTGAGCCCGGAGCTCAAGGGAAAACCAAGCTGTGTGGGGACGCTTAGAGGAGTTAAAGAATGATTTCAGCGGCGCAAGCTGGTCAATGGCGCGGGTGACAGCGGAATTGAACTTAGCTAATCCATACTCTATATTGTCTGGTTCAATGTCCCAAGGTGCAAGAAAGAGCTCCGGAGAGATTTTCTTCCATTGTCTGCGAATACAGTGAATGGCAAGGCGGGATGCGTTCGCCTCCCTGGGACCCTAGTTAAGGAATTCGATAGATGCATGATCTGACCACGTCAGCGGCTGGGGAGGTTCGCACAGAATACTGGAAGAATTGGTGAAAATAATGTCCAGTGTATGACCAGCTATGTGCGTTGGGCCCTCATTGAGCTTAACTAGGCCTAACGGGGCTAAGTCTGCCAAAAGCGTAGACGCATCAATGTTAGTAGTACATTCACTGTGAACATTAAAATCTCCCAGCAATAAAAAGTTATTGGTCGAAATCACATGAGGAGCTATTAATTCAGTAAGTTGGAGTGAGAAATCTGCCAAGGGGCCAGGGGGCCGATAGACTAAGGCCCCCTTCCAACTAAGTTGCGAAAGATCTATCCGGAAGATCAGAATTTCAATATTTGCATTACATCGTTGCTCAAGTGAGGTAACTTTGATGCTGTCCTTATGTAATATAGCTATCCCGCCCCCCACCTTTGGCTGTCTTATTCTTATGATCCTATAGTCGGGCAGAGCTAACGTGATGGCGGGAGTCGAATGAGGCTTGAGCCACGTTTCTGTTAAGAAACCTAAATCGGGGTTCTCTGAGGAGAGGAGGTCCCATACCTCCATTGTGTGTTTTGGTAGGGATCTAACATTACATAACGCACCTTTCCAACCTGATTTGGGATTATTGAGTGGTTTCACTAAGTCCTTAATGGGGGAGGAAGCGTGCTTAGAGAGGGGAGGGCGTTTACTATAGGGAGAGCACCGGGGTTCCCCGTAGGTGGAGGCGACCACTGTAGAAGTGCCTTGATTCTGGCAGGCCCGGCAGGAGAAAGGGCCCTCTACGGTTGGCCAGGTCCCAGACCGGCAAGGGAGGGGTAGGTCTGCTCTCAGATCTAGTAGTTCCTTGCTAGAATAGGACAATAGAGGGGACAGGCCCAGTTCGAAGGCGGGATGAACAGGGTCCCTGGCTTCTGGCGACGTCGGGGCGCAGACGGGCTTGCCTTTGGTGCGCCGCCAGCGCGCCCACTGTGCGCGTCCGCTGCGCGTCTGGCGAAGCATTTGGTTTTGTAGAGGGGGTTGAGGCCGCTAGAACGCCAACCTCCCTCGCAACCGGAAATCACCCACGTCTCCCTCCACACAAATGAGTAAATCTCGCGGTGGACCGGGGAGAGGCGACCTCAAAAGTAGGAGGTAAAGATTAAAAAATGCTAATAAAACAAGAGTAAGTGTGCAGCAAATGGGGAAAGCGATTTTTAAAATGCCCGAAATTCAGGGAGTAAATGACAAAATGTGCAAATAGGCGCAAAGTAAAAACCATCCAAAATGATCTGTTTAAAAGGAGCGTCACAATCAAATGTTACGAGATCAAATTGTCCATAAAATAGCGGACATGAAATTGCAAGAAAGGTTATTAGCTGCAGAGGATTTAACTCTTGATAAAGCATTAGATATTGCACATCAGTTTGAAGACATGAAATTAGGTATGAAGGAACTGTCAGACAAGAATATAGCTGAGATTCAAGTTATTAAAAAGAAGGGCCATTATAATGGAAAATCTTGTAGCAAAACCAAGGTGATAGCTCAAAGCTTCGCTGGGCAAAAAACAGAATGTGTGTTTCAAGTGTGGTATTCCTGGACATTTGGCCAGTGACAAAGGGTGTCCAGCTATTGGACAGGTTTGTAGATATTGCAGAGTCAAAGGTCACTATGCCAGGGGCGGGGGGGGCGCTAGAGGGCGCACAGCAAAATGGCCGCACTGTTGTGAGGCTCTGCCCGGCCGAGCTGAAATCCGCCCATTATCTGCTGCCTTACGGGTCAAATGTGCCCATAAATCACCGGAGTGCTTCCCGGAACCCAGGCGACACCATATGGCGAGGTTGCTGGACCTGCGGCGCTGTTGAATACACGCTGGCGGCGACTCCGGGTGTGGACGATGAGACCGAGAAAATGGCGACCGCTGCTGGGAGATAGGCCTCACTGGGCCGGTGCGCTGTGCGACTGCCCTGCAGCTGCCTCCTGTGACTAGCGACGCTCTGCGCCAGACACTGCTGAGGCGGCGGCCCCCCCCCCCGGGGACGCCGGGAGCTTAGTGAAGGAGTTGTACGGTGGTGAGGCGGAGAAGTCGACTGCGGGGCCCGACGCTGCGGAGGTGTAATCGACGGCGCAGACATTTGCTGAGGCTCCCTGTGGTATCGGACGCGCGCCGGTTGCGGTGAGTGGGGTGCGCGGCTGGGCCTGGGCTACAGCTGCGTAGGTGGGCCCGGGCCTGGGCTGCGGCCTGCAAGCTGTGGCTGGTGCGGGGCGTAGGGGATCTTGGCTGTTTCTGCAGCGGAGGAGCCGCGGGCGAGATCGCTGTCTGCCTGCTGCCGCCTGGCATTGAGCTGCACTGGGTGCCGACCTTCCTGGGAGACTGTGGCGAATACCTCCCCAGCTTGGTGTGTGATCTTGGAGCACCATCACCATTCCCTCTTGACTCACTTGGCAGGCTTGCGCTGGAGGGGTCCTATATGCGGGCTGAGGTTTGAGGCCCAGTGAGTGACGCTGCAGCCTTCCCACCCCCCCTGCTGTGTCTGCGGTCTGCGGCGGTGCTGCCTGAATCACCTTGGGTGCCGGGCAGCGCACTGACGGCTGGCTGCCGGGCTGTGGTGGCACACCGTTGGGAACTACACCTGGACCGCGGGCTGGGCTGCATAGGCCTTGATCCCCTCCGTGGGGGGTGTGCCGGTGTAACATGGGGAAGACGGATAAGTCCCAGCCACGGTTGACTTTCGACCTGCGCAAGCCCGCAAAAACTCCACAAAAGGCGGCCTCTGATTCGGAGGCGGATGCGCAGGCGGACGGCCCTTCCACACTGGAAAGCACATTGCTAGCCATGCAACGCTCTCTACAAGCCATCGAGGGCACGATGGCCTCAGTCAACCACCGCCTCGACCATGTGTCCTCCCAGTTGGAGAAACAAAATGCGCGCATGGGGGAGGTGGAGCAGAGGGTGTCGGACACTGAGGATGGTTTGAGCACCGTGGCAGAAAAGGCGCTGAACATGGAAAAAATACTGGCCTTAATTCAAGCCAAAAATGAGGAGTTGGAGGTGCGATCGAGGCGCAGTAATATCCGTATCACTGGCCTGCCGGAGTCCACAAATGTGGGGAAAATGGAGACGTATATTGAGGGCCTGGTTTCGGAGATCTTTGGGTCTGAACACCTCTCCAGAATGTTTATTGTGGAGCGAGCCCACCGCTCACTGGCTGCCCGCCTGGCCCCGGGGGCTCCGCCCCGCCCTATTATTGCCAAGATCCTTAATTACAGGGACCAGGACACTATCTTAAGGCTAGCCAGAGAGAAGGGTCCGATAGTACATCAGGGCAACGCTCTCCTTTTTTCCTGATTTTACGGTGGCAGTGCAAGCGGCCCGCCGTGAATTTGGCTCCGTGAAAAAGCTTTTGCAGGCCGATGGGGTCCCGTACGCCATGCTGTATCCGGCCCGTCTCCGCATTGGCGGGGATAGTAACTCCAAGATTTTTTCATCTCCCAAGGCCGCGATGGAACACGCTAAGCAATTGAAGCGACGGCAACAAGAGTCTGGTACTGCCCCTGAAGACGAGTAGAAACAGTGTGCTTTGAACACTCTCGAACTGGCACATGCATTAGGTTTCTTACATTGGATTATATACGATGGGTGCCCAACTATACTGGAACCTACTGTTGATATGTAACATGTCATTGGGCCTCAATGCTGGCTACGTTTTTTTTTTTTTTTTGCTTTCTCTCCCTGTGCTGCTGTTTTAGAAATTCTCCTCTCCCTAGGTTCTAATGATATCTTGGAATTTCCGTTACTGGTTTCGGGAGGGATTCCCCCTGTTATTGGCAATACTTGGCTGCAACTCATAGGGCCCTGTTTGATGTATGTCCTTATGAGGTGTTTGCTAAAGCTGGGGTCATGGCACTAGTATACATCTGTGCCCGTAGACATGGGCGAATTCCTGTATTGGCATCTTATAGACCTGCTCGGCCACCTCCTTTTCTGTTGGAGGTTAGTAGCACTCAGTGCCCCCCACTAATGGGTGCACCCCAAAGTTGTGCTTTGTTTGTTGGGATTGGGGGGGGTGGAAGGGTTGGGCTATGGGATGGCTTTGGCGTGTTGGGGAAGCTAAAGTGGGTGGGGGGTGGAGGGGTTCGGGGCTGGGTAGGCAGAATGCGGGGGTTTATTGTTCGGATTGTCACTGTGTGGGTAGGCGCTGACTTTTGGTTATTCTTGAAGATGATTGTCCATTCTTATGTTTCCGATGTCCCTCTATGGCCGGCCGGCCGGCCACAATGACTTCTACACTTAAATTCCTTACTTGGAATGTTCGAGGCTTGAACACGCCTAAAAAGATCAGATCAGTGATTGCCTATTTAGATCGTGTGGGTGTGCATATTGCTCTTTTGCAGGAGACACCTAACCCGGGATTCAGCTGGCAAGATAGGTGCACGCTGGTCGTGTGTAAAGGTTGCCTCATCCTTCTCTAGCTATTCTAGGGGTGTGCTTATCCTGGTAAAAAGGGGTGTGCCCTTTACTGTGATCAAATCAGAGACGGATGACTGCGGGCGAGTGGCGATGGTGCATGGGCGCTTGGGTGGAGAGTGTTAATAGTGAATGTCTATGGTCCGAATGTGGATGACCCCTCATTTTATTCTGATGTGTGGCGGAGAATATCGAAGTTCCCCCCGGCTGCCATAGTGTGGGGGGGAGATTTTAATTTGTGCCTGGATGCAGCCATGGATAGGGAAAGCAGTGGTGTGTTGCGGCCCAAACTTGCGACCGACTTGCTGTTGGGTCTGATGGATACGGGTCAACTAAATGATATTTGGCGCTCCCGGAATCCGGATGGTCGGGAGAGCACTTTTGCTTCTGCGGCCCATGGTTCCTGGTCCCGCATTGATTTTTGGCTAGGATGGTGTGGCTAGTCTCGGCGGAGGTCTGTAATTGGACCACGGCGGTGTCGCATGAGGCACGTACTCTGTCGGACCATTCCCCTGTACTTCTAGAACTGCAGCTTCCGGCCTACCAGAGACCGCCCTTTGCATGGAGGCTCCAACCTTCAGAGCTCAAGGACCCTGTTTTTCACCAGACCGTTGCTGAGGCAATTAAAAATTCTTTTCGGGAAAATGAGGGATCTGTTGATAGCGCGGGTACGCTCTGGGAAGCTTTTAAAGTCACTATAAGGGGATCTTGTATTGGGGCCCAATCTGGTATCCTGCAAGACATTCGCCCTAGAATACGGAAGTTGACATCTGACATATCCCAGCGGGAGCGAGAATTTTAGTCAGATCCTTCCACAGCTAAACTTGCGGCTATGAGGGAGCTTATTTGGGAACATAATGATGCGGTGGATCAGGAGCTGTCACATTGCTCCAGATGCCGGATAGCGCGCTACTACGGGGAGGGTGGCAGACCTGGCCGCTCGCTCGCACAAAAGATATCGGAACCGCGCAGTCAAGATGATATTGCTGAGCTGTTGGATGAAAATGGGATTGCCCGCCACTCAACGGTGGACCTTTGTGACACCGTATTACGATTCTATACAAGTCTCTATGCCACTAGAGAGTCTCCATCCGTAGCGGAAATAGATGCCTACCTTGACGATATAGCACTAGGATGGTTATCTCCTGCACATCGGGAGCACCTCGTACAACCATTCGGAGTGGAGGATGTCAGGGAGGCCATTGCGTCTTTGCCAACCTGTAAAGCTGCAGGACCTGACGGGCTGCCTGGCGAATTTTATAAAACCTACGCATCGGACTTGGCCCCTCGGCTCCTAGCTGTGTATGCAGAGGCCTATGAAACTGGGACATTGCCGCATTCCCTCCGGGAGGCCCTCCTTGTCACCCTACTGAAACCAGATAAGCCCCCGAATCAGTGCGGCTCATACCGACCTTTATCCATCATCAATATCGATGCAAAGATTCTCGCCAAAATGATAGCTACCAGGCTGCAACCGTTCCTCTACTGGTGTTGCCTGATCAGTCTGGCTTCGTCACGGAGCGCTCTACGACACACAACTTGCGTACGCTCTTTGCCACGCTACACTATTTTGAACCTGATTTCCAGGCGGTGGCTGTGTTGCTCGACACAGCTAAAGCCTTTGACTCTCTGCAGTGGCCCTTTATGTTTGCTGTGCTGGGTCGGATGGGCTTCCCACCTTTCTTTCTGCAATGGCTTAGGGTGCTCTACAGCGGACCGGTGGCTCGCGTTCGGGTCAATGGGTGGGTGTCCTCCCTGTTTCGCATTGAACGGGGTACGAGACAGGGGTGCCCTCTGTCTCCTATGCTTTTTTCTCTGGCGCTGGAGCCCCTCGCCTGCAAGCTGCGTCAGAAACACGCCGCGGCGGCTCTGCGGTTCAGGCTGCGGCCTTTAATTGTCTCCCTTTACGCAGATGACCTGCTGCTGTATGTCCGCGAACCTGCTACGCACCTGTCTGCGCTGCTACGAGAGTATGTAAAATTTGAAAGATTCTCTGGCCTGGGGATTAACTGGTCAAAATCCGTAGTGTTTCCACTAACTGCGCGAACAACTGAGGTGGAGGTGGACTTCCCGTTGACCTGGACATCTGACCCTGTCAAATATCTTGGAGTTTGGGTGCACAGGGATCCGGCTGTAGTTGTCTCTGAGAACTATGGTCGCACGGTTTCACGTATATCTGAACAGGCTGTGCGGTGGGCACACTTACCTCTATCACTAGCGGATAGGATTGCCGTCGTGAAGATGGTCTTTTTACCTAAGCTGTTGTATTTCTTCGTTAACATCCCTATCAAATTGAATGTTGCGCTGTTCCGTACGCTGCAGTCTGCGCTTTTAACGTTTGTGTTGGGCGGTAAGAAGCCCCGGTGCCGGTGGGATCTGCTGGTGCTGCCATTTGATCGTGGTGGTTTTGAGGCCCCGGACTTTCGTCTTTACTATCTCTGTGCGCAAGCACAATTCGCACATTATTGGCACTTTCCCCAGCGCTTTCAGCCTCATGTGGCGATTGAGTCGGATGCTGTTTTTCCTCTTCCAGTGCAGGCAGTTGCTCTTACTGGGGGAACAGGTGGCCCACGAAATGAGATCAACCCCACGCAGTGCACGGCGTGGGCGTGGCGAATGCTTGCGCTACGGGCTCATCTTTCTTATTTGTATGCTCCACTAGTACCACTAGCCTCACACCCTGATATCTCGGCGGCACGTGAGGCGACTGCCAGGAGAGAACTCGCAGCAGCGGGCATCACCAGACTGGGCGACTTATACATTGGCGGTCAATTTAAAGATTTACAGGAGGCGCAGGGCAGCGCAAATCGCCCTTTTATGTTTAATTTTACCTATGTCCGGGTCCGACAAGCTATCCGTGCGGCATACCCGAATTATCCTGCCGAACCTATCACTCTGCGGGCATTGCAGGTGATGCTCTCAGGTGCGTCCCGGAGGGGTCTAATTACTAGGCTCTACAACGCCTCGTTGCGTGAGCGGGAGCAAGGAGATTCCCCCTCGTGTGTGCGGTGGCGAACGATGTTGGGCACCCCTATTGCGCCGGAGGCTTGGAGGGAGTGCTGTCAGCTCACGGGCCGTCTCACAGCTAATTGTAACCTTAGAATTATTCATTTTAAATTCTTGCATCAGGTATATTACTCCCCCTTACAACTACACAAATATGGTTTGAGAGAGACTGCTAACTGTGTGAGATGTGGAGCTCCTGATGCAGATTTTCTTCATGTAGCTTGGGTGTGCCCCGGTGTGCTTGCGTTCTGGACTGCAGTGACGACCATGCTTACGGATGTTGTGTCGGAGCTTGTGTGCTGTACTCCTGAGATGTGCTTGTTGAGCCACGTCAAACCTCTCAAGCCCTGTAACAGGCGTCTAGTTGCAATTTCTACCCTTTTTGCAAAAAGGGCGGTCGCGCAATGCTGGGGAGCCAAGGTAGTACCCACTGTTAATAAATGGCTTCGGGACTTATTGTATTGCAGGGATCAGCTTCGGATATATGAAGAAGAGCTACCCGAGTCATCCCGCCCCAAGGACTTTTGGGCTCCCCTTATAATATATCTGATGTCCCACCCTGACCTGTCATGAGCGTTTGGCGCTCCTAGGAGTGGGGTCCGCTAGCTGGCATGGCAAATACTGTTTCCCTACGGGACATTACTATAGGTGTGTTCAAGTTTGCTGGCCATAGATGTGGACTGTGTAAGAGAACCTCTATTTGTATTGCCTCCCACCTTGCATACGATGATCTTTTGCACTATCCGAAGTGTTCTGGAATTATGATCAGGTTCTGCCTGGGAGGGAGGGGGGATATAGGTGGGAGTTACTGTAATTTTTCTGATTTCATTGAATACTTGCTTGTGTATTCCGATTTGCAACTGTGTACTAAAATCAATAAACAAATAAAAATAAAAAAAAGGTCACTATGCCAGAATGTGTCGCAACAGGAATAAATATAGACCGAGCATGAGTGGAGAAAGTAGACAAAGAAAAATTGAGGTCATAGATGATCCCGTATGTCCCAATGCTGATGAATTTTTATTGCGCGTATTTGAAATAAATGAAAAAAACAAAGATGCTCCATTTTGCAATATTAAAATTAAAGGGAAGTTAAATTAAAGTAATGGATTCAGGAGCAAGACATACCATAATAGGAGATGAATGGTTAAAAGAATTGCCAAATGTAAACTTATCTCCACCTGATAGCAAACTGGTGGGTTATGGTAATAAGCCAATTGATGCATTAGGATATTTTGAGTCAGATGTAAGTTTTAAAGGTAAAACTATAGAAACAAAAATTTGTGTGACCAAAGAGGGATCTTGTTTACTAGGTTGGCCACAACAGAGACTTAATGATCACATTGGACCCCAATCATCCTGATCAAGTGTTAGGCTACAATGATCTGGTATACCAGATTGATGAAAGCAAATCTACTGAATGGGAAAAGTTGTTTCTAAAGGTTTTTTCGTCTCAATTAGGATGTCTTAAGAAATTTGTGCACAAGATTATATTGAAAGATTCGGCAATAACTAAAGTGCACAAAGTCAGAAATATACAGTTAGCCGCGAGAGACGCATTAAAAGAGGAATTAAAGAAATTGTCTGACCAAGACATTATTGAAGAAATAGTCTGCAGAGTGGTTATCACCAGTAGTAGTCGTACACAAGCCTTTTGGTAAAGTCAGACTATATAATAACTTAAGAGACCTGAATGAGTGTGTGTGGATCCTCACCCATTGCCTAACATTGCTGATCGGTTTGCTAAATTGAAGGTGGCATCTATATTTTCGAAGTTAGACTTATCTAGTGCATATCACAAAATTGCATTACATGAAGAAAGCAAACAATACACATCCTTCATAACATCAGCAGGTGCATTTAGGTATAAGAGGATGCCCTTTGGTCTAATTTCGGCATCATCAGTTTTTCAAAAGGTAATGCACAAACTTTTTAAAGATTTACAAAACCTAGTATACTTTCAAGACGATATTTTGATCTTTGTTTGGACAAGTCAGGAACATACTGAAGTTTTACATAAGGTGTTGAACATTCTGCAAGATAATGGGTTGACTCTTACAAAGGACAAGTGCAAATTTGGTGTTAAATCAGTTGATTACTTGGGGCACAGTATTAGCAAGGATGGTGTGGCTCCCAAACAGAGTTTATTTAAAGCAATAGAAGATGCTCCTGAACCACAGAATAAAGATCAACTCAGATCTTTTCTTGGGCTTGCGGAGTATTATGCAAAATGTGTTCCATTGTTTGCGGACAAAACTGTTGATGAGGAATTTGATGAAAAAAAAAAATGTTCAAATGGGATAATTGCACTGCTGAATTTTTGTCATTGAAACAAGAAATTGCTTCAGCACCAGCATTGGTGACATTTGACACAAAATGTGATTCGGTTATTATGGCAGATGTCAGTAATGTAGGTATTGGTGCAGTGTTGATGCAATATCATGATGGTAAGCTGCTACCAGTGGCCTTTGCATCAAGACTATTACGAGGGGCAGAAAGTAAATATTCAACTTTAGAGAGAAACTCTAGCGTGTTGGTGGGGAATTTAATATTTCCACAAGTATGTGTATGGTACAAAATTTTAAGTACGATCAGACCATGGTCCTTTAGTTAATCTATTTACTACAAAAGTTTGTAATAAAGCGACTCCCAGAATTGCCAAATGGTAATATAAGTTGCAAGAATTTCATTTCAGGGTGGAATACTTTCCGGGAGCAGATTGTTTGTCTAGATTGCCTATAATGGGAGATGATGTAAAAATTGATAACATGGAAAGAGTATCCATTTGTGAGGTGTCCAAAGGATGCATTCAAGAAAGTCAATGGAAAGTAGCATGTGACAATGACATTGTACTGGCAATGAGATATTTATGTTCAACCTGGATGAAAAAGATTTAGATGAACGATTAAAACCCTTTTTCTGTGTACTTAATGAGTTATCTGTACAAGATGGTATTTTGTTACGAGGTGAGCAACTAGTTGTGCCAGAAAGTTTAAGGGATTCTATTTTGGATATGGCCCATGAAGGACATCCTGGTATGTCCAGTATGAAAAGGAGGATTGGATATGAATTCTGATGGCCAGCTATTGATAAATGCATTGAAAGGAAAGTACGATCATGTTTGGAATGCGCCATTAGTGACAAATCCCAAAAAGCTGTAGAGTATCAAAAAGTACCAATGTCGCGTCCCATGAGTGTATGGGAAAGTGTCGGATATTGCGGACCCATGTGCATTGGCAAATATTAGATGTTTCTATTGTATTGATTGATCAATTATCTCAATGGACAAGTTAAATTAGTACCGCAGGTCACGTCTGGGATAATTGTTCAATTTTTGGGTGAGATTTTGGAAAGAGAAGGGTTTCCCCGATGTCTGGTGACAGACAATGGAATCCAGCTGGTGTCAAAGGAAATGAGGACTTTTCTGGAGAATCATGGTATTGAGCATTTACGCACATCAGTTTATTATACAGAAAGTGATGGGATTGTGGAAAGGTGGATTTGAGTGTTGAAAGAGGGATTACAACTGGCTGTGGTCAATGGTAAGAATTGTTATCAAGCTATTAAGGAATTATTCTGGAGTTACAGAAACACCAAGAAGTGGTGAGGAGGTCTCCCCTTTTGAAAAAATGAGAGGAAGAAAAGCGTATGTAATATGAATCAGAAGTGGATGTCGGTTTTGAGAGACAAAGTTAAAGATGGAAACAGTGGAGTGAGGCAAAGTTCAATCAAGGTGTGGATCAAAAAATGTTTCCTTTTAGCAAGGGTAAATGGGTGAGGGTGAAAAAGGGAAGAATAGTGAGATCAGGAGAGTCTAAATATGCTGCACCAATGAAGGTTGTCAGGGTAGGCAATCAGGTGGTTATCTGATGGCAATGTGTGGAGTATGAGTAAAGTTGTAAACGTTCCGAGGTGGCTATGGCCAGGAGGTGAGGATGTTCTGTCTGTTGATAACTGGCATAGGAAGGTGTGTATACAGAGGAGTAATATTAATTGTTGGTGTGAAAGACGATGAAGGGAGAATGTTGGGTGCGCAGTAGAAAGAAACCTGGTTGGTGCAAGGATTAAGTCATGGACTAAGACAATCGGACAGATTATAGTCTCAAGGATTCCGCCATGGATTAAGATATTTGAGCATTGTACTCTCAACACATTTGTAATTAGTTTAGCTTAGCATTTGTTGCTCATGTTATCTTGTTGTACCAGTGTACTGTTTTGTGGGATGCATTTTCAGTCAAACTTATTCTGTAATGTTTAGTACCTCCATTTTGAATATTAATGTTATATTGTTATTACGAAGGGGAATGTGTTGCATCTGGGCTGACCACGTTCCATGGAATTTGGAGCGCGAGACACATGTTCACCAGATTCCATTAGACGACAGTTGGCCCGGGCTCTTCACGCTGAATGGACTCACTTTTTTCGTGGCAATAAAATATATATATAAAATACCTGCGTGTCCGCATCATCTGTTGGAAGGAAAACGTAACAAACACATCTGAAAGAGACACGTTAGTGACAGATTCCTTACCTTAGAATATCCCCAGGCGTCAGGCTGGATCCGGAAAGTTTTTGCGTAGCAGTACCCTTGCGCGTCGGTAGGCGGCGTCGTGCGGCTCCGCGTCCGTCGTCGGCGTCGTGATCGCCGGGATGACATCGCGGGCAGTACTTAGACGCCGCCCCTGCGTGCTGACGTCAGTTCTTCTTTTTCCGCGCCAGTAAGCGCAGATCCGGGAAGAGCAGTGCCCTAGTCACTTTTTGACTACTTTTTTGTGAATTTTTTCACTGTTTTCTTCTACGAGTCTTCACGACTCCTAAGGTGTCGTAGGGATGCCCGGCTTAAGGCCCTGCGAGGTCTGTGCCCGCATGATGTCCATCACGGACCCGCATCTCGAGTCTCTTCTGTCTCGGCCGAGACCACGACACGAAGTCGTGCCCTGACTGCCGGAAACTTCATCCGAAGGCTTTGCGAGAGCGGTCTCGAAAGCTGCTCGAGGTCCGGCAGTCGGCTCCGCGCCGCACCAAGCCCCGGTCACGGGAGAGGTCGAGGGGCCGGTCGCGGAGCCCCCATCGTTCGTCGGAATCCAAGTCTTCGCGCTCCTCCGGTAAGTCGAAGCACAAGAAGTCTAAGCGGCGTCATCGCTCTAAGACTTCGCCTCGCCGGTCTCGCGACTCGGCTGAGGCCCCTGTCGGCACCGTCCCCGCATCGAGTCACCCCCGCATTACCCGTCCTTCCCGGGTTCAGGGGCGACTCCGGCCCAAGTACAGGAGTTCCTGTCGGCCATGGCCCGCCTCTTCGGGCCTCAAGGTCCCTCCGGTGCGCCTTCGGGCCCCGCGGGCCCTGATGGGGTTGCTCCGGCGTCGCCGTCGACTCCGGTCCCGACGTCGCCTGTCCCACCAGCCTTCATCCCGGCCTCTGCTCCGGCCCCGGCCTCGATCCCGGCTCCGGTGGTGCCGCAACCCCCATCGATGCCGGTTGACCTAACCACACCTCCGCCGACGCCGATGTCCCCGGTGCCGTTCCTGACGCCGTCCGGGGCTCCGGACGGCGTCGTTCCCCGGTTCTCTCCGGCTCCGGACATGGAGCCGGACCGACGTCGCCCGACGCCGGTTCCGGCGCCGATGAGACCTTGGGTCCCTAATGTCCCTCCTCCTCCATATTATGAACCTGAGGAGGACCAGGAGAGCTGGGAGGGGTCTGAGGACCCTCTCACACAACAGTGCGAGTTTGACCCGGACTGGGTTGAGGAACTTGGGGATGCCAGTGGTCTAGACACCTCCCTGACTCTGGCATGCTGTCTCCTCCCGTGGCTACGGAGGAGGGGGCTAATTTTGCAACGGTGTTGCGTAGAGCTGCTGGAGCCTTGAATCTCCAGTTGCCTACTGTGGCCGTCAGGACTAACCTCCTGACAGAAGTGCTTCAGCCGGCGGCCTCCTCTTCGGAGACTGTGCTGCCGTTCAATGATGCACTCACTGACATTCTTTTGGGTGCCTGGTCCAAGCCCACCACAGGGGCTCCTGTGGATAGGAACGTGGCCCGACGCCATCGCCCTGCTCCGGGCGACCCCCTGTTTCTCTCCCAACACCCCACCCCTGAGAGCTTGGTTGTCCAAGCCTCTGCCTCCCAAACCGCCTTCCCTACCGCCCCTCCGGATAGGGAATCCAAGCGCCTGGACCACTTTGGGAAGAAGGCTTTCTCTTCCTCCAGTGCTGGCTTGCGGTCCGTCAACACCGCTTGCCTCTTGGGCCGATATACCCACTCCCTGTGGGATTCGGTGGCGACTGTTTTGCCGCAGTGTTCTGAGGAGGTCCAGACACTGCTTACCCGCGCCATTGCGGAAGGGCGAGATGCGGCTAAATACACCATACGTTGTGGCCTTGATACCGCCGACTCGCTGGGCAGATCGCTTGCAACGACGGTGGCGCTGCGTCGCCACGCCTGGCTGAGGACCACTGGTTTTTCGGGTGATGTCCAGAATACACTCATGGACATGCCCTTTGATGGAGTCGGTCTTTTTGGTTCAAAAGCAGACCATGCGCTGGAGCGTTTCAAGGACTCGCGGGCTACTGCCAAGTCCCTGGGCCTTGCTGTTGTGCGCCCTACGCTCTCATCTGCTTTTCGCCCCTTTCGTGGCCACGGAAGGGGCGCCTAGTCACGTCAGCAGCCCGGCCAACGGCCCGCGCAGCAAGCGCCTTCGCGTGGCCGAGGACGTGGATACCGCCGTGGCGGTTCGGGCAACCAGCGTGCGGGTCAGGCCACCACCTCCAACCCGTCCGCGGCCTCCAAGCCCTCCTAGTCCTTCCTTTCAGGTGCACAGCACGCCAGTAGAGGGCAGGGTCCGCCATCACCTTCACCACTGGCGTCCCATCACCTCGGACAGGTGGATCTTGGACATTGTCCGAAGGGGCTACTCCCTCCCCTTCGAGACCACCCCCAGCCATGCCACCTCAATTCCACCGCATGTCAGGGGATTACTTGGTGCTTCTGCAGAAGGAAGTCACGGCCCTCTTGGCCAAGAGGGCCATCGAGCGTGTTCCGACCCCAGAAGTAGGACGTGGTTGCTCCTCCCACTACTTTCTGGTGTCCAAAAAGGACAAGGAGGACATGCGTCCTATCTTGGACCTCCGGAACGTCAATCGCTTCCTCCGGAAGGAGAAGTTCAAGATGCTCACCCTAGCTCAGGTCTTGACTGCCCTCGACCCTGGAGACTGGTTGGTAGCGTTGGACTTGCAGGACGCTTATTTCCACATCCCCGTCCTGCCGGCCCACCGGCGTTACCTACAGTTCACGGTAGGCCTCGAGCATTTTCAGTTCACCGTGCTCCCCTTTGGCCTTACCAGTGCCCCTCGGGTGTTCACGAAAGTGATGGTGGTGGTCGCAGCTCATCTGCGCCGGGCAGGGGTTCCAGTCTTCCCCTACCTCGACGACTGGCTGCTGAAGGCGGGCTCGTCCCAGGCAGTCGTCTCCCACCTCCAGACTACGGCCGAACTCCTGCACTCGCTGGGGTTCTCCATCAATGTGCCGAAGTCGCATCTCATTCCTTCTCCACAGCTCCTTTTCATCGGAGCAGTTCTGGACACGACGCAGTTTCGGGCCTATCCTCCCGAACGGCGAGTCCGGGATATTCAGGCTATGATTCCGATCTTTCAGCCTTTATCCTGGGTTTCGGTACGGATGACCCTGAGGCTGCTGGGCCTCATGGCCTCCTGCCTCCTGCATCCTGCTGGTCAATCATGCCAGATGGCATATGCGGGCTCTGCAGTGGGACCTGAAGTTCCAGTGGGCGCAGCACCGGGGCAACCTGTCCGATCACGTCCAGATCTCGGAGGGGGCTGCAAAACAGTTGCAGTGGTGGCTCACGGACCGGCAATGGGTCATGGGCAGATCCCTCTCCCTTCCCCAGCCAGAGCACACAGTTGTGACGGACGCGTCCCTTCTGGGATGGGGCGGTCACATGGGAGAGGCGGAGATCAGAGGCCTCTGGTCTCCGGCGGAGTCCCGGCTCCATATCAACCTTCTGGAGCTCCGGGCGATCCGACTTGCACTCAAGGCATTCCTTCCCTCTGTCAAAGGGAAGGTTGTGCAGGTGTTCACAGACAACACCACCGCCATGTGGTACTGCAACAAACAGGGCGGGGTGGGGTCGTGGACCCTCTGTCAGGAGGCTCTGCGCCTCTGGACATGGCTGGAACATCAGGGCATGTTCCTGATGGTTCAACACCTGGCAGGTTCCCTGAACGCCAGGGCGGTCGAATTCAGCCGCAGGTGCATGATGGATCACGAATGGCGTCTTCACTCGGAAGTGGCGCAAGGACTCTTTCTACAATGGGGAGAGCCTTGGTTAGATCTATTCGCCACCGAAGAGAACGCGCAATGTCATCAGTTCTGCGCGTTGGAATTTCCAAGGCGGCACTCGCTCGGCGACGCTTTTCGTCGCGAGTGGAGTTGCGGTCTGTTGTACGCCTTTCCGCCTATACCACTTCTACCCAGAGTGTTGAAGAAGATTCGGCACGACCGGGCCCAAGTCATCCTTGTGGCTCCGGACTGGGCTCGAAGAGTTTGGTATCCCGAGCTACTCAGTATGAGCGTAGATCCCCGATCCGTCTGCCTCTTCGGGAGGATCTTCTGTCGCAGCAGCAGGGGACGGTCCTCCAACCGAACCTGTCCAGCCTCCACCTGCTTGCGTGGAGATTGAGCGGCGGCAGTTGATTCCTTTCGACTTGCCTCCCGAAGTTTGTGATGTGATTCTGGCAGCCAGGCGTCCCTCCACTAAGGTGGTATACGCCTGCAGGTGGAACAAATTTGTGGCATGGTGCACAGCAAAGGCTGTGAACCCCCTTTCTGCCCCTCTTTCTGAGGTCCTTCTGTTCCTTCTTTCTCTGGCCCAACAGGGTTCTGCCCTGGGTACCATCAAGGGTTATCTCTGTGCTATCTCGGCCTTCCTCAGGCTCCCTGATCAGCCCTCCCTTTTCAAGTCCCCTGTTGTTAACAGGTTCTTAAAAGGCATTACACACCTCTTCCCTCCTGTTCCGTTTGTGATGCCTCAGTGGGACTTGAACTTGGTTCTTACCTTTTAATGTGCGCTCCCTTTGAGCCTCTACATAACTGTCCTCTTCGTCTTCTCACTCTGAAGACAGCCTTTCTGGTGGCCATCACCTCCGCTCGGCGGGTGAGTGAGCTCCAGGCTCTATCATGCAAACCTCCCTTTCTGTCTGTGCATCCAGACAAGGTTGTTCTTAGGACGCGTCCGTCCTTCTTGCCAAAGGTGGTTACTGCCTTCCACATTGGGCAGACCATCACTTTGCCTACCTTCTTTCCGCCTCCGCATCCTTCCAGAGAGGAAGAGAGGCTCCACCGTCTGGACCCAAAACGTGCGCTCTCCTTCTATATCGACCGCACAAAACACTTCCGGGTGGATGACAAGCTCTTTGTTGGCTACGTGGGCGCCAAAAAAGGTTGGGCGGTGCACAAACTAACCATCTCCCGCTGGGTTACCTTGTGCATCAAGGCCTGCTATTCTTTGGCTAAGAAGGAGCCTCCTGTTGTGCTGCGTGCCCATTCCACCAGGGCAACGGCTGCTACCACGGCTTTGGGCCGCGGTGTTCCGCTGCAGGTTATCTGTCAGGCAGCTACGTGGGCCTCGCTGCACACGTTTACAAAGCATTACTGCCTTGACAGTCAGGTCCGGAGGGACGGCTTCTTTGGCCGTTCTGTCCTCCGGGACTTCCTTGTCTGATCTTTGTTCGCAGACCCACCACCAGGGTTGGTATTGCTGGGGTATCTATTCTAAGGTAAGGAATCTGTCACTAACGTGTCTCTTTCAGATGCACAAGTTACTAACTTGTGTAACGATATATCTGTAAGAGACAGTAGTTAGTGACAGATTCCTACCGCCCCACCCATCCTCCCCGTTCTGCGAACTGATTTCTAGGGTTAAGGACATCCCTTTCAGGGCCCTAGTATTTTTCAGACACCTATGTCCGCTTCTTGCATGGCTCTGCGTTCCTGGCGCGGAAAGTCATGTACAGAACTGATGTCAGCGCGCAGGGGTGGCGTCTAAGTACTGCCCGCGACGTCATCCCGGCGATCACGACGCCGACGACAGACGCGGAGCCGCACGATGCCGCCTACCGACGCGCAAGGGTACTGCTACGCAAAAACTTTCCGGATCCAGCCTGACGCCTGGGGATATTCTAAGGTAAGGAATCTGTCACTAACTACTGTCTCTTACAGATATATCGTTACACAAGTTAGTAACTTGTGCTACTGGAGATTAAAATAAGGTTTTGAAAAGTGTACTGCTGTATCACCTGGGCTAAAGTCAGAGAATATTGTACTTGCTTAAGCATTGTAACCACTCACCATTGAACATCCACTCTAATGTATGCTTCCATGTGCCTTTGTTTATCAGCTTGGCTTCCCAGTTTGCAAGCTTACATTACCAATTACTTTTTGCGGTTGGCACCCTGTTAATGCATCATTGTGCCACTCTAGACTAGGGGACCCCTGAGGTTGAATGTAGGTAGGGAAGCAGGGGAAGGAAATCAAAAATGTACAAAATAAACCTCTACCTATATGAATTTAGAAATGCGCTGTGCGTCATATATTTCCATCGACCACTCTTACTTGACCATCACAGAGACTAACATCATTCAAAGAAAAGTGATCATTACTCAATTGATTATTTATTTGTATATACCAACTTTTCTATACAAATACATTAATACATTCAGAAAAATATATCAAAACTAAAAAGACATTTTTTTATATAAGAAGTTATCAGATCCCATTGCACAACTCACATTCAACCCCATACAATCATCTTCTTATTCAAACATACTCACGCGAAACCACAGTTACATACGTCACAAACATACCAAAAACACATAATAAGCACCAAGTCCCCTCACCATGAGTCAGTAAACAAAGGCGAAGAAAATTTCTACTCAAAAATAGAATATAGTAAGTCAAACAATTAATTGGACAATAAATCTAATCGACATAACATCATTTTTTCTTAACAAACAAAAGGGGGACTAATTTAAAGCGCCGACGCGCGTTTCGGTGGAACCCTTCTTCCTTTTAGGGTATCACCTTCAGGGCGCATATAGAAGATTTTTCTTTAAAAAATGAGCAGTGGGACCAAAGAAAATTTCAAAAGGAGTTGACACATGAGGCTCGCTGGGTCGACGATACACACGCTGAATAGCGATAAATATAATTAGCGGAACAGCTACGATAATCTTTCCAATCGTATGTAATGATAGCAGGTAGAGACGAAAATCTGTCTTTATCAAGGCCCAGGGTCCGGAGTTGACAGTATCCGAATCAAGAGAATTATAAATTGTGCTTTTGTACGTTGCTTCAGAATAAGGTCTCTAACTCCATCTGGTGGGTATTTCGCGACATAGCATCTCTTCCTATCTGAATAGTATGGGAATTTCATAGCTTTGGGCTAAATCCTGGATAAAAGGATGTGTTCCATCGGCGTCTATGAAGCAATACAGCGTCCCGCGAGCGGCGTGGAAAACAGCTATGTCGCGAAATACCCACCAGATGGAGTTGGAGACCTTATTCTGAAGCTATGTACAAAAGCACAATTTATAATTCTCTTGATTCGGATACTGTCCGCTCCGGACCCTGGGCCTTGATAAAGACGGATTTTCGTCTCTACCTGCTATCATTACATACGATTGGAAAGATTATCGTAGCTGTTCCGCTAATTATATTTATATTTATCGCTATTCAGCGTGTATCGTCGACCCAGCGAGCCTCATGTGTCTGAACTTCTTTTGAAATTTTCTTTGGTCCCACTGCTCATTTTTTAAAGAAAAATCTTCTATATGCGCCCTGAAGAAGGTGATACCCTAAAAGGAAGAAGGGTTCCACCGAAACGCGCGTCGGCGCTTTAAATTAGTCCCCCTTTTGTTTGTTAAGAAAAAATGTTATGTCGATATTAGATTTATTGTCCAATTAATTGTTCGACTTACTATATTCTATTTTTGAGTAGAAATTTTCTTCGCCTTTGTTTACTGACTCTCATGGTGAGGGGACTTGGTGCTTATTATGTGTTTTTGGTATGTTTGTGACGTATGTAACTGTGGTTTCGCGTGAGTATGTTTGAATAAGATGATGATTGTATGGGGTTGAATGTGAGTTGTGCAATGGGATCTGATAACTTCTTATATAAAAAAGTCTTTTTAGTTTTGATATATTTTTCTGAATGTATTTGTATAGAAAAGTTGGTATATACAAATCAATTGAGTAATCACTTATTTGAATGATCGTCTCTGTGATGGTCAAGTAAGAGTGGTCGATGGAAATATGACGCACAGCGTATTTCTAAATTCATATAGGTAGGTTTATTTTGTACATTTTTGAATACATCATTGTGCTGCTACTTTCTTATAGCGATAAAACCTTAAAGATTAAAAAAAAATTGAATGAGTAATGATTGTGAAGTATCTTTTCAGAAATATATTTTACTTATTGTATTAGATCAGATTTAGGTTTTTTGCTAGTCACTCCTTTGTAAACTACTAGTGAATTCACCAAACGGATGAAATTTTACAAGAAATCATAGATGAACCCGAAAGTCCAACCTAAAGGCTTTCAAGTCATTGTACTGTTCATCTGAGCTTTCATTACTGCAGAAAACTGTGATCCTCAAGTCAAGGTACGAGTAATGCTCACTATTAAATAACTCCCTTTTAGATAACAAACTAAAGTACCTTTGATCAACCAATAGCAAGAAGACCTCCAAGGGTAGTATTAAGATAATTAGTTGGTACACTCCTACAGTATATTTTAGCAGCCTCTGAAGACTTCCCCCTGGTTTTGGAAGAATTCATCTGAATAAATCGACGATGTGAGACTGCCAACTTTCCGTGAAAAACAGATGGCAGAAATAAACTGAAACTGCCTTGAGCCATTACACATCCCTGCTTTAGACGCAAGCAGTGGGTTTCCCTTTACTAGCTCCTTAATAATCGTGACAGAGATCAAGCAACATATGGGTATAAAAAGCTTGTATCACAAAAAGTAGTGTCTCAATACCTATGAATCTGTAGTTTTGCTCATTATATAAATGCTGTAGGATAAGTCGGCAGACTACACTTTAATTGCTTCCATGTTTGAATGCCTTTTTTTGTTATAAAGTTGGTCATATTACTAGTGTGCAAGAGCTGACCCCGTTATCCCCAGAGCAACACCTTGCTTGATCATGAGCAGGTGGTTCAATTCAAACCACTCTGCAAGACATTGTTACGTACACCTCTTATGCATCAGCACCAAATGTTTACCCTTGTATGACTGAGACCGTATCTAACAGTACCTGACCGTATCACCAAAGAATTTCAGGAGAAAAAAATACGACACCCAAAATGCTGGTTTCATGATTTGCAAGCTGCACATCAATTGGACTGTACACCATTGATGGTTTATCTTGTTACATTGTGTTTCCACATTGATCATCCACATACAGAAGATTAATATGAGCAACACAGTCATGCAATTCTCATGCCTTGATTGGGTGTGGATTTGCTACTACCTTTAACCACTAGCGGCCAGAAATCTTTATAGTTGGTCGTTAATGCATTTTTTTGTCATCCATTCCCATTTGCAATTCCCCTTTGCTTTTTTGCATGCAGTGTCTAGGCTTTCATTACATTTTAAGAAGTTAATTGAGCTTGTGTTAAGGTTCCTGTTGATCATCTGCCCAGAACACAAGGTAAGCATTTTCACACCGACCCAGTCCTTGTTGAGCCAGTACACAAGCATAAATGGAGCTTTTGCAACTGCCTTTAAGTTCCGTTGCCCTTTTTCCCCAAATAGGCTGTCAAGCTTGCACACCCAATCATCGCAGCTAGCATTCTGATGGTCAGGACTGCACAATGCCATTAAATTCAACTGTCCTAACAAATTCAACCTTGTGGAGATTAACAACTTACCCTTATAGTAAGGACTTGAGTTACATAAAATTAAAAAACAAAAAACTGACTTTGTGGAATTCATTACTTGAACACCTTTTGAAGCACACTGCCTCAGTGTCAAAAACTAGAGGCTTCCCCTCTCAATGGGAATGTCATTAGTGTCACTCTCAAAACTGTATTAAGGAGTCTGTGTTAAGATGCACCTTTTAGGTTGAGTCTACTATACAGGGCATGCTTTGTCTGTTGAAAGACATTGTGGCTTACCAAGAATATAGAGGGGGCTTGGAGACTGCCCATCACTTACCATTTGTTGGCTTTCTTGTCACACTCATTTTCCGGCTTCTTATTTGTGTCCCAGCTTGTCAGTCTTCTGTTTGTCTCTCCCATGGAGCATTTCCTCTTTATCATCTCTTTGATTGGCATGCACCTCTTCTGCTTGCTTTTTAAAGACGTTTTCCTCTGGTGGTAAATACAGCATTAGACTATGTGTTTTCCAGCTGGCTGGCATGTACCTTTCTCTCCCTGCACTTGTGTTGCTCTGACACCAGTGTGCTTTTTCCCCACTTCCATATCTGTTGTGCTGGCTTGTGTGCTTCTCACCATTGCTTCCACACACTTTCTGTGCTGCTTATACTCCGCTGTGCTCTCTTTTTCTCCCTGTTGTTCCTTTCCCCCACCACCTATGTTGCCTTCTAACAACTTCAGTGTTACCACATCCTTCCCACTCTCCTCCATATTGCTTCAGTCTCTTGCTTTTGCTCCTGCTGACGTTTGATGTCTTACCCTTTCCAGCGTATCTTCCTTCTTGTAGTGGACAGTGACAAAGTTCTCATCTACATTGTCCAACAAGGTTAGGTGATAAATTTGGACAGTACTAAGGCACCATTGGTTTGTTTGAGCTAAGGCTGATAAGCACCATATCTGACAACGTTAACATGCTTGCAAAAATATGCTAGTTTTCAATAGACTCCTGAATTTCAGGAAATAAGCAATTTAACAGATGCTCCAGTAGTTTCTTTAGAAGCCTATATTGAGAAACTAGGGCCACCTATTCTTGATTTGTTAATTTCGGGGCATAAATCCTCTCAGTTGTTGCTGATCGAAAAGTGAGTTGGAGTATATCTTATTAAAAATGTACTGGTAAAGGATGAGAGTGCCTACAGAGAACTTTGAGCTGTGCACAGGACTGTAATCCGAATCCACTCTCTGCTATGGAGCCAATGAAGGGTCAGGCGGAGAGGTCTAGAGTGGCTGTAACTGGAGTTGGGGCGGGGGGCGTCTTAGTAGCCGTGGAACAGCAGCGTTCTGAATAATGTGCATTCTTTGAAGTGGAGTAGTAGGGACACGGACATATAGAGCATTACCATAATGAAACCTAGATCTAATTGTCTGAGATGCCCCTATTCTACTAGATTTGTGGTGAAATGGAAACAGTTTCTTTAGCAGCTTACACTGATATGAACAAGCAGAACCCAGAGAGATAATCTGGTTGGACAATGAGCCCCTTGTCTGACTTGATATGTAGGCATTTAACATTTACCTGCACTGGTTGACTAGCTCTACCAAAGGGGATGATGGACGGAGCGCTTGAGGAAATCAAACACTCACCCCCAGTCAACTGATCTGGGTTTAATCCATCATCATTCTTTAGCTCACTCCACCACCCCAGTTCAGACATGGCCATATGCAAATCAGTCTGACCCTGTGCCTCATGGGAACAGTCCAGCCCGAACTGCCAAGCCATGTCTCCCCTGGACCGGAAACAAGCATCCTGGGACCGGTTTCGGGTTCAAAACCCTCATCAGCCAGGCTATCTTGAATCCAGTGGCAAAGTGAGCAAGGGACCCACGTCTGGGCATACCCTGCCAACTAAGGGCGAACAAAGCGATACCAAAGGGGATGATGGACGGAGCGTTAGAGCAAATCAAACACTCACCCCCAGTCAACTGATCTGGGTTTAATCCATCATCATTCTTTAGCTCACTCCACCACCCCAGTTCAGACATGGCCATATGCAAATCAGTCTGACCCTGTGCCTCATGGGAACAGTCCAGCCCGAACTGCCAAGCCATGTCTTCCCTGGACCGGAACCAAGCATCCTGGGACCGGTTTCTGGCTATTCAGCCGTCATCAGCCAGGCTAGCTTGAGTCCAGTGGCAAAGTGAGTAAGGGACCCACGTCTGGGCATACCCCGCCAACCCAGGGCGAACAAAGCGATACCAAAGGGGATGATGGACGGAGCGCTTGAGCAAATCAAACACTCACCCCCAGTCAACTGATCTGGGTTTAATCCATCATTCTTTAGCTCACTCCACCACCCCAGTTCAGACATGGCCATATGCAAATCAGTCTGACCGTGTGCCTCATGGGAACAGTCCAGCCCGAGCTGCCAAGCCATGTCTTCCCTGGACCGGAAACAAGCATCCTGGTTGACTAGCTCAGCAGGCAGAAAGTTGTCCAGTCAAATATCAGAATCACAAATATCACTTCTGTTGTTCTACACTTTGCTGAAGATAATTGCTACCCCTCTGCTCCGAAATAAGTTTCATGCATTGATTAACAAGGATACTGGTATGCCACCATTGAGGGTGACCAACAGCATACATGTGTAGGTCGATAGCTTTGAACTGTAAAAGATTCGCCAGCGGGCTTGAAAATATATTAAAAAGATGGACAGAGTAGGTCAAGCCCTGTGGCACAGTGTTTTGTGAATGCTCCAGAACTTTGAAAGGAGGTAGGTTTGTGTGTGTGATTTTGATGTAAACCAGGCCAGAGCAGCATTTGTAATACCAAGAGCTTGATGCAGGTTGATCTGCAATATTAGTTGGTTGATCTGCAATATCAATCAATTAATTCTTTATTCGGATACGAAAATATCCATAAAAGTACAAGATAAAACCAGCACAATGCATACATAATTAATGATTAAAAGTCAATAAGTGCAATAGACATGTTATGTGTACACGGAATTATATACATAGTACAAAAATAAATTTCAACAAAACAGATATTAAAAAGCGGACACTGACACGTGAAAAACAATAAAATTAATAAGATATGCGGCCCGCATATTAATTGAGTCAAATGCCTGGCATACAGCAAAAGCTGTCTATACTGTATTCATAGAAGCACAAGAACGAACAGCTAATTTCAAGAACGTACTGCCGCGAAAAATTAAATTTTCCCCATTAAGCATAACAATCTCCCTATATGCTTCCCTAAAATAAGTAATATCGTGAGGCTTAAAATAGGGATCAACAACTGCTTACTATATATTTTATAGAAATCACAGAAGAAGAAAAAGTGTAACATAGATTGGCTGCCACGATTTCCACAAGGGCAATGCATTTGCTCGAGATTGATATTAAAACCTAGGGGAAAACAAAGTAAATATTTTAAAGTACCAGCCCTAAGACGAAAGAGCAGGCTTCGTTCCCAGCGATTAGTCGCCTTTAAGAGATAACTAGCTGGGAATTTTGTGGAGGGGCCAACTGCATCTACCATAGTTATATACCGGGCAACTGAGGGTTTCAAAATTTCTAGCTCATCTCAGGTTGGCATAATGAGCATACAGGGCCCCCTGGATAATCTTTTTGTTAGTGCCTGCCATGTTTCCTGGGTCTGTGAAAATGTGTGGCAGGTTTGCAATGCTCAGGCTAGCCTTAACGGCCGCCAACCAAGGTATATCTCCGCCCTTATTACACTTAAGACAGTCAACTATAATGTCTCTAGTCAATGTGGCTGCTGGATTTTGCCACACTTTCATCCAGAAAATCACTGGGCGGGTCTTAATGTAATCCTCAATAAATGGTAATTTTAACTCACGATGGCAAACAAAAGAGGAAGAACTGATCGGTGCCCCCAAAACTCTCCGACAATCTATTTTCTTCTACCTGGATATTGTTACAATTTGCATAGCCCCAAATTTCCGCTCCATATGTTGCGGTCGGTAGGCACTGAGTTTTATATATTTTCAAAAGGGATAGCACTACCTCAGTTCTTCTTGGTTGGGGGAGAGACAGAATCGAGTTGACTGCTTTTATAAATTTACTCCTGCTGTGTGCCAAATGGGCAACCCAGGAACCATTATCTGAGTATACCACGCCCAGGTATGGGAAAGTGCGTGTGCATAATAATTTTTCAGAGCCAGAATTAATTACATTTACGGAATATTTTTTGGGGTCGCAACTCATTAAAAATGATTTTTTTAAATTTGTGCAAAGGTCCAGCTTATTCATAAAATCCACAAAACCCCCAACTAAAGTGCGCAGTGCATTGGGAGTGCGGCCCATTAGGACCGCATCATCTGCGTACAGTAAGGCGGGAAGCATTTTACCATTAATCATAGGGACATCCTTGGTCAATTTGGACAGATCGTTATTCAGCTCGTTAATGTACAAGATGAAGAGCAGAGGGGCCAGCACGCATCCCTGCCTGACCCCTCTGCCGATCACGATATTCCCCGATACTGCCCCGTCCCTGCTAATCCTCACCCTAGCTCCCAAGTCCTTATGTAAATAGGCCAAAAAATATACTAAAGCCTCGTCCAGCCCATAATTTAAAAGACATTGCCAGAGACGCGATCTATTTACAAAATCGAATGCTGAGGTAAGATCCATAAAGGCCAGGTAGATTGGGGACTGACGAGCTATAGTGTATTAACTGATTAACAAATTTAAATTAAGGCATTGCTCTACAGTACCCAATCTACTTCTGAAACCCAACTGACATTTATCTAAAATGCATTCATCCTCAGCCCAACTCCTGATTTTATTAAATAAAACCTGCCCAAGTATCTTCAGTGTGTTGTCGATCAAAGAGATCGGTCTGTAGCAACTAGGGTTAGACCTATCTCCCTTTTTAAAAATTGGGACTATAGTGCTCATTGTCCACGTGCTGGGGATGTGGGAATATGTTAGATTGTTAAAAACATTAAGCAAAAGCGGGGCCCAAAATTCTGGTTTATGCTTAATAAGATCAATATAAAGCCCATCCGGGCCAGGGGCCTTATTTCCTGAGCTTTGATCAATGGCCTCCTCGACTTCTGTTATAGATATCTGGACTCGTGTGGCAGCTTGGAGATCTATGTAAAACTCATTCTGAGCAGGGGCTGTGTATATTTTGGAGAAGTGTGCTACCCAGGCTTCACTTGTTACAGCTCAGAGGTGATAAATTGTGACCCATAGATCTCATATTTTTAACAGATTGCCAAAACCCATTTGTATTATTTAAATTAGCGGCACTAGACAAATTATCCCAATGATCTTTTAATATCTCATCTTTCCTCTGTTTAACCACTTTATTATATTGTTTCCTCAGTGATCTAACAAGGCTTGCATCCCTTGGTGTTGATAACAAGGCAGCGCGAAGCTCTCTGTTGGCCCTTGAGCAATCACTGTTGAACCACTTGATGTTATAATTATTGGGTGTCATGGGTTTTGAGATAATTTGCTTAACGCCTGTGCATAAGTGGGTAAAAGCTGTTACTACCTCTGGGTTAACGTCCATAGGCGAAAAACAGGTGTCTACAAGTGACCGATAAGTTGTTACCATGTTCAGAAACACAATACTATTGTCTGTGCCTTTCCAAATGAGTCTTAGATTATCGGTCGAAGATGTTAAATTACTTGCTCCTAATTCTACAATCGGATTGGCTCTAGGAGTGACCCTAAACATAACCGAAGTTGGGTTATGATCCCCAAATACGGTCGGTATAACCTCTGCTCTAACTAAAATATCTTCCAACGTGGCTGATATAAAAACATAATCAATTATTGAGGCGCAGCCACGGCCTCTGAACGTTGGTATTAAATGGCTGTCATCGTTTACAGCTGCAGTGTCCATCGCGTTTACTAACTCATAGTTTAACAAATAATCAACTAATTCCATCCCCCTTTTACACAGATTTACACATGGTGCGTAAAGGGTGTCTGATATATTCACCCCTGAAATCTTAACGTTAAAATCACCTCCCAAACAAATTCCAGCTAAATTGGGGTCCCTGATGTGATTTGTATATTTGACACAAAATTAAACAGGTTGGCAACAATTGTATTTGGCACGTAAATCATTATTATAAAAGTTAATAAAACAAATGGAGACCCCCGTGTATATATCAAAGCTTGGAAGTTGGGACTATTTGTAGAGATAATTTTAATACTTCCACCAGACTGAATATTAACCCAAATAGAAAGGCCGCCTGAGGGTCGCCCATATGTGAAAGCTTGTGCACAAACATTAAAACATTGAAAGCCCTCAAGGTAAAGATCCCCTGTGGCCCAGGTCTCCTGGAACATTAAAATATCAAATTTGTTTACCAGGTTAATCCAATCCTCGCTGTTTACTTTGGAAGCTAAGCCGGCAACATTCCAGCTTAGCACCTGCAAGTTGTGGTTCAAGGGCTCAAAAGCATCGCTTGCCAAGGGGAACGATACTGATCTAAAGGGGGCCAATTCGATGGGCGAAAGTATGGGAGGCAGTCAATCTAATGTATCCAGATCAGAGAGGGGGAAAAACCTATTTTGTAACAAAAGTGAAGAAATGACTAGTGTGTTGATAGAATTGTTGGGTTTGTAAAAATGGGCAAGAGGCAGTGACCAAATATCAGTAGGTGGGGAATTATTATACTCTCTTTGGCTCAGTATAGATTTTACCAAAGCTGGCCGACGGAAATTAACAACAATACAATCTCCTTCTAAGATCGACCAACCCAGCCCACCCTGCGCACCATCAAAATGTCATTGTTGTGTATGCTGAACCCCTTGTATTTTACCAGCCAATTAACACTCTTGTTACGTAGTTGATCCCAGGACTCTGGTTGATTTTTCTTTATAGGGGGCACCCCTACTAAAACCAGGACATAAGGGCAGGCCTCAGGTGGTAAATTTAAAACATCTTTTCTTGGATCAACAAGCCCGTCATTTTTACTAGGGGCAATGTTCACGATCTGGGATTTTTGTACTTGGCTGGTATTATTTACAGGGACTGTGCTAGGGATATGGACAGGGATAGGGGCGGCTCGTCTACTAGGCGGCTGTGGTGTGATAGGAGTACCTGGGTGTGGGCTGTCCCCCTGATTGACAGCAAACTCAGGGAGAATGCATTCTTTGACTTTACGACAAATATGGCAAGACCTATTTAACATAGGCTGCACAGCAATAGGAATTGGTTGGGATATACTGGGAATACTGGGGATACTAGAAACGAGTCCCTTCTGAGCCTGTAATTTGTCAGACAAGTTGGGTGCATTAGTTGACAAACTAGACTTGTTAACAATGGATTCTAGGCGGTCCAAGCGTTTCCAAAGTAAAGCAAAATTCCTGTCGACAAGTTCCTTAATTCGTTCAGACAGTGTCTACAATAATGTCAATAGCAGTATCTCCCAGTGTAAAATTGTTGGAAAGTGCTGGCGTGAATTCCGTCTGGGTTTGGGTATGAATTGGATAGTTGGACATAGTAATTGACTTTAAAACAGGGGCGCCAACAGTTACTGCATCATTCACTATTTCAGCTGTAGCCGCAGGGCCTTGAATCCATGTACTTAGAGTGGAGCACTGTGGCTTTAGACGGGGTGGTTGTTTCCTCTTAGGGCAAACGGGCTTAGTTGTTTTCCTTTTCGCCCCTGAGACTTCTGGATTTGGGGAAACAGTCACATTTTCACCTGTGTCCTTATGGCTTTTGACTAACAGACTGTTGGCAGTAGTTGCAATCGCCCTGAGGTCCCCAGTTAATTTGGTTTCATTGCGGCCCAGACAGCTTGCCAAGTCTGGTGAGTGCAAGAGCGTGTTATTCATACTTTGGTTTTTTGGTGAATTTAAATTCAACGTCATAGGGGAGCTAATATGATCATCATCCACAGATATGGTGGTAAGCTGAGGGATTGTAGAACCTAAGGACATACGCCTCTCAGTTAGTTCTATTTCAGTACTAACAATATTGACAACCCTCTCCAACATGCTTTCTATAGAAACTGAGGCAGTGGCGCGCATGCTAGACATAGCTTTGGCCATTACAGTAAATCCGCAGGGGCAAGCCTTGCTTCACTCACCAAAGATTGTCACAGGTGACGGCAAATGTCAGAGGGGTGGCCCAGCCCAGTCTACTCCGGTCTAGGATGGGCGCGGACGGGCCCGGGCCACGGGAGGGCCGCTAACCTTTTATCGCGCCCCCCGGCGCAATGTCAGCTGTTCAGGAGCGTGGCCCTCTGGGTGATGTAGGCGTTGTTGGGCCGTTCCCCTCACGGCCAGGAATGAAGGAAAAGAGCCGTTCACCTCACGGCGGCAGCGGAGGCTGCACAACAAAGCCCCCTGTCCGGTGTGCAATATCAGTTGGTGCCAACATTTCCAGTAAAATAATGCCCTTGAGTCTCCAGACTCTGGCCCACAGCAACCAGTAATACCAATTCTGTACAGTGATGGATGTGGGGTTTCTAGAGCGCAACTCTAGCCAAAAAGCAATGGAGCACTGTACAAGGTCAAAGACTAGCGTAAAGTCAACGAGTGATAGGAGACATAGCTGTTTTGTACACTGTTAATGCATTGTGATATAGTGTTCTTTAAAAATGTCTTCAAATCTTTCCTAAATGGAGCAGCTTTGAGGTGGTTTGTGGTGGTTAATGGATATGGATGTGGATATTTTTCCACATGCTTCATGCATAGATGGAGAAGGTTTGCTACCTTGTCTTTTGCAGACTTCTTAGTCTGCAGCTGGACGGTGTCCTGGCTGCATTCTGATTTGCCGAGAACCTACCAGAGATGGTGCGCTTATCTGCAAAATAAGCAGAGGTACTTGTAAATGATGTAGCCGATTTTGAGTGGTGCAGGCTGGCAAGGGTAGCCAATGGAGTTCCTGCAGGATGGGGGGTGATGTTTGTTTCTTCTGGCCCTGGATGAGACGTTCTGCAGTGTGTAGGATGCCCTTAATGGGTGCCTGTGTGATGTCTGGGAGGCCATGGAGCAGGATATCTGAAAGAGACACGTTGGTGACAGATTCCTTACCTTAGAATATCCCCAGGCGCCAGGCTGGATCCGGAAAGTTTTTTGCGTAGCAGTACCCTTGCGCGTCGGTAGGCGGCGTCGTGCGGCTCCGCGTCCGTCGTCGGCGTCGTGATCGCCGGGATGACGTCTCGGGCAGTACTTAGGCGCCGCCCCTGCGCGCTGACGTCAGTTCTTCTTTTTCCGCGCCAGCAAGCGCAGATCCGGGAAGAGCAGTGCCGTGGTCCTTTTTTGACCATACTTTTTGGTGAATTTTTTCACTGTTTTTCTCTATCAAGGTGTCGTAGGGATGCCCGGTTTCAAACGTTGCGGCGCCTGTGCTCGGATGATGTCCGTCACCGACCCGCATTGGGAGTCTCTTTTCTGCCTCGGCCGAGGCCACGACACGGAGTCTTGTACCGACTGCCAGGCCCTCAACCCGAAAGCTTTGCGAGAGCGGTCTCGAAAGCTCCTCGAGGCCCGGCATTCGGCTCCGCGGAAGCCCCGGTCGCGTGAGAGGTCCTGGGGTCGATCGCGGAGTCCACACCGGTCGTCGGCATCGAAGTCTTCTTCGTCCGGTAAGTCAAAACACAAGAAGTCCAAAAAGCATCATCGCTCTAGGACTTCGCCTCGCCGGTCTCGCGACTCGGCTGAGGCCCTTCCCGGCACCGTCCCCGCGGCCCTGGACATGCCTGTGGAGTCGCACCCGCCCTTCCCGGGTTCGGGGGCTGATCCGGCCAAAGTGCAGGAATTCCTGTCGTTCATGGCCCGCCTCTTCGGGCCTCCAGGTCCCTCCGGTGCGCCTTCGGGCCCCGCGGGCCCTGATGGGGTTGCTCCGGCGTCGCCGACGGCTCCGGCGTCGCCCGTGCCTCCAGCCTCGATTCCGGCCCCGGCCTCGATCCCGGCTCCACAACCCCCATCGACGCCGGTCGACCTAACGACACCTCTGCCGGCGCCGATGTCTCCGGTGCCGTTCTCGACGCCGCCTGGGGCTCCGAGCGGCGTCGTTCCCCAGTTCCTTCCAGCTCCGGACATGGACCCGGACCGACGTCGCTCGACGCCGGTTCCGGCGCCGATGAGACCTTGGGTCCCAAATGTCCCTCCTCCCCCTTATTTTGAACCTGAGGAGGACCAGGAGGACTGGGAGGGGTCTGATGACCCTCTGACACAACAGTGTCAGTACGATGAGGACTGGACAGAGGGTCTAGGGGATGCCAGTGGTCTAGATACTTCCCCTGACACTGGCATGCTGTCTCCTCCCGTGGCTACGGAGGAGGGAGCCAATTTTGCAACGGTGTTGCGTAGGGCGGCTGGAGCCTTACATCTCCAACTCCCTGCTGTGGCAGTCAAGGTTAATCTCTTGACAGAGGTGCTTCAGCCGGCAGCCTCCTCTTCGGAGACTGTGCTGCCGTTTAACGACGCCCTCACTGACGTTCTTTTGGGCGCCTGGTCCAAGCCCAACACAGGGGCTCCTGTGGATAGGAACGTGTCCCGACGCCATCGCCCAGCTCCGGGCGACCCCCTGTTTCTCTCTGTCCACCCCACCCCTGAGAGCTTGGTTGTCCAAGCCTCCGCTTCCCAAACCGCCTTCCCTACCGCCCCTCCGGATAGGGAATCCAAACGCCTGGATCAATTTGGGAAGAAGGGTTTTTCTTCCTCCAGTGCTGGCTTGCGGTCCATCAACACCGCTTGCCTTTTGGGCCGATATACCCACTCCTTGTGGGATTCGGTGGCGGATGTTTTGCCCCAGTGTTCTGAGGAGGTCCAGACACTGCTTTCCCGCGCCATTGCGGAAGGAAGGGATGCGGCCAAATATACAATTCGTTGTGGCCTTGATACCGCCGACTCACTGGGCAGGTCTATTGCAACGACGGTGGCGCTACGACGCCACGCCTGGCTGAGAACCACTGGTTTTTCAGGGGATGTCCAGAATACTCTCATGGACATGCCCTTTGATGGAGTTGGTCTTTTTGGGTCCAAAGCAGACCATGCGTTGGAGCGCTTTAAGGACTCACGGGCTACTGCAAAGTCCCTGGGCCTTTCTGCTACACGCCCTCCGCTGACTTCTGCTTTTCGCCCCTATCGTGGCCACGGTAGGGCGCCCCTTCACGTCAGCAGCCCAGCCACCGGCCCGCGCAGCAGGCGTCTTCGCGTGGCCGAGGACTTGGATTCTGCCGTGGCGGATCGGGCAACCAGCGTGCGGGTCAGGCCACCACCTCCAACCCGTCCGCGGCCTCCAAACCCTCCTAGTCCCTCCTTTCAGGTGCACAGCACGCCAGTAGGGGCAGGGTCCGCCATCACCTTCCCCACTGGCGTATCATCACCTCGGACAGGTGGGTCTTGGACATTGTCCGAAGGGGCTACTCCCTCCCCTTCGAGTCCACCCCCAGCCATGCCACCTCAATTCCACCGCATGTCAGGGGATCACTTGGTACTTCTGCAGAAGGAAGTCACGGCCCTCTTGGCCAAGAGGGCCATCGAGCATGTTCCGACCCCAGAAGTAGGGCGTGGTTGCTACTCCCACTACTTCCTGGTGCCCAAAAGGACAAGGAGGACATGCGTCCTATCTTGGACCTCCGGAACGTCAATCGCTTCCTCCGGAAGGAGAAGTTCAAGATGCTCACCCTAGCTCAGGTCTTGACTGCCCTCGACCCTGGAGACTGGTTGGTAGCGTTGGACTTGCAGGACGCATATTTCCACATCCCCGTCCTGCCGGCCCACCGGCGTTACCTTCGGTTCACGGTAGGCCTCGAGCATTTTCAGTTCACCGTGCTCCCCTTTGGCCTTACCAGTGCCCCTCGGGTGTTCACGAAAGTGATGGCGGTGGTCGCAGCTCATCTGCGCCCGGGCAGGGGTTTCAGTATTCCCCTACCTCGACGACTGGCTGCTGAAGGCGGGCTCGTCCCAGGCAGTCGTCTCCCACCTCCAGACTACGGCCGAACTCCTGCACTCGCTGGGGTTCTCCATCAATGTGCCGAAGTCGCATCTGATTCCTTCTCCACAGCTCCTTTTCATCGGAGCAGTTCTGGACACGACGCAGTTTCGGGCCTATCCTCCCGAACGGCGAGTCCGGGATATTCAGGCTATGATTCCGATCTTTCAGCCTTTATCCTGGGTTTCGGTACGGATGACCCTGAGGCTGCTGGGCCTCATGGCCTCCTGCATCCTGCTGGTCAATCATGCCAGATGGCATATGCGGGCTCTGCAGTGGGACCTAAAGTTCCAGTGGGCGCAGCACCAGGGCAAACTGTCCGATCACGTCCAGATCTCGGAGGGGACTGCAAAACAGTTGCAGTGGTGGCTCTCGAACCGGCAATGGGTCATGGGCAGATCCCTCTCCCTTCCCCAGCCAGAGCACACAGTTGTGACGGACGCGTCCCTTCTGGGATGGGGCGGTCACATGGGAGAGGCGGAGATCAGGGGCCTCTGGTCTCCGGCGGAGTCCCGGCTCCATATCAACATTCTGGAGCTCCGGGCGATCCGACTTGCACTCAAGGCATTCCTTCCCTCTGTCAAAGGGAAGGTAGTGCAGGTGTTCACAGACAACACCACCGCCATGTGGTACTGCAACAAACAAGGCGGGGTGGGGTCGTGGACCCTTTGTCAGGAGGCTCTGCGCCTCTGGACATGGCTGGAACATCAGGGCATGTTCCTGATGGTTCAACACCTGGCAGGTTCCCTGAACGCCAGGGCGGACGAACTCAGCCGCAGGTGCATGATGGATCACGAATGGCGTCTTCACTCGGAAGTGGCGCACGGACTCTTTCTACAGTGGGGAGAGCCTTGGTTAGATCTATTCGCCACCGAAGAGAACGCGCAATGTCATCAGTTCTGCGCGTTCGAATTTCCAAGGCGGCACTCGCTCGGCGACGCTTTTCGTCACGAGTGGAATTGCGGTCTATTGTACGCCTTTCCGCCTATACCACTTCTACCCAGAGTGTTGAAGAAGATTCGGCACGACCGGGCCCAAGTCATTCTTGTGGCTCCGGACTGGGCTCGAAGAGTTTGGTATCCCGAGCTACTCAATATGAGCGTAGATCCCCGATCCGTCTGCCTCTTCGGGAGGATCTTCTGTCGCAGCAGCAGGGGACGGTCCTCCACCCGAACCTGTCCAGTCTACACCTGCTTGCGTGGAGATTGAGCGGCGGCAGTTGATTCCTTTCGACTTGCCTCCCGAAGTTTGTAATGTGATTCTGGCAGCCAGGCGTCCCTCCACTAAGGTGGTATACGCCTGCAGGTGGAACAAATTTGTGGCATGGTGCACAGCAAAGGCTGTGAATCCCCTTTCTGCCCCTCTTTCTGAGGTCCTTCTGTTCCTTCTCTCTCTGGCCCAACAGGGTTCTGCCCTGGGTACCATCAAGGGTTATCTTTGTGCTATCTCGGCCTTCCTCAGGCTCCCTGATCAGCCCTCCTTTTCAAGTCCCCTGTTGTTAACAGGTTCTTAAAAGGCATTACTCACCTTTTCCCTCCTGTTCCGTTTGTAATGCCTCAGTGGGACTTGAACTTGGTTCTTACCTTTTTAATGTGCGCTCCCTTTGAGCCTCTACATAACTGTCCTCTTCGTCTTCTGACTCTGAAGACAGCCTTTCTGGTGGCCATCACCTCCGCTCGGCGGGTGAGTGAGCTCCAGGCTCTATCTTGTAAGCCTCCCTTTCTGTCTGTTCATCCAGACAAGGTTGGTCTTCGGACGCGTCCGTCCTTCTTGCCAAAGGTGGTTACTGCTTTCCACATTGGGCAGACCATCACTTTGCCCACCTTCTTTCCGCCTCCGCATCCTTCCAGAGAGGAAGAGAGGCTCCACCGTCTGGACCCAAAACGTGCGCTCTCCTTCTATATCGACCGCACAAAACACTTCCGGGTGGATGACCAGCTCTTTGTTGGCTACGTGGGCGCCAAAAAGGTCGGGCGGTGCACAAACGAACTATCTCCCGCTGGGTTACTTTGTGCATCAAGACCTGCTATTCTTTGGCTAAAAGGAGCCTCCTGTTGGGCTGCGTGCCCATTCCACCAGGGCAACGGCTGCTACCACGGCCTTGGGCCGCGGTGTTCCGCTGCCGGTTATCTGTCAGGCAGCTACGTGGGCCTCGCTGCACACGTTTACAAAGCATTACTGCCTTGACAGTCGGGTCCGGAGGGACGGCTTCTTTGGCCGTTCTGTCCTCCAGGACTTCCTTGTCTGATCTTTGTTCGCAGACCCACCACGGGGTTGGTATTGCTGGGGTATCTATTCTAAGGTAAGGAATCTGTCACTAACGTGTCTCTTTCAGATGCACAAGTTACTAACTTGTGTAACGATATATCTGTAAGAGACAGTAGTTAGTGACAGATTCCTTACCGCCCCACCCATCCTCCCCGTTCTGCGAACTGATTTCTAGGGTTAAGGACATCCCTTTCAGGGCCCTAGTATTTTTCAGACACCTATGTCAGCTTCTTGCATGGCTCTGCGTTCCTGGCGCGGAAAGTCGTGTACAGAACTGACGTCAGCGCGCAGGGGCGGCGCCTAAGTACTGCCCGCGACGTCATCCCGGCGATCACGACGCCGACGACGGACGCGGAGCCGCACGACGCCGCCTACCGACGCGCAAGGGTACTGCTACGCAAAAAACTTTCCGGATCCAGCCTGACGCCTGGGGATATTCTAAGGTAAGGAATCTGTCACTAACTACTGTCTCTTACAGATATATCGTTACACAAGTTAGTAACTTGTGCATTACCACCATCCAGCTGCAAGAGTATGAGGGCTTACACAATAGTTCTGAAGTCGCTTTCTGTGAGAACCTGCTCCACTTAGGAAAAATCAGGCCGTCTTTGTGCTTTTTTTTTTTTTTTTGCCATTGTGTTCTTTGAGTGAGATTGGTGTCTAGGATGAACACTAATAACTTGGCATTCAATGAAAGTTGGAGTTTGCAGCCATCCAAGGTCGTCATTGAGCCTGGTTTCTATTGTTTTTGGACGAAACCATGTTTGAGTGGGCCCCAATATATTGACAGTTTGAGTATTTAGTTGTCTTGCTAGGATTTTCCAAAATATTTGACTGGAGGTAGCAGAGATATAGAATGAAAATTTTTAAATGTTGGTGTCCACTCTTAGTTTTTAGGTCCAGCTTGACAGCATAGCTGTCTTCAGATCTTGTGATCACCCTGAAAGCTTTCAGGAATGCTACAGAGGGGATTTGGCTCTGCCCAAATGTTGGACAGGAGTTCATGTTTTGATTGGGCAGAATCTGTGTGCTTCCACAAAGTGCTTTCCCTCCACACAACTGTGATTTTGTTTGTTCAGCTGCGTGAGCCAGCTGCAGTATGGCTCCCGATAGCTCAATAACGCGCATTAAGTATTCGGCTTAAGACAAAAAATCCAGTAATTGTGAAGTTGGCTACTGATCAATAATTAAGTGATACATCACTATATACTCTGAAGTTGTTTTACATTTTTCACCCACATTGTTATATCTACTGTGCCACTATCTTCATAATCCTTTCTCTTGAAGAATTCAACACCCTCAACCAGTGCATTTGTTTTACAATTAAAGGACATCAAACTTACATCTTTCCCAACAGCACAGTGTTTTACTTTAGAAATAGCAATATCTCCACTCAAATATCTCATAGGGATAAAATGTGTACAGTAAGGTTCATGAAAACACTAGGCCTGGTATTAACAGATTTTTTGTTTTATAATTTCAGAAACACTGCCTCTTTTACTTACAACTACACATAGATTGAACATTTAATTTTTTAACAATCCAATACTCTTCCCTATATTCTAAATTTTACCTCTCAAAACCTATATTAAAAAACATGCACCTCTACAAACCGCTTTTCACTTACTAAACTTTGTATAGCATAAGTTTACCATCAGTAGTGCACTTACTGACACTTAACAAATTTCATAAAGTATATTTTTAATTACCTGAACTCGGAGCAGGTTATAGACCGCTGAATACACCAGTTTGTCTCAGTTCCAAATTTAATCACTTCTGTTCAGCACAACTCCAACAGGCTTCCTTCTCCTCCAAATCCCCTAGAACAGTGTGAACTATCTCTGGTTCTGCACCCAATCACATCACAGCACTTCAACCATGTAATAAAAATGGTAACTATTGGTTGAGCCTTGGCCTTTTTCTTATTTTATTTTTTTTCACTTCTCCCCATAGAATCTTGCAAAATTCTCGCGGAATCGTAAAACATCTTGTTGCAGGCCTAGTAATTTTCCATGCAGGTCTCGCAAGAGGCTCGTGGGATTGTATAAAACATCATGACAGGCTCAGTAATTTCCCCTCAGGTTTTGCTAGCCTCTCGCAAGATCGCATGTGTCCATGCATCAAGCTTCACTCCTTGAAGCTTATGTGCTACTCTCGCAGAATCGCAACAAAATTGTAGGGAAAAGGTATGTGGGATGGAGTATACTCTCCACGGAGACCTATCTTTTATGACAGGTGTGTGTAGTAGGGTGTGGGAAGAGACACAGATCTGTCTCAGATGTCAGGTGTACGTACTAGTGTGTATGTAAGGACTGGCCTCCCCACTGAGATCCCTCTCTTGGATGATGGGTGTGAGGAGAGACTGGCCTCTTCCCTCAGACCTCTTACATGAGGTGTGCGTAGTAGTGTTTGCATGGACTGCCCTCTTTTCACACCTCTTTCTCAGTTAACGAGTGTGTAGGAAGGTGTGTACATGGATTGCGGTCTCCTTCCAGACCCCTCTCTTAGATGACGGGTGTGCGTAGTAGACTGTGTGGAGAAAGACTGGCCTCTCCAGTGAGACCTCTGTCTGACTAAAAGTGTGTAGTAGGGTGTATACATGGACTAGCCTCTTCTGTCACACATCTCTTTGATGATGACTGTGCATAGTAGGGTGTGTACATGGACTGGCCTACTTCCATAACACTCTTAGGTGACAGGTGTGCATAGTAGGGTGTGTGGAGAAAGCCTGGCCTCTCCATTGAGACCTCACTTGGATTACATTTGTGCATGTTCTGCTCTGTCCAGGGACTGATCTCTCTGCTAACACCCCTCTCTCTGATAGTGGGTGTGCATAGTAGGGTGTGTGAAGAGACTATACCCTACGTACAACTCTTATAAAGCCGATGGGCATAAATAGTACACTCTTACTAACACCATCTCCGGTAATGCTCCTTACTACAGTAGCATGTGTGCATACTACAGTGTATTCATAGATCTACTCCTTTCTACTGTTCACGATCCAGCGAGAGTCTCGCAGGATTGAAACCTTTTTGGGAAATTAGGAATTCACCATCTACTCATTATAGTACGTGTATGTCTCTTATACACTTCCTCTCAAAAACAGTGACAACGATTTGCATTCCTCCTAATGGAGGGGATTCAGAACTCCTCTACCCCTTTTTGCTGTTTACGATCCTGTGAAAGACCCGCAAGAACGTAAAAATTTGTTAAAAGCAATATACATTTACTGTTGTCACAGTAGTTATCCCGTAGACACCTCCTTTTCAGGTCTCGCTGAGCCAGCGCGCATGCGCTGCGAGACATTTAGTAAGGGGCTTTTGAAAGTGCTATCAAAGAGGCTTTTTCCGGCCACCAGCGTGCGGTTACGCGCGCGTGCAGCCGCCATCTGGCATTTGTCTCGCTCTCCCATGCCTCAACGCACGCCCCTCCCCCACCACAGAGCGCGTCCAGCTCCTCCCGCTGGAACCATGTTAAAGTAAGCGCTGGTGCCAGCGATTATAGCAAAAGTAAAGATAGAAAAAACATCTATTTCTTTACTTTTGCTATAATCGTAGCACTGGCGCTTACCTTTAACCATGTTAAAAGTAAAGCGTCGGTGTCAGTGATTGCTGCAAAAGTAAAGAAATAGATGTTTTTCTATTTCTTTACTTTTGCAGCAATCAAACACATTGGCAAAGTCAAAAGCTCTGCCTAAACACTTATAAGGGCCCAAAAGCGAGACCTATTGGCTATGCCAATGCTTGTTAAATCAAGGGGTACAGCCTGCCGTTCGGCTTTTTTTTTTTAACTTCATTTCCACAACACCTTAATTTTTCACAGTAAACAGTAATGGCCGCCATTTCGTTTCTCTCATTTCAGCAGCCAGCCAATCACAGCTCGCGAAACACTCAGTAGCCTCTCACTCCTGCAAGAGCATGAAGGCTCTCGGGGGTGGGGGGGAGAGAGTTGGGGAGGGAGCATGAGCCTCCACCAATCACAGGCCTCCATTTTGAAACTGGCGCTCTCGCAGGAGGCTTGCGGGACTTGCGCGAGCCCAATCATCCAAATATACAATAATTTTTTACCCTTTTCTCAAATTACTGAATGGATTTACACCAAACCACAAAAAGCACGCTCTGCGGCCCAAGATCTACCTTCCTGCTGAATTTGGTGTGATTTGGATTAGCAATTTTTTCTGTAGCCATGTCTAAAGTAGTCTATGGAACAAGCATGGGGATTTTACTTTTTTGTGAAAGTTTTGTGGGGATTTGTCAAATGGAGCCAAAGTGATTAACAAACCAAACATTCAGTCTATGGAAAATCAGACATAACTATAAACTATATCAATATGCATACACACCCATCCTTTGACTCAGTCTACTGCCATCGATCTGAGTGTTATTTTTACTCTGCTTCCATCCTTGACTGTTTACTGCCTGGGCTAATGGTTCAGTCCACATCAGGCATTGGCTCTCTTGCCCTGTGACAAACAGCAGTTTCTGACCACATGTTCACATCCATCTGAAAATGAATATGCTTCAGTGTCCGGGCTGGTTAACCAGTCCTTTAGTTTTTAATTTCCTCCTTTTACAGTTCCCCTTTTATGTCTTTGCTTCTCCTGTTAATTTCGTAAGAGGATACTACAGCTCTCTATGCAGTGCTGACGGGTTGTGTACTTGCCACTCAATTCATCTGCAGTGTGCTGCATCCCACCTGAATAATTCTTGTAAACAAAGCAACCATTATGGAATGCTGTTATCTATAGTGTATCATTGTTTTGTCATTCCAAGATGGTCTGTGTGTTGGTTTTAAACGTGACGGTCCTGCTGGAACTTTAAGAGCGATGCTTTGTACAATTTCCCTGCAAGACTCCACAAGAGTAGGTAAAATCGGGGCCTTTAAGGATTGTGTAGTTTGTCAGGTTGCCAAACTGATACCTCTTCCACTTCTTTGCTTGCTCATGAGGTGTATTTGTTGAGTAGTGTGCAGTATCACTGCCTTTCAGATCTGTGCATGGATATGTCACCAACTCCCATTTGACAACATCTCCATCTTCTGCATTTTTCAATATTGATAACTTGGCCTTTATGGGTTGCCACACCCACTGCATCCTGTTGCCTTTTTAGCTTGGTTGGTGCTGTGTAGCTGCATGTGTTTCAGTCCTAACTAGATTGATAATTTACGCAACTATCTCACCACCTCCGCCATCATATTGCAAGATGGTGCCCCACAAAGCAAGATAAAAGCCCTTCGCTGGTCACTCGTGACGGCAAAACATTTCCCACATAGGATCACAACAAATGGAGCACTCTGCCAACCACACACTCCTCTGCCGTGTTGCCCGCTAGCCATCCAGCCCCCCACATGAAGCAGTATACAGTAGCTACAATACAGTACCATCCCTTTAATCATGAGTATGTGTCTGCAGCTTGTTCACCATACCAAAAGCACTTCTGGGGTAATAAGCTGTTGGTCAGTCTCCCTATAAAAATCTAATCCATAAAGGAATTAATCATATGATGGTCATCTGTTGGCCGGAGAGGCTGGCTTTTAAATCCCCCCCAGGCCCCATGATATGTTTCCAACAAAAACAAGTAATGAAAGCTTGCCTTATGTTTGAAATACAACAGTCCATGATAAAATAGGCGTTCCATAGCTGGTAGCATTTTAAAATGTTTATTATCCACCACATGTTACTTAAAACATAAAGAGACAACTCTGAAACCATGCAGACAGTAATGGAGGAAGACAACATAGGTAGGCCTTAAACTCACAAAAAGTTAGGGCAGTTTATAAAGCAGCTCACCTTCGCCTATCTTGGCATTTCCCGTCTCATGAACACTAGAAAAAGAAAAACAAACATTCAGGTGTTTATGGGCAGAAAGGCCACACCCATTTAGTCGTGGCATGCTTTATCATCAGCCAGTCAGCCCCACCGTGTTAGGACATTGCCAACATGGTGGACTCAACCTTTTTCTTAGAAAAAAGGTAGCACAGAATAAAGTAGTTCTTGTTAGTCCAGGGGTCCAGATATTAAAGTTAAAACAACCTCTGTGTAAACCCAGGAGATATTCTTTATTCAAAGAATACAGAGTAGGGTTAAAAGAAAGTTGTACTATAAACCATGGGTGATTCAGAGATTTAATGACTCAATCCACCTAAATTATGCCTTATGCCAACATGTTTCGGCCTCTTACGGGATGCGTTCTCTGGTTAACCCAAGTCCGGAGAAAGGGTCTGCAGGCTTCAATAATGTACCAAGGTAAAAATAAGTCTTTCCTCTGTCGTCAAAGCGTCTCGTACCTTGAAGAGGGGATGAGACAAGACAGCCATAATTCACAATAGTAAAGTCTGTTCACTAATCTTTGTAGATTAAGTGAAGTCTTTTTTGCAGGACAATACAGTAAGTCTGTCCAAATATAAACACGTCACATGATGCACTTCTATTAAAACTGTTTCAGTGCATGCAGAAATAACAACTTCAGTCACTATGGTAGGGGACCACTCATGTAGTCACACACTAAAAACAGAAATTGCTATTCTTTTATAAATTCCTTTCAAAGCTTACCCTAAAATATTATGGATTGTCATCACGTATAGAAGTAGATAAAAGGTGGAGAAAAATGGAGATGACCTGTCCCTGGTCACCAAAACATAATCGCATTGCTACAAAGTCCATCTCATTACAGATGTGAGTTAATTCATGTTGCCAACTTAACATACACGTGTATTCATTAGCCACAAGTGGTGGATCAGAGAAGATTACTCAACCTGTGGTTAAAAAGCCAAGTGTCCAAATTACTGCTGTATGCATAATAGTGATGCATTTGTTTCTCGCGTTATATCCATATTGCAAATGAATTCTGGTATCGTAACGGGCTGGCGAGTGAGTCATTAGAAACTCTGAGGGTGCCCAGTGTGCTGTTTTCAATGGTGCCCTGAATCTAAATATCATGCGGGCAGGGGAAAACGTCTTATGAGGGAGGAAAGCAGCTCTAGGTCTGTATCATATACTCTGAGTAGCTGTTAATGTGTGTGCAAGATAGAAATCATAATAGTCGTAACAACCCTCTATTGAGTAATATAGGGCATGCGCACGTGATAACCTGTTGCAAGCGCTTTTATACATGTAAACACACCAACCATATGCATTGGAAAGATGCTGGCAGGGAAAACATATACTCCATAGTTAACAATAGCGATATGAAGGACCATGGCTGCAAGCCCATAACTTACAGTGGTTGTCATTACCAAATAATGAGGGCGGTAGAAAGCGGACTAGTTGTATGGTGGCTCAGCCCAGAACACGCTGTCGTTATGATGTACAAGACCGGAGCTCAAGGACATTCCTCCCGAGCACACGGAATCATTCTACTCACCAGAACCCTCGCCCCTTTACTCCTAACTTCGTCAAGGCAATAGTCCCGCCTTGTAACCAGTGGCTTGGACTGTCAACGCTGACTTTTGGCTCCATTTTGCTGTTGATCTTAGTGGGTAATTAGAGTGTGAATAGCTACTAATTTTACTGTGTTTTAATCAAGGGGGGCTTTTAAAATTATGATATTCTTGGGCACTTCCTGGTTCCTTACCAGAATCCACCACAGAGGTGCAATTTTTGGTTGGGCGCGCTCTAGTGGTTGGAATTGGGCTTTTTAGTTTGTATTTAAACAGTGCAGTGCTGCGGACACGTGTACAGAGTGCACTGCCTGCGTGCCTAAAACAAGCCGGTGTGCGTCCGAGTCACGTCCAGCAGCAGTCATGCTGCTGGTTTGCCTAGCAGACAGCTGGCGACTCGGTCTACTTAAGAAATAAATTGCTACTTGTTCAAAAGTTGCCCAACTTTCCCTTGTCTGGTCATAAATTTAATCTGAGATTTTTAGTAGGGGTGGTACTCTTAAGTGTCCGGCCTAAACTTTGTCTTGACTGCCGCAGAATGTGATCTGTGGGGTAAGACAGTGTTGCGTTTACTCAGGAACGCCGTACTGCCTACTGCGTTGCAAGGGTCAACTTTTTCAGCAGGTCTGCTGAATTGCAGATCTATATCTAAACGCTTTTGATATCTTTAATTTGCTTGATGACAAGTTTGACCTCTTATTTCTTACGGAAACATGACTCACGGACGACTCCTTACTGGACAGCGTTAGCCATCCAGTCTGGGCTTTATATTCTACATAATAGGGTGGAAAACGGGTGGCGTTGTGGCTGTAGTGTACCGAGACACCTTTGTGTGTATGGCAGATAAGTTGACAAATATTGGATTCATTATATGCATTGGTCAGATGCCATTGGAGTTGAAACTTTCTGGTTTCTCCTGTTTTATTCCTTGGGCAGTGACGTGTCTAATCGGCATTCTGCTCCCATGGTTTTCGGTGTATAATCAGAGTCCCTTATGCAGGACTTTAAGGGCTGACTTGGATTTTTTTTTTTCTCTCAGCTGTCCTTTCTTTACGTCTCCTGGTCTTCTGGGGCCAGTTTATTCTTTTGTAGTCACAGTTCGCAGTCCCTCTGGAGAGTGTATGATTTGGGTATCTGATTCCAAGTACGGAATCTGCAGCTAGATATCCATCAAATGAATAAGTTACTTACCTTCGGTTAACGCTGTATCTGGTAGAGACCTGATCTAGTCGCAGATTCCTAATGCCTCTCCCATCCTCCCCACACTGCGAACTATTTTCTTTCATATTGAGCCTTATATGGGATATTCCTCCTTGCGAATATGCTTATTGTGTTGCAGGTTCTTCCTGCTTTATTTCTGGACACTGCTCTGTCCTGTACAATAGTATTCTAGGAGGCTATGTCTGTCTCGTTGAAGGATGTTAGGACATTGCTGTTCCTGTTGTCTGCCCTGGGTCTTTTTTCAACCTATTGCAATTGTCCTTTTCGTCTTGCAATTTTAATTCAATGGGGATATGACACATGGTGTCTGTGATCTAGGCACACTGTTCCAATAGGCAGTTTTTATCTGTGGCTCCACATTTGGTGCACGGACATTAGTCATGGAAGAAACTGACGTTGACGCGTCTGCGAGGGAAGTCATATGGACTCCGCTGACACCACATCCGAAGGACGACTTCACTGTGGAGTTGCACGAACACCCTCCCCTCCCCCACTCCCACCCCCATCCCTGTCTGGCGCCTGGGGAGTATTCTAAGTAAGGACTCTTCGGCTAGATCCTGTCTCCACCGAAGTTAAGTAATTTATTCATATGGTACCCAACTCCAGTGGGAGAATAACATCACCATCCAAACTCCACAAGAGGGTTACATTGGGGGCTAATTACATGTGCCCTGTATGCATCTCACAGTATGCTTTGTGATGTTTCCATTATAACTTTCGACTCCTCTTGAAGGGAGAGTATGCAGTTCCTAAATTGTTTGTAGGTCAGTGATCAGATCAGAATCCGTTTGAATTGTCCTTTGCCAAAGTCTAACTGGGGCCATTGTATCATCATTAAATCCAAGGGTGTCCGGGTGTATTCAATAGACCATCTTCGTTTGAATTTCAGCAGGGCATTGGATATATTGTTCATCCCAGGTTATCGTTTTAGAGCGTACCATGTGGAGGAGTCCTCATGGTGCCTCTTCTCCGTAAAGTGACCCATCATTTTAGTGGCTGTTCTTTTGTACCTGAACGTGGTCCTATGTTCATTGATCCTTATCTCGACTGAACTAGTAGTCATGCCAAGATACTTTAGCCCACAAATGCATATCATAATATACTCCACATTCTTGGTATTGCAATTGCTGTGTTGTCCCAAAGTCCATGGTGTCTTTAGGCCAAGGTCAATATCTTTCATTCTTTTGGTAAGATGGCACATATCGCTGCTGTAGGTTGATTCTTGGGTAGGCCACCTTTTACTCTTCTGCCTAAGTTTTTCCTGAAAGCAAATAAAATTACATTGCATCAGTTAAGCAGTTAAATCAGTGTCATCTTTGTATCTACATGCCCCAACCATACCCTAGGAAACAGCATCTGTTTATTGCCTACTGCATCTAAGAAGAAGTTTATAAAGTTCCCCAAACTCTCCCGTCAATTTATGAATCCATTGTGACCCAGATTCTTGAAAGGACTAATCTGCCAATTGTGTAACCAGCAAGAGCTGGTATTCTAACTACTTATGACTGTTATCCACATTTAAGGTGACAAGAATCTCATCCTCCGAACCAAGGCCACGTACTTAATTGACTAACAAAAAGAACAAAGCGTCTCAGAGCACCCAACTCAACACTATTTGAGTATGTTTGCTCTGCAGTAGGCTTTCTTAGTCCACATAGCTATAAAAATGGAGGCTATGGACAGCGTAGATTTGTAATTACTTTTACATCAGTTGAAAATAGCTGCTCAGTCTTTGGCAGTACAGGAAGAAAACAAGGTTTTGTGCCCTTGTAAAGATCATGGGGTTGGACCGTATTTGTCAATATTGAAGGGAAATAAATGGCCAATGAACTTTGCACTTTTATATGACCCTTTATAGTACCTCTTAAACAGTTACTATATGCTTTTACTTCCTAAAAATTAATGCACACTGTTTTTCAAAACACTTTCATTGGGGAGAAGAACATTATACATGTAATAGATGAGAAGCCTAAATAAAAAGTGTAATTATAACCTATCAAAATTGGAAGCCCAAGAGTGAGGGGTGTTTAAGCGATAGTCAACCACCAAAAGATACTTGCTGAAATGTATCAAATTTGACTGTTAAACCAATTAGATGATATATTCTTTCCAAAAAACTGCCCAGCTTGACCATTTCAAATCTAAATGTCAGTCTCATTTAGTTGCCAAGGGAACAAATACTGGATGTTTTCAGTTTCCAATCCAATACGCAGGGCCAGAATCATATAGTAAAATAAAGGTGGGACACCTGTGACGTCTTAAAAGAAATATATCACTAAAGTACTGATCGAGTCTAATATGAAGCAATGTCCGAAACCGCCTGTGCATTTCAACCCTATAATTGCAGTTTTGTAAGTGTCTCCTCAGGACAACTGACCTTAAGCCATGCAATAAGAAAGTGTATCACAAACATACAAATGTGCATACCACAAAATCTAACCAAAAGAGCACCCATTGCAGTGTGGTGGTAATCATACCTGTAATGAAAACTGAGTCCTATTTCGGATTCTGACTATGTACTGTTAAGAACACAGAAGAAAATCCATTAAAAAAGAGCACTTATGTATAGGCATAGTTACACACCAAAGGTTTTTACCTTTATTGGTGCAACTTATAGAGTAAGTTTCCCAGCCTTGCGGCATAGTTGTGCTCCTCGAAGTGTGCAGTTCTAATCTAGAAATCGAGCAGAATCACGTGGCGCACAGCGAATCCCCCAGTGTCGGAGGGAATTCTCTGGAGAGAGAGAAGCTCATTGAAAGGCCATGGCATGTGCAGTAATCTGACAATCTCATGCTTTACAATTGCAAGTTGCAGAAGTTTAGTTACCCCTCCATTACGTTGTCTTGATGGCAGCGTGATATTGGGTGATGTCAGTCAAATCTGGGTTAAATTAGATACTCGGGAACCAGTTCATAGGCCATAAAAGCCACAGTGGTGAAGTAAATGATTGAGTAACCAATAAACGCAAAACCAAAATATTAGTATTTAAGAATACCGGCCCCAGGCGGGGTAGGGATCATGTAGGTAAATAGGAAGGAAATGTGCAATCTGTTTTACTAGATAATGTTATGATCAACAAAGCATCCAGGATTTTTTTTAACTTATGGCAGGAGATGTATAATGTCCATAAGAAGGTTGGGATGCGTGCTGAATGAGGAACCAACCGGTATAGTGAACTGTTCTATTCAGCCATGTCCTATGTGATGGCAATTAGGTTCCTAGATATTATGCATTTCATTGCACTGGTTCAGACCACGAGTGACATTGTTTAAAGCGAAGTATTGAGACTGCTTCGGTTTTTTAGTAGACTTTTCTCTAGGTTACCAGCACGAATATCCAAGCAAACAGCCAAAACAATGAGTTTTTAGTCTTCTTCATTGAAATCATTGTCTATGAAATGTTGTGCAAGTTGTGCTGTGATTGTCCTTCATCTAATGTGACTTGTTTCGTGATCCTCTTCCCTTCTTGATTTTTTTGATATGTATATTTATTTAGGAAGATTTATTGAGCGCAAACATGACCCGTGGGTATCCTAGCGCTGTACAAGAATGCAACACAATTGTCATTGTATAATGACATAGGTCAAAGAGCATTAAAAAATGATTATTAAGTACATAAAGGAGAAGTTCTTCTGTGGAAGTGGTTGGACTGGTATGGGCATTAGTCTGTAGTGTATGAGTGTCTGCTAAGGACAGGCGCGATTCAATGGATAGCCTCTGGCATGGACATAAGATATAACATTTTTCATGTTGCAGTTGGAGTACCTTGTGTTGTATCTTGATCCCTTCATGGCTGAATGAATGTAGTCTGACTGCAGATGCCTTACCTTTTTGGTTCAATATACTTCAGATCTGTTGCTGGCTTTTGATAAATGTACTCACCATGTGATCACAGATGCTTCTATTCTTTTTCAGAGCACATGTAGAGTCCTTTATAGTTAATTCTGATCTTTTAAGAAGGGTGACATTTTGTCATTTTCTTGAACTGAATTGCTGTGTGGAGAAGTAGCACAAAAATCATGGGAATTGGATCTTTTTCTTTTGACTTCAATAGACTTTCTTGTGGTGTAAGCCAAACCTTTATTCTATTCCTCAATAGTTTTTGGGGTAACCTCATAGTTTAAGCCTGGCATTTAGTCTATTGGAAAGTTCAAAGAATTCTTCCTTGGCCAAGCAGTTCCTTCTGAGCCTTAGAAATTGAAGAAAAGCTTGTATTTCAAACTCCTGGTGTGGAAGCTTTATAATTCAACAAGCTTCTTATCAATGAGTATGGTGTACAGTGTTGTATCTCGTCTGCCATTATGAGTGTGTAACAAAAACGGATTTTATTTAGGTGTGGGTGAAGAATTCCGCTCTGCCGCCAGTGTTTTGCCCACTATGCATGGAGTTCTGCAAAATTCCGAAGTGATACAAAGCAGTTTCTCTCGAGCGGCTCGCCAGCGTTAAGCTGGCAAGTGCTCACGAGAAAAAATCATGCGCTAGATGACCTCCCAGCGAGATTTCTCAACGCAGGGGGTAACGGCAGGTCGCGATCGCTCGTGTTTAGAAATCTGCGGCTCGTGTAGAATGTCTACTCGAGCGGCAGAAAGCCTGCAGCACCTTGTGGCGCAACGCATAGTGCCATTCACGCTGATTTTACAGCGCGGACAAACTCCCAGCGCTAAACATCCGTGCTAGCAGTGCGACTTAACAGACTTTGCCACTTACGGACCCCACTGAGCACAGCAGAGTTTTTCTGGCACTTCGCAGAGTAGAACTCCACCCAGGCCTAATTTTATTACTGTTGAAGTTGATACTGAATTTGACATGTGGTAACCTATTGAGCCCAGAGAAGAATTCTTCGACTGATAGCTACAGTTCCAATGATTGAAAATATCATCAATGTAGCATAACCATGTTTTGACATGGTAAACAAATGGATTGTTGTAAATTCATCTCTCGTCAAATTTAAACATGTTCAGTTGCTAATTCCGGTGCAGAGCAGCAACCTGTCCCTTTCACTTGAGAGAGAAAATCTTCATTAAAGTCGAAAAATGTCTTCTTCAGGGCAATCCGTAGTTAGTAAATGATGAAACTCATGGGGCCCTGGTGAGTTCTAGTATGATGTTCAAAGTATACTTCCAGAATATGAACCACCCCATCCTGGGGAGTGGCTCATGAAACGGGCCTTCTCAATATATGCCTAGTTATTTTCATATGGAAAATGATTGTAACAGGAAATCTGCAGTTTCTCCAGTTTTGCAGCATGAATCTTTTCTGGATTCACATGCGCATTATTGCACCTTCTAATGGTTGGGTCAGGAATTGTTGCTTTTAGTCAATTGTTCCCTTTTTATGTGGCAGTTAAGTCATCAACAACTTGGTCCCTTGTCCCTCCTAGAATGTCTGGTGTAAATCCCAGAAGTGCCTAGGACTAGCTGCCATCTTCTTATTCTTTTTTCTGCATTTGGTCTGGAAGCACAGCAGAGAACTCCAGAGTTAAAGACTGAAAAGAGGAGGAATTTTAGGCAAGCTTAGAAAACACACCGAAAGTCAATGTTTTTTTATTTATTTTAACAGCCTTACCGATGGACGTCAAAGGAAAAGCACGAAAGAGGGAATAACTAAGATTGCTGATGTTTTTTTCAAGAGGGGATCCAGCACGTGAGTTGGAGATTCGGAAAGGGTTATGGAGCACACCCATTTGTGTTGCCCAAAGCTGCCCGACACAGATGCGCACAGGTTAGCGACGACAGGCAGGCTCTGCCCCTTCCGAAGTATCACAAGCCTGAGGGGTGCACAGTTTCAACTCAAAACCCTCACCAAGTCAAAGGCACAGCATAAGCAAGGATTGAGGAAGGATCTGAGTTTTGTGAGCGACGAACCACACAAAGACACCAAAGTGGCACAGGAAGACGACTCTGGCGAAGACTTTGTTGAGGCTGAGAGAAAAACCCCCCTGAAAAGGATGCTGAACGACTCAGACAGCAAGAAGTGCCAGGTAACAAACCAAGGACGAATTCCGGTTGAGCCATACCTTTCCGAATCGAAGCATGCCAAACCATTGTCTACACCATCAGGTTCAGTTATTGAAGGTAGGCAGAAGCTAAAAGTCCCAAATGTCAAAGCTTCCAGACACTGTAGGAGACAGTCCCTCGGAACCGGCCTTGACACTGAAGAGTGATTGGTGCTCGGATGGAAAAACCTCCCAAAATAGATGTTTTGACTCCAAAGAGAGCCTCCTCCAAATGTTATGAGTGCCTACCAGTGCAAAAGAAGAAACAATTCCTACCCTTGCTGGTCAGTCTGGAACAAGGAACGGGAGGCCTTCAGAGCACAAGCTGCAGCAAAGGTCAGACGCCAAGTGTAATAAAGAAATACACTGTACCGGAGATTCACCTTATACGTGAACTCTGATTGTGACCACAGCATGAAAGCGCAAACGTGAACCTGCCCTTTCCTGACAGAGAAAGCAAGCACTTAGTGGGCCGTAAGATCAGAAGCTGCATAGTGGCACATTGGGGATTCCAACTCAGCTGAATCGCTATGCCCACCAGCAATAGGATGAAATCAAAGACCTCATGAAGTATCTGCAAGAGGAATACGAGAACAGGGCAAAGAGTAATCCAAGAGGGCAAGGACATCGCCAATACCTGCCTAAAGTCTTGGTTAGACGTGGCGAACACCAGCAGCCGACAAGTGCGTGTGGCTACAACCCTAAGGAGCTACACCAGGCTAAGAGCTTCAGGCTTTAAAGAGGAGGTACAAGCCTCTGTAATAAATATGCCCTTCACGTGGGAGCAGCCACTTTGAGAATGCAGTGGATGATGGGTTGCAGCGCATTAACAAAAGACAGTGAAACAGCAACTGAGATGGGGTATGAGAGGGTATGCTAGCCTTAGGAAAAGAACTCCTAGAAGGGGAGGTGTACAACCTTCAACATACCATACCTTGTTGAAGCAAGTTTCGCACCAGGTACACAGTCGCAGTGGCAGTATGGACCGCTTTCATGAAACGCCTTTCGAAGGAGATCCAAAAACAGGAACTGCCCCCAATGGACTTGACCCACCAGTAGGTGACTTTGCAACAGGGCCACTACTACACAAAACACCTGTAAGGGGAAGGATTGGAGGTTTCACCCAGGGTTTGAATAAATTCACCTCAGACAAATAGATGTTGAACCTAATCCAACATGGTTACTGCACAAAACTGGAAAACAGAGCTCCACCAATAAGACATGGGCAAAGATGCACAGCAGAAAGAAAAGCTGTATCTATTGCACAAAGTCAGACATCTTACTCCAGACAGCAATAAAACTGGTACCATCGAAGGAAAGAAAACAAGGAGTTCATTTGGTTTATTTCCTCATACCAAAACCAGACCACACACTCCGGTCCATATTAAATGTAAGGACATGGAACAGGTTTATAAAGACACTGCAAGAAGTCATTCTGCTATTGGAAAAGGTAAACTATGTGGCAATTGGATACAAAAAATGGCCACCTACATATTCCAATGAACAGCAGACAGGAAGTTCCTGGGGTTCGTTGTGGACACGTTACAATATCAGTTGAAGTACTATTCTTTGGGATAAAACCCTCTTCTAGGGTTTTGACAAAGTGCCTTACAGTACTAGTGGCATGCCTACGGAGAAGGGAAATGCATGTTTTCCTATATTTAGTCGATTGGCTGGTAAAGGCAATCTTTCAAACACTGACAGGACAACATAAAACTGTTATAATGACACTTCACAAACTGGGCTTTTCCCTGAACGTAGGGAAATCATCCAAGAGGGAAACGACGTTCCTTGGAGAAACACCAAGCACAGTGAAAACCAAAGCCTTCCCTGTAGTGAAGAATCCAGGCTTTGACATAGAGCAAGCTCGCCTCTATCAGAAAATTCAACGTCAAACAGTGGAGAAAGTGATGGGCATGATGGCAACTTACATGCTCCATGAGAGGGTTCATATAAGGCCACTCCAGAAGTGACTACAACAACGGTCACAGGCAACTAGGAGTTGGGAAGATCTAGTGGTTGTCACAGACCTAGTGCACAAGAAGATAGTGGTAGAATACAAACATTACAGCGAGAGACCTTTCAAACTCCCTGGGTGGCCCTGACTACAGACTCATCCCACACATGGGAAAGCTAAACCTCCGGGGTCTACGGAGTGCAAATGAAGCAATGAAACTGATACTGCGTTGGAGCTCAAAACTCTTCTTAGCCTGCTAGGCCTTCCAGACACTTGGCAGAAAGAACAGTTCAGATTCAGTTACACAACACTACCACTGAGGTCTACTTCAACAAACTGGAGGGACAAATCACTTGCTGTTCAAACTAGCCCAGAACATGGAAGTGGACTGTGTAAAAAACCACATTAGTGATTCGCCTACCAGTAGTACAAAACACAGAAGCAGACAGGGTAATTGCTTCACAGGAGTCGTAACTAAAGCAACGGTTGGTGGAGGACGTATTCCGAAGTGAGGCACACCACGCACAGACCTATTTGCAACCCAAGAAAATTCTAAATACCAAAGCTTCATATCCAGGTATCTGTACCGGGCTCAATAGAGAACGCTTTGTTGATAGACTGGTCAGGGAAATTAGTCTATGCCTTTTACAAATTCCATTGATTCTACTGATAATACAGAAATGCAAGCAGGCAAAGATGGCACTACTTTTAATAGCACCTCATTGGCAGGCAAGCAGGGTTTTCAGACTTAATGGAACTGGCAAAAAACAGGGGCTTGAAGTCCCAGCACACCAGGGCGTATTGACAGTACCAGGGTGGTAAGGTATACAATCCGGAAACAGCTACCCTGAGCCTAGCAACATGGTTCCTGAGGACCTAGAGTTTGGTCATCTAGGTCTACCAGCAAGAGCCACAGAAGTACTTGAAGCTAGAAAGAAATGCGAAGTGGAGCAGGTTCCTACTCTGGTGTAACAGGAAAGGACTTTGTGAGGGCACGACACTACAGTACTGTGGTATCTGGCATTTTTACTAGATGAGAAACTTTCCTATGCCTCACTCGATGTATTCTTGGCAGCCATAGTGGTGTATACAATGGACGTGATGGAGAAGTTTCTTCACCACACCAGTTATCAAAATATTCCGGAAGGGAGCAAAGAATAGCACTCCCCAAGGCAGCCCCAATGTCTGTGAATCTCAACCTGGTGCTATACACAACACATGAAAGCACCTTTTAAAACTCTGCATAGTGCTGAACTCAAACATTTGAACGCTAAAGACAACCTTCCCGATTACCATCATGTATTTAAGGAGAATTACTCAACTCTAGACCCTTACAACAAAGGATCCTTCTCTTCAAATATAGGATAGAGTAGTGATTAGATCACTCAGTTATCCCAAAAGTGGTGTCATACTTTTACGTTTAGTAAGGCATACACTTACCTGTGTTCTTCTAGCAGCCTAAAACACAGTTCGATCTAAGCTGGATGTTGAAAGGGCAGTTCTGTACTGCTTACAAAAAACAAAACCATTTGGGGAGAGGGAACCCTGTTTTTTTTGTTTACTTCCTTTGCACAAGCTAGCAAACATTCTCCAATCACCAAAGGAACCATTGTGAAATGGATTGTCCAAACAATCCAGACATGCTACAGAACAGTGTCTGTAACACTGGGAGAAAAGTCAAGGGAATGCTAGACAAGGAAGAAGGGAGCAACTCTCACCTTCCTTGTCAACGTATCCTTAAACAACATATGCATAGCAGCCATGTGATCTTCCACGCACACCTTTACAAAACATTACAGAGAAGATATTCAAGCCAGCCAGTAAGGAGGTTCAGGTGGGACAAAGAGTATAAAAGAAAACTGCTAATCCCACCCTCCCAGCGAAAAAGAGTACCTCTACAAAGTCAGTGCACGGCATGTGAATAAAGAAAAGATTCATGCTGCAAAGCGAAATGATTACATACCTGTAGGGGTAATTTTGTAGCTTGAAGAATTTTCCAGATTCACAGTAGATTCTCCCATCTCCCCAGAGGAGGTGAATGGCAGAAGGAAAAATTAATTGGAAGAGGAGTGACCCATTTAAGGAAGTCATCAAAAAGGGTAAAAAGGAATCTGAAGCACTATGTTGAAGGGTTTCAGGGGCGTACCACTGTCCTCTTTGAAGGAGGGATACTAGACCAAATGGTTGGCTTGACACCCACAACAAAAAGAGAAAAAGAACTAAAAACCACTCCAGTCTCATGGTGGATTAGTGTACAGCATGGGAATGCAGAAAATTCTTAGAGCTGCAAAACTACTCCTACAGATAGGTTTTGCAGCATGAATCCTTTTCTGGATTCACATGCTGTGCATTATTTCGCCATCTAGTGGCTGAGTCTGGAATAGCCTGTCTTTTTTTCGTGAGTGTCGTCGACTGCCATTTGGTGTTATATCCGTCCCCTGTGTGATGTCAGATTGCGCCCCAGTAGTTCCTGTGGTAGCCATCTTCTGGTTCTTTTTACCGCTGGTGGATCTGGAAGCAAAAGGAGAAGCTCCAAAGTTTTGGAGAAGATTCCCGAAAATGTAGGCCTTTTGGTGGGGGAAAAAATCCACTAACGGACAAGGTACCGGAGAAAGAAAGGGACCGTCGTCCGCAGAAACCGGAAAGGGGATCCCATCAGAATAACGCATGTGGCCGGAGAATGAAGCAGGGTAGGGGTCATGGAAAATATCCCCTTTAAATTTTGTCCAAACTGCCACCACAAGTTTGCGCGACGCACATAAGGTTTGTAGCCTCTGTCTACCAAGGGACCACAGGGACAAGGACTGCGATGCATGCGCTGTATTTGTGCCAAACTCTCAAGGCCTGCCGAAAGAGAGAAACATCACGCAGCAATGTACAGCAGCCAGAAGAAACAGGTTTCGCTGAAAGATTTGGGCTTCTCAAGCAATGAAGAACATGTTGGGGCAGCAGAGTCAGTCCACGGAGGTTCGGATGTCGAAATCCTCGAGAGGGATGCAGAAAGGAAACATGCCTCGAAGAAAGCGACAAAGGACTTCACCATGACCTGAAAAGGTAAGCAAACCCCTCGGAAATCAAGGGCCTTGAGAAAAAATCACTCAAGGCAGCCCAGGCGTCAAAGTAAATGACCACCGAGTGTCAGCTACGACCAAAAGAGTCCCATGGATCCCAATCCAGGAATACCGACGAGGGCAAGATGAAATCGACGAAGATCAGGTCGAGTCGAGAGGCCCTGAAGGAAAAAACACCAGTCCTTCGGAGGCAGAAACAGTGACACAAAGGAAGAGCATCACCAACGCAAGATGTCGAGAGAGCCCTCGAGTTCTTGAGATGGAAGAGAAGATTAGAGGCAGAAATGGTGGCGCTCTTCAACGGAAGGAGTTTGGCACACTAAAGGAATTCAGGATTCCTACCAGACCTTCCACGACTTCAAATGTTGAAGAGGAAGAGACTGCCTTCGAGGCACCGGCAACTCACTTGGAGGAGGTTGAAGAAGAATTCGACAACCCAGAGGGGGAAGAAGCAGCACAGATCCCAGAGGAGGAGATTTGTCGTTACCCCTTGAAGGCTTCGCTACCAGACGACATTGCCTTCTACAATAGTCTGGTGAAAAGGGCAGCAGACACTTTCGGAGTGCCCTTAGAGGAGGAGAAAGGAGACTCCTGTTTTCTCCTCGAAACTCTAATGCCATCTAGCAAGGGAAGCAAATTCCTCCCAATGCTACAAAGTATACTAGACCAGGGCAAGGAAACCTGCTTCAAAGGACCCCAAGTACATACAGGGGAACACAGTGGCAGATTCTGTCATAGTCACCGCAGCAAGAAGGAGCAACACTCACTCTTCCACAGGCCCACCTCTTGAGAAAGAAAGCAGAAGACTGGATATGGCGAAGCACTGTCCATGGTCAAAGGCAGGCATCAAATAAACTAGTAAGATGGAGGAAACTGAGTTGTGGATGGCTAATACATTGTGATGTAGTGTTCTTTAAAGAGATGAGACTTCAACTTTTTCCTAAATTGGAGGACCGTTGGGGCAGTCCTTATAGATACAGGGATATTAGAGATCCTGGGTGCATAGATGGAAAAGGCCTGTTTTTTTCTTTTTTACACTTATTCTGCGGTCTGATGGTGTACTGTCTGCAGCTATGACAGTATCCATCAGTGTGAGCTTGTCTGTAAGATAGGAAGAGATGCTGGTTGGGATAGATTTATACATGATTCCGTTGGTTTTGAAGATAGGGTGGGGCCTGCAAGGGGAAGCCAATGGAGTTCCATTAGGGTGGGGGTGATCAAATCCTATTTCTTCAGGCCCTGGATTAGACTTGCTGCAGCATATAGGATGCTCCTAAGGGGTGCCAGTGTGGAGTCTTCGAGGCCATGGAGTATGCATTACCACATCCTAGATGCAAAAGTACGAAGGCTTGATCACCAGTCCAGAAGTCCATTTCGGAAAGAAGTGGTCTGACTTGCATAAGAAAAGAGCTGGTATCAGGCAGTTCATTGGCAGTACGTTCTTTGAGGCTGTGGTTGGTGTCCAGGGTGAATCCAAGCGACTAGGCAATCAGTAGAAGTTGGGGTTTGAAGCTATCAAGTTTCATGTCATTGAGCCAAGTTTGTACCGGATCTTGTTTATTAGTGTTGGCAAATAACAAGAATTCTTTCTTGGTTCGGTTGAGTTTCAAGTAAACCCTGGACATCCAGGTCTGCATAATGAGCAAGCAGTGTTTGAAGCATTGAATGTCTGATGCAGGGGATTTTCAGATGGAGTTGTGCATCATCCATCTGAATATTGGTGAATCTTATTCAGCTACGTTGCTGGCTTTTGTGTAGAAGCAATTCTAGGAAATGAAATCTACAGGTGTAAATAACAAACACAATTCCATCTAATGTTGCCAAGTTTTATTTCAGTTGGCTGAGTTTTTATCCATTTCTGTTGCAACCTAGTGCAATTTGAAAAGGACTAGAAAAACTAGCAAAATAATTCTGTCGCCCACTACAATAGACAGTATGGCACCCAGGAAGATTCAGCATGTGATAGGGATCTTTTGTGACCTGGAGGTGCCTATGCAAACAAACTGTTCTCGGTTGGGAAGGAAGTAGGAGGAGAACCAGTGAAGGACATTGCCGGTGAATCCAATTTGTGAGGGTGTATATGAGGGTGGGATGGCCAACTATAAGGTAGCTAAGATTTTCAGCAATATCAGCAGGCAGGGATCATCTTCATCTGTGGTCAAGAGGTCATTGTCTATAATGTGTAAATTGGTGGTCTTCATGCTGCTACTGAAGCCAGACTATTACTCGTGCAGGACCTAGTTATCACTGATGTGATCTTGGAGCTGAACATAGACTGATTTTTCAATGATCTTGCTGAAGAAATGGAAGTGAGTGATGGGCCGGTATTCGTCCACGTCATCGGGTCTAGTGTAGGTTTCTTTAGGAGTGGGAGGATCTGGCCAGTCTTGAGGCTTCTGGAAGATGCCTTGAGTTAGGGAGGCATTGACAGTGGTAAGAAGGGGTAAGGGAGCAACCCCAGAGAGCTTTGGTGAAGGTCCATGAGAAGACTTTTTCAGAAGTAGTGGCTTTTAGGAAGCTGAGTATGACAGCCAGATCTGAGAGAGAGAGAGGGCTTCGAAGGCTGACCATAGCGAGGTTCTGTGGGAAGTAGTGGGTGTAGGGATTGAAAGCGGTTTTGTCTTGATGTGCTGTGGGCTCTTCTGCATGTTTTTCACTGAAGAAGTTGGTTTTGGCACCTTTCTGTGTAGTTGAGCAATAGGTGGGTCGATGCATTGCTTGATGGTCTTCAATAGCGTTCCGCTTGTCTTGGAGGCTTCATTGATGGTAACTGGCTGCTCAAGGCAAGCTCACCGCAGATGGAGTTGGACCACCTGGGCATCACAGCTCATCTGTAATTCAACTAAGGGTTCTCCATCAACTGACCCAAGTTGCTACTAGAGTTAAGTCAGCACCTCCTGTTCATAGGAGCAATACATGGACCCATCTTGCTGAGCTTACCCTCCTCCACAGAGGATCTGTGACATTTGGGATATGGTTCTAATGTTTCAGGGGGAAGCTCATGTTCTAGTCCTGAGGATTCTCCACCTGCTAGTTCTGCTGGCTTCTGGCATCCTACTGTTCACTCATGCATGCTGGCACATGAGGCCTCTGCCGCAGTGTCTGCAGTGGTTTCAACACAGCGGAGATCTGTTAGACACAAGGAAGCCCTTTTGCCCACCATCAACTTTGGCCACATTAGTGACAGATGCTTCCACCGTAGGCTAGAGTGCACATCTGGAGGAGCTGGAAGTGAGTTCTCTTGTCTAGACGAAATCATACCTATCTGCTCAAGCAGAGGGCATTAGTCTAGTCCGGAAGATCTTCCTGTCCTCCCTATTTGGTCCAGATCTTGAAAGACAACACAACTGCAATGTGATAGGTCAACAAGCATGGTGGCGTGTGCGCTCATATCTTCTGTTGGGATGCTTAGACTCTGAGCATGGGCAAGAGTGCATGGGATATGGCTAATCGCCATCAATATGGCAGGCACCATCGACACGAGAGCAGACATCCTGGGTTGGCATAATCATGTTGACCATGAGTGGTGCTTCCATCCTGAGGTGGCTCAGAGTCTTTCCCCTGTGGAGCACTACTCCAGTGGACGTTTTTACGACTTGCAGTAATGCACCTTGCCCACAGTTTTGTGCCCTTTAAATTTGTTTGCATTGTCTCGTGGTGAATGTTTCGTTTGACGTGCAATTTATTTCTAAATTATGGGTTTCTTGATTGCTTGAGTGTTGAGTAAGTTGCCCCAACCCACGTTATTCTGACCCTTCTAGACTGGACTAAGAGGATGTGGAATGCAGACCTTGTGAGGCTTCCTGTGTCCCCAACCCCAGTTGTTTCATAAAGCTAACCTCAGTCTAAGAGGGAAGTTCCGCACACCAATCTATATGTACACTGGGGGAGAGATGAAGAATATTGGGTTGGCATCCCTTCTTCCCCTCATAGCTAAGCTACTTGTATAGAGAGGGAAGTCACCTGTCCATTATCAACAACACACCTAGACCTATTCCCAAACGCAATCTGGGGAAAAAAACTTTTTAAAAAGGATTCTCACCCACACAACTGTATTGCATGCTTCATCATAGTCCTTGCCCGGCTAGCTAATCCTAGCCAGGCGGGCTCAACACCCCTCTTGGTGCACATGTTGGCAATGAATGTTGTTGGTGGGATCAAGAAAAATAAAATTGCTGAAGTTAACCTCCAAAGTTTTTTTTAATTAATAATGAGGCTACCCCTAATGAGATTAAAAACAAAATCTGATGTCAGGGGAGTAATAAATGGTCTCCACATCCTTCGATCAACCTATTTTAGCCGGTTCTATCAAGCCATTTAGGATTTCAGTCTTTCGTCAGGACCAATCTGACCCCAACTATCTTATTTAGCAATCTTTTTACTTATTTGAGGCCTCCACCTTCATGCCTGGCAATTGAGGATGAACATCTGAGCTCTTTTCATCTGCCTCAAGAGGTGGTTGATGTTATCCTGTCAACTGGCAACTCCTCTGCAAAATCTGATGGGGGAATTTGATGCTTGGTGTGCCTTTGAAAGCACACCATTCCGATATTTAGTTTTTTTTGTTAGCCCAGCAAGGTTGTGCGGTGGGTACAGGTGCAGGCTATATTGCAACCTTATCGGCATTTATTTACTTTCCATTTCCGCCTTCTTTGTCAAGTACCCTACTGTGATGAGATTTTTGAAGGGCCTAACATGCATATTCCTATCCTCTCCTTTTGCTATGCTACAATGGGACGTTAATTTGGTTCAGATGTTCCTGATGGGGAACAGTTTGAAGTTACAGCTTTTTACCCTCAACACTGTTTTGGTGGTCATTTTCTCAGTGTAGTAAATCAACTGCAAGCTCTCTGTCCACCCTCTACCTGTTTTTACAGGCAAAGCTGGGTCTGAGAACTAAAGCAGCTTTTCTGCTTTAGGCAGTTACCCCTTCCACAAGGGACTGTCCTTTACATTACCCACATTTCTCCACCAAAAAGGTTACACCCGATGAACCCTCGTAGGGCAGCTTGCTTCATTTATCAGGCAAAAGTTAAGTTCGGACGATCAGCTCTTCAGTGGACATGTGGGCAACCAGCACAAGCAGGTCCAGAAGAGGAATCAGTCCAGGTGGATTGTCCTCTGCATTAAAATCTGGGATGCTTTTGCAAAAAAGTACCCACCAGATGAAATACCTGCTCACTCTACCAGAGCGAAAGCATCAATTACTGCACTGGCTAAGAGTTCCCATAGCAGATTTGTTGTGGGCAACATGGGCTTCCCTTAACACATTCGCAAAGCATTATAGCTTGGATTCGGAAGAGAGGTTAACTATTTTCTTACTTTTGTGCTGCAAGATTCTCTGGTTGGACCACTCTTTCAAACCCGCCACCTTAGGAGGGAGTTAATCTGTGGTATCTAATCAAAAGATGTAGAGTCTGCAGGCAAAAGTATTAATCGGAAGAAAGTTACTTGCCTTTGGTAACCATGTTTCTGGTGGATACTCTATTTAACTGCAGATTCCCCCCAATCCCGCCTTCCTTCCTGTACTGAGGAATAGTCATAGGCATCGAGTGCTTAGTAAATTTCCAAGTTAGAATTATTGCTCTTCAGTCATGTTCGATCTCCGCTGTCCTCTCTGCCTCTGAGGGCTCAGAAAAATGGGTGAGGAATCGATGTGAGGGTGCCTGGGTGGCACTGTATAACTCCAGTGGCATCACATCTGCGATGCAACTAACCCTGAGATGGCGATACCGCCTCTTTTCAGTGCAGGAGATCTGTTGTAACATTTCCAGATCCAGCCTGGCGATAGCCTGGCGATATTCGAACGGTGAATAATCTGCAGGTAAAGTATCTACCAGTAAGACCATTACCGAAGGTAAGTATCTTTTTCCTATTGATCTCAATCAGGGCGGAGTATGCACAAGCATCTTTAAAACTGTTGTACATAAGGAACTTTCCTTAAGGCCTTGAGTAAGATTTGGGCATGCATGGAAATAGTGACGTAAAAGGGTGATACTTCGTGCTGCATTTCTTTTATTTTCAGAAATGGAGTGTTTTAAATGTTCAAACAAGAAAGCTTGCCATCCATAAACATTTTCACTGACTTTGATCATCAGCTAAGACCATCTCTGCTGCTATTGGTTCCAGATGAGACTACTGCAACAGCTTATATCTTGTAAAAGCTTCTCCACCGCTTGCAGTCCATACAAAACCATGCTGTCAAATTCTTCTACCATATGTAAAGCCCTTTGCTGGCTTCCAATTGAACAATCATTAACTTTTAAAGTTCTTTGTGTAGTACATCATACAGTGTGTGGCACAAGCCTGGATTTCATATCCAGGCAGGTCAAAGGATACCTTCTTGCTCGATAGATTCAGTCCTCAGTACATCATCGTCTAAATGTCACTAAATTGTGCAAGTGTCAGACCGGAGTATACTCCTTTTCAGTCTATGCATACCTGGTCTGGATGTACCAAAGCTTTTGCTCTAACCACCTTACCTTACTGTAGTATCCTCAGGTCATGTCATTATGTTCCCTCTACCTAGCTGCTCAGCCAGTGTGAGTGTTCCGTGTAGAATGTCAGTGTGAGTGGAATGCTTGGGTGCCTGTGGTGTGTGAGACAGTTGGGAAGATGGGCTGAGCAGCTAGGAGGCTGCTCCTGGTGAGGCCTGTTCCAGCTTACAGCTACTACTGAATAAACTACATCAACTACAACTCTGCTACGTCTACTTTGTATGCTGTACACGTGGGGTTACCTTATGGAAAAAGCTAAAAACTGTACTGTTTCAATAGTTGATTTTCAAGTTAATTTTTTTTATGCCGCGCCTTGAAGCACTAGGGTGACAGCATGCTTTATAAATGCATTTGTGAAACAATGGGTTCTGCCCATCTAATCCGCCTGGACTTTTCACTTTTTGATCTCCTGGTTTTCAACCTTTTACTGTGGGGAGCCTCATAACCTGTGTCTCACCCATGGTAAGCTCATGGTAAATGGACTGTTTACCGCCTGTATCTACCTCTTAAGATAAGGCTGCTACGACGCAGCAAGTGTGAGGGGCTCTTGGCTGGTTATACGTGAACACACGTGTAAGGGCTGTGCGTGGGAGACTCCTGTTGTGCGCAGGTAGCCTGGCGCAGGAGGGACTTCAGTATTGGATATTGACCTGTGGTAGGCCTCTTAATGTTGGCGTACATTCATACAGAAAGGCTGCGTTAGGAAATGGGTGCCAGGACCCCCGCTGCCAGGAGGAACCAGGGAACACCATTGCTCTCCCCAGGACCGGAGGAGGGGCCCAGAAACCCATGCCTAGGCCCCAGAATCAAGATGGTGCCGGGGGAGTGCCGCCTCGTCCCAATAGTGGCTGGCCCACCCCGCTCCCTGTGCCAATGTGCTCTTCAGCAGGGATTGCTACGCCTTCTAGGATCTGAGTTTGTCAGTTATTGTGGCCTAAAGGTGTCTAATGGAATGTACATGTTGTGCAACACCCTCTTGGGTGAAGTCTATGATGACATGCTGTGTGATCATAATGGGATTACCTCTTGGGACTGTTTTTACAAGTGCATTACTAATGGTTGAAAGTATATCACACGTGAAGTTCATTTGTAAAGGCTTCTTTTAAATCATGTTGACTGTGATCAAAATGTATATCAAAAGGTACATGCTGTAGTAACATCAATAATTGCATTTACACAGGGTTATTAGTTACTGCTTTTCCTCCTAAAATGATTAGCATGTGGTTGGTTGAGCTTGACCCCTTTAGGAGGTCAGAGGTGATCATGCAATGTCATCAAAAGGTATTTCCAGCAGCCTTTTGTATAATTGTAAATTCCTGCGTATTGAGTAGTGTGTGTGTAATAAATGTACTTTTCCTTTTTCAAAAGAAAAAGCACAGACTGGTCAATCATTTATTAAGTGTTATCATTGCGTGCCAACGAAGGGAGATTACTAGCCCACAGCACCTCCCTTGAGTTGGCCTTGGACTGCTCTGCTAGCTTGAGAGATGTCGAGCTCTACAATAGGGTGTTTGGTTCCCAGTGGAGGGCAAATCTGGACCCAGTACTTGTGCAGACCACACAGCTAATGGCCCCTATTCCTTACATTTTAACATAACCATTACTATCTTGTCAAAAAGCCTGTTGTGTTTTACCTTAATAGAAATTTCTGCGGGATAATTTCTTCTTGTATTTCAGTTATTGTGTTTGCAAAATCTAAACTGATTTCTATAGTTTCATGGGGGATACTTTCCTGTGTTGCCCTTTGATACTAACCTCCGGGCTCTAAATAACTGCATAGCAGCTGTGCACTATCTTAGATGTGGTATCTCATAAACCATGTACCAAGGGGCATCATATTAGATTTAACAATTTGCAACATTCATACAATACTTGGGACCAATATATTGCGTACAGGATTTAATAGCAAAAAATACATATATATGAACACACATTCGCTGTAAATTGATGGGCGCATCGCAAATTAAATAGAAAAAGTACTGAATGTGCAAAGTGAACACAGTGCTCGTGAAATAAATGAACGGCTATGTACTCCTTTTTAAAAAAAAAATTATTCAGATTTGTCTCTTTTCTTCCGTTGCGGGATTCTTTTAGTAGTTTGTTATATTTAATGTGGTGTCCCCTTTATAGTCAATTCTTGGCTTCCTCCTTTTTTTGCCGTAGCAGACTCATTTGGAGGGTACTCGCTCCATTTCCTCAGTTTACGCATTTGAAGCATTGCGTCTCGGTGCTTCAGCTTTTCCTACCTCAATACCTCTGCCGTCAACCTTGGAGCATTAGGGTACATGCTTTAGTTCTTTTTTTCACTCTGGATGCCCTTGCGTCATGGCGTCCAAGTGTTTATATTCCATTAGCATGATCACTGGAATGGCACGTTTTTTGTGCACTGGGAATGCTGCCGTTTTTCTGGTCCGTAAATTTGTTTCTTAAAGGTATGCTCTCTCCCCCATTTTTCAGTTTTATGCCTTCTCTCAGCCTTGACTCGGAGTGTTTCAATTTATTTTTTATATGTACTTTTCTTTCCTTTCCCCTTAATTCAATTAATGATATTCTACATTCATTGCGAATGCCATTTTGCCCCTACATTTAACGGTGAGTAAGCTCCTGCATTGTCAAGTTGATGGTGTAGCCCTTTTTTTTGCCTCTTAGAAATGTAATTTATGGTCTCTTCCAGGCAATAATGGTCAACTGAACATACTTGTGGGTGTAATACTTCAATTGTGGTGTGACACGGGCTGGACACCGATCTCAGTGTGTTTTTTTTTTTTTTTGGGCTTTCAATCCTGGTTCAGTATTTTTATTTGTTTTTTCCGTTTTACAATTCCACTCGGAATACTTGAAGGTATTCCAAAATATAGCCTCCCTCCTTCAAAATACTTGATCCTTTTTTGATCGCTTGATTAATTAGGGTTTTTCATTTGATTGTGTCCATTTCCTACCCCTGACCTGTTTAGGCAGCACTCCAAATTCCTGTGCTTCCCTTTGTCCTCATAAATCCTGAAGGGACAAAACTTCATTGACAGATCTTCCGCTAAACAGATACCCACTGTGCAATGATATACATATGAGCTTTTGATCTATCTATTCTGTTGCACAAGAATTGGAGTATTACTGCTTTTTGTATTCTGTATATCACTTTGTACCGTTCGCATTTATTTCATGAGAACCATGCTCACATTTAACATTGAGCGCTTCTCTTTCATTCTTGATGCAGACATCAATATTGTGTGTGTGTGTGTGTGTGTGTGTGTGTATATATATATATATATATATATATGTATATTTACACATTAAATGACTTTGGATTGTAGCTGGCCATCTCACTGCTTGCAATTAACTTGTATATGTAATACATTGATCCCAAGTATTGAATGAATGTTGCAAATTGTTTATCTAAAATGATGCCCCTTAGGACATTGTTATGAGATACTAATTTTACCTTTTTCCCCTTGGTTCATATCACTAACTTACATTTGATCATAACATATAGGGCAGCTAAGCATCTTAAGCTGCTTGATAGCATTATTTGTGAATGCATATGATTATCGTGATGCTTTTCCACTTATTCTTGGTGATCTTGCACACATTTGGAATAGAAGTGATAATGTAAATAGGAAGATCATTTATGATGACTCTGCTACTGCTCTAGGTAACTGGTCCACATATTGGTAATGTCCACTGAACAACTGTATGAATAATTAATTCTGGGATAGGTTTTGCAGCTTGTGTGTTATATTAGGTGTGGCATAGTTAATGTCTGGGTAGGTAAGTGCATCACTGTCTTCCCCATCTTTTTTTTAAAGGTTAAAGTAATTTTTGGTCCTGCTAGAGAATGGCAACTTTTTTATGCGTTGGTAAAAGTCTGTATTGGAAGCACATTCACCATGTTTGTAATGTTATCTGACTTACCGTTCCCATTAGAAACAACATTTTGATAATATTATTTTTCTTTATAGGCTGGGACCACATTCAAACCATAGATTCTTTATTGAGAAAAGGAGGATACAAAGCTCCAATTACTAATGAGTTCAGGAAAATGATAAAACTGACCAGGTATTTGATTAGATATTCATTTTTTATATTGTGTAGATTATAAATGTACAAATGTATGAGGACATAAAACCATTAATTACTGAGGTTCATTCAATCACTTTTGCCATACATTGAAGCAAAAATGCACTGTTTTGCAGCGTGAATCTTTTCTGGATTCACATGCTGTGCATTATTCCATCATCTAGTGGTTGGGTCCGGAATTCACCTTTGTATTAGTAGTCCTTCCAATTTTTTTTGGGGTTTGGTGTAAATTGTCCTACCATTTGGTGTCCAATTCAGCCTCATCTGATGTCATACGCCCTCCCCAGAAGCTCCCACATGTGGTCACCCTCTTCAGATTCTTTTTTTCCACCATTGGGTCTGGAAGCATTGTCCAATCTACAAAAAGAAGTGTATTTGAAAGTTTCTCGAAGTAGTAGTAGTAGTAGTACCGGACAAGAACACTGAAACAAGGTAGCATTTAAAAAAAAAAAAAATCATTGAGACTACACATCAGGGGTTGCCCAGTGAATGTCCGTACAGAGAGCCCCCGTTCCATGTGACATGAAGAAGACACCCTTCCAATTTTGCCTGAAGTGCCATCAGAAATTTGCACAATGTCATAACCTCCTCGTTTCCCACAGTAAATACACTGCAGGCAGTCGGTCAACCGAAAAGACGAAGACATCGAAGTCGGTCAGGGGACACATCTATGAAATAAGCCTAGACGTCTAAAAGGAAATGGACTCCTACTCTTGATGCCGAAGAGCGCGCAGAAGAGGCATCTTAAAGCCGAATTGGCTGCGATACTACAAAAGAGTGGATTTTGACGCCCCCCTTCAAGAATGTAGAATCCCACCGAAAACATTGACAGAAAAAACAAAATTGGACAAAGAGCCAGAAGAACTGGAACCATCAATGACCCCATAGCCACAAGAAGAGGAAGAACAGTAAGATACCTTCTTTGAAGATGATCCTGAAATCCAGGGTATGTTCCAAGGATCACAGGGGTCAGAATATCTTGAGACTCAGAGGCAGGACATCAAAATAAACTCCCCAGAAGAGGGGATAGACACGTATCCATTGAGACAGTCACCTCTGGGCTACATTGCTATGTACAGTCAGTAAAGGGGGCAACTGACAAATATGGGGTACAAATAGATGAAAAGAAATCAGTTGTGTTTGTTTAGAGACGTTGTTACCTTCCCATAACAGGAGCCTATATCTATCAATGTTGCCAAATATACTTAATATAATGTATCGGGGAAGAGAAGCCTTCAAGGAACCTACAACATGCAGATCGGTAACACCAAGGGCTGAGAAAAAATACAAGCACTCATCAAAAGACCATCCATTCATATGAGGAACTGTACCAGCGAACTCTATTATTGCTGCCACGGCCAGAAACGGGGCCAACGTCCCTACAGCATCCGGAACATCACCGGATAAGGAAAGTGAAAAAATGGACATGGTGGGCAGAAAACCTGAAAGAGGAGCAGCAACGCAATGGTGAATAGCCAATTCAAATGACCTGCCCAGCAGATATGCATATCAGCACTAGGACAAAATGGAGTAGCTGAGGAAACATCTGCCAGAACAGTATAAAAAAAAGAGCAGCATCCCTAGCAGAAGGGAAAAATATTGCAAATACCTGCTTAAAAATATAGCAAGCGGGAGAACATTCATATCTCCAACTCCCACGATAACCATTACCACAGACGCCTCACATACGGGTTGGGGAGCTCATATGTACAAACATACCAATGTACTGGAATTATTTACAGTGTTCCTAGCCTCAAAAGCCTTTTAGAAACATCTGTGGGGAAGGTCATTACTAATTCAAACACACAATACAACAATAATGTTCTATCTCATCAAACAGAGGAACAAGATCATTCGTATAGTCAAAATTAGCTCAGGAAATCTGGAGGTGGGCCATTCAGAGACAGACATAAGAAGAATAAATCTTCCAGGGAAAGACAACGTAGACTCTGATAAGCTATGTGGACAAGTTTCCTCCACACACCAGTGGGAACGAAGTCAAACAGTACTCAAACAGATATTCAAACGGGGAGTATCAGAAATAGATCTGTTTGCAACACCAGAGAACACAATGCCAATCCTTTGCATGCAGCCACCCACACCGCAACTCTGGGAATTGCTCTGTCAATAGACTGGTCAGGGTGATTTGCTTACGCTTTTCCCCCAATCCCACTGTTGCCCCCAGTAATCAACGAATGCAAACAATCCCAAATGACATTAATACATATTGCATCACAGTGCGCAAGACAAACTTGGTTCTCAGACCTGATAGAGATAGCCCAAAACAATATGCATAAGCTACCAGGGCTACAAGATCTACTCTTCATGCAGGGGGAAGAGTTCTCCATCCAGAGCCGAAAAACGGAGTCTAGCAGCTTGACTCCTGTGGACATAGAATTAGGACGTTTCAAACTACCTGAGAACACAATGGTGATACTCGGAGAAGCAAGAAGACCAACAACAAGAAAATGCTACATAGTCAAATGGGAACGATACTCAAGCTGGTGCCACAGATTTGGCTTCAAGACAGTACAAAGAATGCCACAGTCCTACGAGACTTCACAAACCTACTGGACACCAAGCTAACTTAAGCCTCATTGAAGGTTCATTTGGCAGCTGTACTGACCTACACGAGGGGTCACATAGGAAGGACTTTCTTCACAACACCTGTAATCCAAAGATTCCGTGAGGGAGCAGAAAAAATAGCTCACCATAAAGGGTGCCAGCAACAACACAGAACTTAAACTTAGTGCTAACACAACTAATAAGAAAACCATTTGAACCACTTCACAAGGCCTTATTAAAATTGGTCAAATTGAAGACCGCTTTCCTTATCACAATGACAACCCCTCGAAGACTAAGTGAATTTCAAGCGTTCACAATCCAAGAACCATACATGCAAATACACAAGGACATGATAGTCCTGAGGATAGACCTACACTTCCTACCCAAAGCCCTCTTATATTTCCACATAAACCAGTAATTACAAATACCAAGTTTTTCCAGGAACCAAAGACACAAACTGAAAGAGCTCTACACACGCCAGAAGAGCATTAATGTACTATATGGAGACAAGGCTAATTAGGAGTAGAAAACAGCGGTTTATCATTCACAGACAATAACCTGGGTAAACCAGTTACGAAAAATACCATCTCAAGTTGGATCACACAAATGTCATGCATTAGCAGAACTACAAACCAAACCTAAAGGGCACTCCACTTGTAACAACGGAGCAACAATAGCCTTTCTGGCAAACATACCATTGCAAGATTTTTGCATGGCAGCTACTTGGTCATCAGTGCACTCATTCATTAAGCACTACTTCATAGACCTACAAATGAACAAGAAAGCTCAAGTGGGACAAAGAGTATTAAAACATTTATTTACAAGCTCAAACGCATCTTCAACCCAACCACCACAAATATAACAAACCACTACAAAATCCATGCACAGCATGTGAATCCAGAAAAGATTCACACTGCAAAACGAAATGGTTTCTTACCTCTGGAAGTAGTTCTGCAGCTTGAAGAATTTTCTGGATTCACATGTGACCCACCCTCCTCCCCAGAAGATGAGTGAGCAATTATGCAAGAAAAAAATCTGAAGATGGCCACCACCCGTGGGAGGTTCTAGGGAGGGCGTATGACGTGAGAAGAGGCTGGATTAGACACCAAATGGTGGGACAGTCGATGCCCAACAACAAAAAGAGATGTGCTACTAATACAAAGGAGAATTCAGGACCCAATCCACTAGATGACGGAATAATGCACAGCATGTGAATCCAGAAACCTTTTCAGCTGCAAATCTACTTGTACAGGTAAGAAACAATTTCGTTTTCAGGCTTAAGGGCAGCCTGCAATTCTTCCCCTGCAGAATGCACTTGCTGTATCAAATAAGCTAGTACAGTAAGTACGTCTTCTCATTTAGGTTTCTTCCTGTGTGAATATCTAGCTGCAGTCAGGGCTGGCAAACTGTCAAGCAATTGTGAAATAAGTTTTCCATCATTCTCAATTAGCTAAATTCTTTCCAAAAAGGAACTGCAGTTTCAAGAGGGTGGTACAGATGTCCAATTAATTCTCCAGGTCCACAGTTCAGAAAATCATTTACAGTTCTTTGGCCCAGTAGGCATTGGTGCAGCATTTGGTCCACATTTGAAGTGGTGCCGTACACATTGCTTAGATAACCTGGGCTGCACACCTCTAGTTTCACTGTATGATCTTATAAGGCACACTTTCCGCTGGGTGAAGAGGTGGACAACATGAGGGGGTGTTCGCTGACTATGCTTCCAAGCATACAAATCCATCACAATTTGTTAAAAATTGGCATTCCACAGAGTAGATTAGTCAAGAGAATATTAATTGAAAAGAAATTTGTGAGCGTGGAATTGTCTGGAAACAAATGCAACCATTTAGGTTGTGCTGTTCTTGCCCTCTTATGTTGTAGCCTATCATAATGCAGAGTGTTGTACCAGATCCATAGGAAACATTGGAGTCCATCGTTGGGAAGTGGTTGAGAGGTAAGTAGCATCAATAGTGCTCTTAAGCAATGTTGGACTGCAAGATGTGTAAGGCCGCTACATGATCTTGTGACCTCAATTTACGAAATACTATTAGACGTTGAAAAGGTGAGAACCACTCATAGGGCAGACTGTTGAAAAATGTTTTATTTAGCGCACCATACCCCATTTCTTAAGCTTTTAATTGATTAAAGGAATAGGATTTATCATTAAACAATGTAAAGGGACTTGTCTTGCTTATCTCTAAAGTAAGGAAGGTTTAGTTAGCCTTTTGAATTAAAACTCGTGGCTTGCATATCGCTTATATCACTTGTTTCACTCTACTACCTTCCATATTAAATGCGGGTTGTGGAATTCTGCTTTATTAATGCATAGGATTGAAAATCCAACAGATTCATGCTGCAAAAAAGGTTAATTGTAACCATAGTTTTGCAGCTTTTTCATATGCACCCATACAAACCTCTACATTCAATGAAGATATAAAACAAAAGTTCTTAACATGCGTATACTAGGCTATCAGGATCTTCTTATGTCTCATAAGCCACACATGTAAATATGAAGACCCTCTCACAGCTTCAGTTTCCTGGGCTCAACATGCCCCAATAGGCCTGCAATTAACATCTTAACCTTCGTAGTGTCGTGCTTAACAAACACCATTTTCAAAGATCTTGGGCAATCATTATCCATACTTGCTAGATTGACATGACTGGCAAATATTCTGGAGAAGGTTGCTTGCATTCAGCTTTTTTACGAAGAACGTGAGGTTTTGAATGTCTTAAATCATTCCCAGTCTGGCTTTTAGAGAGAATTTAACATGGTTTCTGCCTGCTGCCTTTGTGGGGTATGGGGATTGCAGACCACTCTATCACTGCATTCCTCTGGGAATTTGTTATGGCTTTTGAGCCAGCCTTTCATTACTTTAAAGTTAAGCCATTTTGTTTTATTATCTCTGGAAATTGAGTCAGCCAAGACTCTGCAGTTTCACCTCTACGCTTAAACTTTGCCTATTGTCACAGGGATGGCTTAAAATTTCACTTCAGTGTGGGCAAATTACATGTGCTAGGTCTGTGCAAAATTAGGGATTTCTTAAATATGTCTTCTAAAACGTTATGCACCTGAAAATAGTTATACTGTTGGAGCCAAAATATGCTGGCATCGCACTAGATAAGGTTTAGTGTATAGCCCAGACCTGTGGGGTAGGGATTTTGTGCATCCATTCAGGATTCTGTTATATCTCCCGGATAATAAGTTTGAATCCAGTCGAGTCCTTCCAAGCCCAATGACATGCAGTAAAACTTTTTTTTTTGCCATGAGTGGCAACCTCAGAGCAGCACTTCTCATTAATGCAAATTTACAATTTTCTTTTCGTTCTTTTTCTTGTTTTATAATCGTTTTTATTAAACCAACTCATTAGACATCACCAGGCGGATAATGCTTACACATACATCACTAAGTTGAGTCTGACAATAATACAACATGACGGGATCGTACAATTACAATCATTATAGGAACAAACAAAATATACTCTTCAGTTTTTATCTTGCATGTCGACTGGGTCGAGTCTGACTTGTTTTCTTGTGATCTGAGGCATGCGTGATCTTGTGTTGTGAGGCTCTACTCTTTCCTATATTCCCTTGTAGCTCCGCCATGGAGACCATATCTTTTCCCACTTTTTTAGGCACCCCCTGCTTTTGTATACCACTTTCTCTGCGCATTGACACCAGTCTAGGTCAGACTCCCATTCTGTTACGGATGGGGGAAGGGACTTCCCCCAGTGTCTCGCTATATTGCGCTTTGCATCTCCTGCAGCCAATGCCAGCCAAAGCCCACTGTGCTGAGGCCAGTCTCCCTCACCCTTGATCATCATTAGGAGCCCCCTGGCATCCATTGTCACTTCTGTCCCCAACACCCTTGACATCACAGTTGTCACCCCTCGCCAGAATGAATTGATTGCTGGACATTCCCATAATAAGTGGAAGAAGGAACCCTCCTGCTGGCAACCTCCTTCACATAGTGCCATCTGAGTCTTCCCCCATTGGTGTAGTAGTGTACTGGGGATGTATGAGTGGTGTAGGATCACGCTCAGATCGCTGTCTCTCTGGGGCTCTGCAGGGCATCCAACCAGTCTTCGTCATCAATGTTGCCTAGCTCATCCATCCAGGCTTTTCTAAGGGAGGTTAGTGGGTCAGGTGCATTATTTATTATTTTCTGGTATATTGTGGACGTCCCTTTGTCTGGAATAGTCTATTAATAGTCTCTTCTAGTGGGGAATAATCTGGGAGGATCGTACCTCGTATGTGACCTTGTAGGGCATGCATAAGTCTCATTTATGGAAATCTCTAGGAGAGAGCAAGGGCATATTCTTGTTTTAGTTCATCGAAAGGGGGGATGCCCCATCTCTCCACACGTCTCCCAGTTACACAATACCTATGGTCTGCCAAATTTACAATTTTCAACCCTTTTTTGGGGCGTGGAGGGGCAATTCCTGGACTGAAGTTACAATAGTAAGCATCCTGGACACTTCTAAGGAAAGATGCACTTTCCCCAAATAACCTTGGACTGGAGTTAGAAAGGTAAACTTGGCTTCCTGGTGCTAGCAATTCATACTGACAATAAGGTATACCAAGAAAATATAATGTAAAGAAATCCTGTTGGGCTGGTTGAGGTCATAACCAAATTAAAAAACATTTTTGACTCAAAACACTACATGGTTGAATATGCATAGCATATAAAACAATAGCAGAGAGAGGAAAATTGTGATTACAGGTAAGTGATGTTACACTACCTAATTTCTATTGTGAACCTAACTAAGGAGCAACAGAGTATCGTATATAACAAGGTACCTGGGAACTATGTTGGGGACGGAGGAAGAGCAGGTTCATTCTGAGTCACATGTCTGTCTCCCAAGATCCTAGATGAGGATCCGGTGTCATTCTCCACTACATTCCAGAGACAATGTAGACCTTTGTTGATGATTTACTTAAACCCTCTGTGACGAGTTTTCACTGTATCTGTGCTTGATCCGGCAACACAAGTTTTGATAACGCGCATGGGGTAACGCACTGTACATATACATGGAACTATTCAGCAATTTGGTCTCTGTACCCTGGTTTTGACACCAAAGTTTCATCAAGGGCATTTGTTGGATTTCCTTAATGAACCAGGATGTTAATGGCATTACTCCTCTAATATTGGCGTCTGATACCACGAGGGAGAGCTTGAATTACCATGTTGTTCACACTGATTAAAGCCCTTCTTGTACTATTCCGTTGGTCAATACTTTGATCCTTGTGCCAAAGGTTCTGGCTCCATAACTGTTGTAACCCCTTTCTCCAAGGTCTTTTGCCTGAGCCCTAAGGTGACCCCCCAGTTAAACAGGTGGTGTAGAGTAGGAGAATCTCCCCCACCCCCAAATTCCCCCTTGCTGTTGCTTATCATTGATGGATTTAAAGCCCCAAGAAATATAGGCTTGTAGTTATCCTGCTACATGTCTTCATGACGCTATCCCCTACTCTGAGCCTCTAAAATTGTAGTTGCAGGCTTGATACATTGTTCTGACAGATGAGCATTGTGTGTGCTCCCTAGTTTGGAATGTTTGCAGCCATGCTGCTGCAAGCAAAATGGTCTAGGGGGACCAGTATAATTCTGTTGAAATTCTTTATAACTTACTGCAATATCAGATGAAACTGTTTAAATTTTGGACTGAACCCAAAAACTTTCAATCTGCCAGAATTCTTCCCTCTATTACAGTAAGCAGATGTGGACCATATCGTGGCTAGCACAAATCACAAGATATGATCTTCCCTTCTGTTCAGTTTATTCCCAATATGTTTTTAAAAAGGCATACGTTTGTAGAATGATCCTTGTTGCCCAGTCGGTCTTCTCAAACATACTGGATTTGTCCCAGACACCCCAAATTTCACTGCTTCATCTGATTGACTCGGAGTATCTTGGTACTGCCCAGTCAACAAGTAGGATTTCAGCTTTTCTCTTGACCATGATTGAGCGCTTGATATCTGATTGTAGTGAGTTCATTGACGCTATTTAGCGGTCTTAACCAGTCCTCAGTTTTGAACCATTGAAGAGATTGTCAGGCGTCTGACATGTATTCACTTTTTCAGTCTGAAGATGGCACGGACAGCTGTCTTCTGAGAGCCTTGACGTCTGTATCGTATTCTAGTCAGGCATCAATAGCGGACCTACCCACTAGATTCCTCAGGTGGCAGTTGTCGCTTATGTCTGTTGGTGTAGCAGAAGCAGTTTTTGGCTACTGTGCGAATCCGAGGTTTAAGTGAGTCTTCTGCATTGAACATGAAATCTACATTTTTGACTTTGTGCAGGTTTAGTAACAGATGTGACTGGTCTCGATCGACCAGAGTCTGCTTAGGTCTCCAAAATAATCAGCTCAGTTTTTAAGTGGGCAATAATGGGAATGGTACACTGACAGGTGGGCTCGGAGGAAAGAGGTGGGTGTTGAAGGCAATAAGGGACAGCAAAGGTGAATCTGACTGGGAAGTCGACACGGTCTAGAAAAAGTGGGCAGTGGTTGCAGAGGGGTGTAGTGCCAGGAGAGGTGGATACTGAATGGAGGGAGGTACATTTGACAGGAGAACTCTGACGGGATAAATGAACATTGATCAGAGGGTACAGTGAGGGGAGACGTGCACAGTGAGGGAAAAGGTGGACACTGACGGGTGAGTTGGATATATACAAGAGTCGTGATCAGTGAGAGAAGAGGTGGACAGTGAAGGAAGTGAGGGTCAGTCTGACATTGGTGTAGACCGTAACAGGATAATGCTATGGTTCATGATGGTGCTATGAGCAAAAGAATGAAATGTCAACAAGAGACGGGGAGGGAGGTTCAGTTACGTAGCTATAGTGCCCCTGTGTACACTCCATTGGGTAAACTGGAAATGCCCGTATGTGCAAGTTCTTTAACTTTGCGTCTTTCATAGTTTCTCATGTTCATTTTTTGATATTCCCAACATCAAACTGCAGATTTTCAGTAAAGATATTAAGTCATACATCCATTCTATAAGCATCACCAATGGATTTTTCCCATCCAAAGGAACCTCTTCTCCTGAACCGCTTAAATGTGAAAATATAATTTCACTGTTCTAGCTGTTAAATAGTTGACCTACCCTGTACTAGATATAGAAAATTGCCAAACATGCTTATTTGTACTGTTTGTGTCCTCCTTATTTTGTGGAGGTGTGTAAAACAAGATTTCTCAAGTGACACACTGAACCATGAGGATATTCTATGTGGCAAGCAGGAAAGTTCTGACATCCCTCGGAAATAAAGCCTGGAGAAGATACAGCTTTGTCTCTAGTCTCTGTAGATTCCTCAGTGGTGTCTAGTTCCAGTTTTAGATCCCAAGCCACCCTCTGGGGCATATTCTTTGAAAGCTAACTCTAATTAAGCTCTAGGCACTCTTTTTTCTATTGCGGTTCAGTAAATGATCTCCTCCAATAACGAGCGCTAGATTGTTCTCATGTTTTATTTTCACCCTTATACTTCCTTGATCCTACCTGTAAATATAGATATTGCGTGTGGATTCAGTCATCTTAGCTCATGCTGTCTACCCCAGCACGAAGGTCAAAGAAATTGCGATCCGTGGCCTAGATTTCAAGAAAGAAGTGTCTAAGACCGTATTTATGTAGATATAGACCTGTATTTTGATGAGACACAAAAATGTGCCTAGCAAGAAATGAGCTTTCTTCAATGTGACTGGGATTCAAGAAGACAGCCAAGATAATGATTGCCAGATTTCTTCAGACTGCTGATTTCCCCAGTCACCTGCCCACTGCACACAATTTCACATTACGTATTACCCGTCTCTTGAGATATAGTATATATATATATATATATATATATATATATATATATATATATATATATATATATATTGCATCTGCTTCTTGCTTGATTTTATCATATAAAACACAAAGGCTGAGCTAAAATAGCATTAAAATTGGTTAATTCACTAAAATCAAAGTCTTAATTACATTACCACGTGAACATTTAGAATATGAAGAATACATTAATTTCATTAGGGTAATCCTGTCTGAGCAAGCTATTAATGCAGTTTGTTGCAGCCAGCAACCCCGTGTTTAGCCAAGGTTGTTTTCACCATTCATGATAAACAAGATAAAGATAAAAATGACTTTCAATGCAGACAACCCATATTATGAGGACAGATTTCAGTATGAATCATGGTGACTTTCAGCTACTTCTGGTTGTAGATGGTGGGAAAAGACACGTCTCTCCTTGATTCATAGTTACCAGAAAGGATTGTTGCCCCCAAATGATGAATGTCAGTGCTTCATGGGTCTTATCGCTGTTGGGATTAACTTTAGTATCATGAACTGCAGGGGTAAAGGATTATGCCTTATTTGACCTCCCTTTGAATTTAGAGCTAACAAAGTCTGTCCTCTTTGCTTTTTTTATTTTATTTATCTTTTTATTAAGACCAAGCAGAAAGACGGGCATAGCATTACAGTTAGGATAACGCACAATAATCATCATTACAGAATTCGCTAGGTACAACTCCTCCTACCAGAAGCTGTTGCAAAACTAATTTGTCTTCATTTTATCTGTTGCCACATTAAGTTACATCTGGGTTAGTTAGGGGCTGGATTGCCTCTTCTATGGAGGCCGTGCATGGATTTCCTCTAAAATCATTCCATTTGTCCCATATTTTCTCCCATTTCCTTGGGCAACCTCTGCTCACATAAACTGATTTTTCTGCCACCATACACCAGTCCATATCCCTCTTCCAGTCCCAGAGGGTCGGCAGGGCTTCCGACCCCCACAGGCGGACTATGTTACGTTTTGCTACCATTAGGCCCAAGGATACCACGTTTTTTTGCGCTCGTCCCAGATCAGAGTCCTCCGAAACATTTAATATGCACCATTTGGGAGAGAGGGTTCGCGCCTCTCCCACTATCCCGGAAATGCAGGACACTATAGCATTCCAGTAGTCTTGGATTCTTTGGCATGCCCACAGAATGTGGTAGAACGACCCTTCCTCACCACAACCTCCGTGACTGAGTGTGTCAGCCTTTCTACCCATTTTTACCAATGTGTTACAGGAGATGTAGGCTCTGTGGAGAATTTTGAGCTGGATCAGTCTGAAGCGGGCTCGAATGGCCACTTCTCTTGGGGAAGCCAGGGCATGCAACCAGTCTTCTTGTATGTCCGTGATGTCATGTCCCCAACTGTTCCTCAAGGACATCAGAATGTCTGGTATGTTAATGAGTTTCTGATATGTGAGTGAAATCGCCCTACAAGTTAAATGTTCTTCTAGGAGCCTGCATTCCAATGGTGACGATTCAGGTATGGACTAACCCCCCCCCCCCCTCCCCTCGGGGGCACCACTGCCTGTATGGCATGTCGGATTTGTAGATAGCGGAACAACTTAGTGTGGGCCAGTTCATTCAGTATATGTAACTGTTCGAATGGTATAATATCCACCCCCGTATGTAGGTCTCCCACCAGCGAGTTTCCGATCAAGTCCCACTTACCAAAGCCTTTTCTCGATCCCTTTGTACCCAGTTGCTGTGAATCCCATAGCGGTGTTGCCTTGGTAATTCTGTTCTTCCATCCCAACTTAGCCAGGTTTGAGTGCCATACACGGGCAGTCAATGCCGTGGGCCACTCCAGCGATGGACGCCTTGGATCAGTATAGATCACCTGTAGGTATCCACTTGGCTGGAGATTCAGCCGATCCATCCAATAGGCTGGTTCAGAGAGTGGTTGATGAACCCATTGATTCATAGTTGCCAATTGAGCTGCCCTATAATAAGTTTGAATGTGGGGAAATGCTATTTCTCCCTCCTACCAGCTGCGGGTCAATTTGTTGAGTGCAATCCGTGGGGATCTCCCATCCCATAAGAGGGTTCGGACCGCACTATCTATTGAGTTAAAGTATGTATCAAGAACCGGGAATGGCGTATTTTGCAGAATGTAAAGAAATCGTGGCAGTGCCATCATTTTAAATAGTGCCACCCTACCCAGAAGGGATGGGGGGAGAGCCCGCCTGTGTTGGACATCTTTTTGGAGTCATATCAAGGGGCCTTGTAGGTTTCGGGCCTGGAAACCGGGTGGATCTGTTTTATAGATGCCAAGATATTGAAATACCTCCATCGCTATTTGTGCCTCACACTCTGTGGGGAGTGAGGGCCTCTGGCCGCAGAGAACAAACACCATCGATTTCGACCAATTAATTGTGTACCCAGAGTATCTGCTAAAAGTAACAAAGATGTTTAGTATTCTGGTAATGGAAGAACGGGGAGAGGCAACATATAGGCGGATATCATCTGCATAAAGTGATATTTTGTCTTCCCAGTCCTCCGTCCAGCGAAGACCTTGTATTATTGAATCTCTTCGGATCCAAGTTGCCACTGGCTCTAGCATCAAAGTGAATATTAAGGGAGATAAGGGGCAACCTTGCCTCGTGCCCCGCCGTCCTCCCATTGACCACTACCTGCGCTAGGGGTCTTGTATATAAGAGACTGATCGACAACAGAAAGCATGGTCCAAAGCCCATTCGCCTAAGTACCGTGAACATATAAGGCCACTCAATGGTGTCAAAAGCAATATGCGCGTCTTACGAGAGAACCGCTGCATCCTCCCAGATCCTATGGCAACGTCCCAGCACTCTGTGTAGGCGCCTGAGGTTTAGGGCTGTGCTGCGCCCTGGCATAAAGCCCGATTGGTCTGGATGGACTAAGATGATAAGCATTGGAAGAAGTCTTAGGGCTAATAGTTTTGCTAAAATTTTTGCTTCCGCCTTGAGCAATTGGATAGGTCGGTATGAGGTACATTGGTCCCTTGGCTTCCCTTCTTTGTGAATCACTACTATGGTACCTATCCTTTGATCTATCAGGAGCTTTCCTCGTGTCCTGCTTTCCTCAAACATTGTCAGGAGATTTGCTACCGTTACGGGTGCTGTGAGCTTATACAATTCTATTGGGATACCATTCGGGCCCATAGCTTTGCCCGAACTTTGAGCTCTAATTGCCTGCTTTATTTCATCCTCAGTGAGGTAGTTATCTAGGAGCTGCCTATCTTCCACAGTCAAGGCCGGGAGGGAGATATCCGCCAGGAACTCTAGGGAGTCTTGCGCCAAAGCTATTGTTCCTGAGGAGTAGATCTCAGAGTAGTGGTCATCGAAGGCCTCGGCAATCGCTATGGGGTCACGGAGGATTGCCCCGGTAGTCAAAGTGATGGATGCAACCCATCGCTCTCCCGTTGATCGAGCCATGCCAGCAGTTTTCTTGTTTTGCCGCCAGTGTCATATATTCGATGTTGTCGCTTTAATTTTGTTCCCGGCCTCCTCCGTCACCCAATCTCTATAGTCTTGTTTTTTGAGTTTTAGTGTATGTTGTAAGCTGTCATCATCCCTTCCAACTAATTGAAGTTCAAGGTCGAAAATATCTTGCTCGGTCACCTTTGCTCTCTTCTCCCGTTTGTGCCCTGAAATTAGAGAAAGGGCCTGGCCCCTGACCACTGCCTTATACGCCTCCCAAAGTACCTGTGCTGATGTAACTGAATGTGTATTGTCTTGGAAGTAGTGTTCAGTGGCTTCAATAAGTCCCTTCCGGATTGCTGGCACTTTAATATACCAGGGGTTAATCACAACTGGGCCCTATCTTTGTGTGTTCCCCACCTTATATCTCGCCCATAGGGGGGGAGTGATCGGAGATCCCTCTCGCCAGGTGTTTCATGTCCGTAAAATAGAGGATCTGTGAGGCAAGGGAAATTAAAAAGTCTATTCGGGAGCGGCTCCCATGTGCCCCTGAGTAAAAAGTATATTCTTGTGTGTTAGGGTTCAGTGCCCTCCAGATATCGGTCAGGCTCAGTGCTGAGAGAAACCCCATCAGTCATGTTTGGGTGAGGTTTGGGGCCCTAGATGGTAAGCGATCCATGCACTCTCATCCCGTCATGTTAAAATCGCCTACTATGAAGAGACGTCCCAATGGGAGTTCCAGCATAAGGTCCCCCAAGTCTGTCAAGATAGTCTTTCAAAGTCAGGGGGACATATATTGATAGGATATTGATCACCTCTCCTGCCCAGGTCCCCGAGAGTGACGCCTACCTCCCATGCCTGTCTGACCAAGTCTTTCCAATTATAAGGGGGACATTTTTCTTCAGGAGAATCCCTGTGCCCCTGGACCCAGACATGTACCCTGCATGTACTTTCATTTCGTATCCCCATCGGTTGAGAGCGTTACAACTGTTTCCCATGAGGTGGGTTTCTTGCAGTAATACTACTTCAAGGGAGTGTCTTTTGATAAATTTGAAGTATTATGCCCAGTTTGATTTTATTTCCTAACCCATTTACATTCCAGGTCATTCATTTAAGTTCAGCAGAAGATTGTCCTGTTGAATGGGGGCGTGGCTTGGCGCTCGGCAAGATGGCCGCACAGTAGTGCTGCTCTTCTGGCCGCCGAAATAATCCTACATCTATCCTGCTCCTGACAAGCCATCCACCGTTGCTTTCAGGCTGAGAGGGCCTGCGGTGATCGGGAGAGTGCAGCGGAGACGAGTCCTGGCGCTGGAGTTAATTCCCGGGGCTGTGGGGAGATGACTGCGCGCTGGGCTGCGGCCATGATGGCGGCTGCGGCGCTGTGATCGGGCGGCCTGCTGGGAGTGCCTGCCGTGGACCGGAGCGCTGGCGCTGCAGATTGCGACCCCTCTGGGACCCGCGAGCGGGATCGAGACTGCTGGCGAGAGTGCTGAGGAGCGGAGGAGGGTGCCTGATCGCATCACGGGAATCTGCCTGACGGACGTGGGGTGAGCGTGGCGCCCAGTGCTGTGCAAGCGCCCGGCATCGGACTATAAGGTAGGCCGCGAGGCGGCTGCGGCGGCTGACCTGCGGTGCTGCGCGGCTGCCCGCGCCTGCCTGGAGTCTCCTGGTGTGGTGGGTAGGCGGCGATCCGAAGCCTGCTGTGTTCGCGGGAGCGGGGTGAGGAGGTCCCTGGTGCCGGCCGCCTGACTGAGGCCCTGCGGAGACTGCGGGTTATCTGAGCATCGCGGACTGCGTTGTTGGTCGGCTTGCTTGTTCTCCCCTGGCCTGGGGGGCGCACGCCTGGGAGCTTCGCTGTGGCCCTTCAGCCCGACTTCCGAATAGGGATCCCAGAGGCAGGACGCGGACAAGGGGAAAGAGCCACGCGCACACAGAACTGGGCTGCTGAGTGACATTGGTAGACTGCGACGTTGTGCTGTGTGGAGCTACGGCGCGGGGGGGCCGCGGAGCACCGGCTGGATTGGGCACAGTATCGTCCCTGACTGCCTCCTTGCCCCGAGACTGAGGTGCGAGCAGCGCGGAGGGCCCTGGTGACCTAGACGCCCGGCTGACTGCTCGGTGGGCTGGACCGCCATTACTACATTCACGGCCTGTCATTCGGCCTCCCGACACGTGCAGGGGCTGCTTTCGTCTGCGCGGTGCTCCCCCCCGCTGCTGGGCATCATGGGCAAGCCAGACAAGACCCAACCTCGCCTAACCTTCGAGCTCAGGAAGTGCGGAAAGTCCTCACAAACTGCGGCGTCGGACTCTGAGCTGGAGGCGCCTACTCCGACCACCTCGGCGCTGGAAAAGTCACTGACGGCCATACAGGCTAGTCTACAGGGGATTGATGGAAAGATCGAGGCACTTAATGGCCGAATGGATAACTTCTCAGCAAAGCTCGATAAGCACGCGGCGAGGATCGGCGAGGCTGAGCAGCGTATTTCAGATACAGAGGATGGCCTTCAACAAGTTGCTGCCAAAACAGCTGACCACACGAAGATTCTGGCCATCATCCAGGCAAAGAACGAGGACATGGAGGCGCGCTCTAGGCGCAATAACGTGCGCATTTTAGGATTGCCGGAATCAACAAATGTTGGGCGCTTGGAGGATTATGTGGAGACTTTACTGCGGGAGATCTGCGGAGCTGACAATCTCTCCCCCATGTTTGCGGTGGAGCGGGCGCACAGGGCCTTGTCGGCGCGCCCTCCACCCGGTGCTCCTCCCAGACCGATCATCACGCGGTTGCTCAATTTCAGAGATAGAGACACTGTGCTGCGTATAACTCGCCAAAAAGGTACAACTAATCATCAGGGCAATGCCTTATCATTTTATCCGGACTTCACGGCTACAGTGCAGGCTGCGCGAAAAGAGTTCCAGGGGGTTAAAAAATTGCTCATCAAAGCACAAGTCCAATACGCCATGCTTTACCCTGCGCGACTCCGCATAGGAACTGATGACAACGCCAAGATCTTCTTGAACCCGAAACAGGCTATGGAACACGCAAAAATACTGTCGGCGACGAAGCGCCTCCGCCCCTACGTCGGACATAGATGACTGAATAGTCTGGGCTGCTAACAACGAATTGTCAGCATTACAAGCTAGTTCACCCTCTGTCGCTGTAGCATGCTGGATTGTAGTGAGGAACTGCATGCAGATTCAAGTTGCCCGCACAGGCATTAGCGGGATTTTGTTATCGTGGGTTATAGGTGTTGGGAGCGGCCATCCAGGACTAATGCCTAGTACAAGGCTTTGATTACTTGGCTTTCAAACAGACAGGGGGGCGATGCACTACTAGGGGATGCTGGGCGGGCTGGGATCTCCGCCTCTGTTCAGCCGAATATTGGATGCTGGGGCACAGCGTCCCGGACTTTCCGTACACAGGTGCTCTCCATTGGATGTAATATGCTGGATGCGGTGGGATGGCTTGTGGGAGGGAGTTTATTAAAATCTTATGGCGGCCCCCTCCCGACCTCATCAGGGAGTGGATCATGCCACTACGTCCCCCAATGGGTATACCCCAACTGATCTATACTGTTATTGGGGATTTGTTGGGACTGTTCATACTGTTGGGACTTGTCTTTGGCAAATTGGGGTTGCTGAAGTGGGTGGGGGGTGGGAAAGGGTTTTGTACGTTGCAAGATGTAGGTACAATGTGCGATATATTGATGGCGAGTGTGGCCCGTGACAATGAATATGCGATTATCATGCTGTCCAACAGGCAGGGTGTGTTTATTGAGAGGGGTCTGGACAATGGGTGAAATTTATAAATGTATGACCTGGAATGTTCGCGGGTTGAACACCCCAAAGAAGGTTCGCCAAGTGCTGGCATACCTAGATAGACACATGGTGCAGGTCGCCCTCTTGCAGGAGTCCCATCTGAGTAGACAAACGGAGGACAGGGTGGCACAGAGATGGGCGTCGTTCCGCCTGGCCTCGTCATACTCTACTTACTCGAGGGGGGTACTCATTCTACTTAAGAGGGGAGTCTCATTCACACCCATACGCACAGGTAAAGACACGGAGGGGCGCTGGGCCATGGTACAGGGTAAGCTGGGACAGTCATTAATAACGATAATAAACATGTATGGTCCCGTGGTGGATGACCCGACGCCATTCCTTCAAATGTTTCAAAATCTACGAACCTGCACCCGAGGCCGCAGTCATATGGGGAGGTGACCTTAATACCCACCTTAATCCAAAGGTTGACAGATCCAATCCCGCTGGCGCGCGCACTGTAAAGGTGGCTAAGTGTGTCAGGGACGCCATGGAGGAAAGGGGCCTGCTAGATGTATGGCGGCTGAGAAATGCAGAAGCTTTAGAGGGCACTCATATCACCCCTGCCTTCAATAGCTGGTCCCGGCTGGACTACTGGCTGCTGAATGGGGAGGCAAATGGGTGGGTCACGCAGGTTGCCATTCTCCCGCGTACTTTGTCTGACCATAACCCGGTCTCACTCACTATTTGTATCCCTTCTGCCTCTCGTCGTCCGTTCACCTGGCGGTTCCGAGCTGAGGCACTACTAGATCCCCTATATAATGAAACTGTGAGAACAGCTATCGTACAATATTTTGACCTTAACGAGGGATCAGTGGACAGTCAGGCCATTTTGTGGGAGGCATTTAAGGTGACGATCCGTGGAGTGTGTATTGGTACCACAGCTGGTATACTTAAAGATATTCGGGGTCAATTGTCCAAAACAGAGCGGGCCTTGAGGGACCTAGAGAGAGACAGTACTTGCACACACCATCCTTGGGCACGCTGGCACGAATAAATGAACTGGTGGCCGAATATAATACTCTAGCGGACACTGAGGCTAGGTACATAACAAGGCGTCACATGGCCAGGGCTTATGGAGAGGGGGGGCGGCCGGGCAGGAATCTGGCCGCTAAACTGCGGTTTAGAACAGACCATCACATGGTTGATCAAATAATTGATCATAGCGGGACGGCGCACTTCACCCCACATGCTATTGTGGATCAGTTTTATCAGTTCTACTCCACTATGTACACCACGAGGGGCGGGATGGGTGATGATGCACTAGATGACTACCTGGCTGACACGGCCTGCGCGTGGTTATCGGATGCCCACAGGCAATATCTGAGCCAGCCCATTGAAGACACTGATGTCAGGGAGGCCATTCTCTCTCTTACCAATGGTAAGGCTCCGGGGCCGGACGGTCTGCCGGCCGAGTTTTACAAAGCCTACGTGGATCTCGTGGTGCCTCGACTCTTGGCGATGTACGCGGAGGCCCACGAGTCCGGGTTTCTCCCCCCTTCCCTTCGGCAAGCATTAATAATCACCCTTCTCAAGAAAGACAAATCGCCCACGTGCTGCGAGTCATATCGTCCGTTGTCGCTGATCAACGTTGATGCAAAAATACTTGCGAAGATATTGGCCACTAAAATTCAACCCTTGATGCCTTTGCTTGTTCTCCCTGACCAGTCCGGGTTCATTCCGGAGAGGTCCACTTCTCATAATCTTCGCACCATTTTCGCCATGTTTCACGTTCTCAGTCCAGAGTTATCCGCTGCGGCGGTCATGTTGGACGCGGCCAAAGCGTTTGACTCTGTGGAATGGAATTACATGATGCGCATACTGCACAGGATGGGATTTCCTCCTATCCTGACAAGATGGATACAGGTGTTGTACACTGATGCCTCTGCGAGGGTGCAGGTGGGTGGGCTGACCTCAGAACCCTTCAGCATAGAACGTGGTACTCGGCAGGGTTGTCCCCTCTCCCCCCTGCTGTTTGCCCTGGTTCTGGAACCGCTCGCTTGCAAAATCCGCCAATGTCACAGGGCGGCTGCTCTCAATTTTAATCACCGACCGGTCGGGGTCTCCATGTACGCGGACATGGTCCTCTTTGTCCGTGATCCCCAACTTAATTTGTCTCCACTCATCCGAGAATATATACGATTTGGCCTTTTTTCCGGGCTCCAGATCAACTGGGAGAAATCAGTAATTATTCCCTTAACGTTGAGCACGTTGCCCCCGCAGATAGAATACCCATTGATATGGTCTGCTGACCCAGTTAAATACCTCGGGGTATGGGTACATCGAGATCCGGACATTGTGATAAAAGAGAATTATGGCCCAGCATATCGTACCCTGGTGCAGCAGGTGGACAAATGGTCCCGTCTCCCGCTGTCCCGTGCAGACCGCATCGCAGTGGTTAAAATGACAATACTGCCACGATTTCTCTACCTGTTTTGTAACATTCCGATCAAACTTACTAAACAGTTTTTTAAAACAGTGCAAACACAGCTATTGAGGCTCGTATGGGGGGGTAAACAGCCAAGGATCAGCTGGCGTACTCTAGCACTCACATATGACAAAGGGGGATTTTTATGTTTATTCTCTATGTGCACAGGCCCAGTACGCTTTTTATTGGTTTAGGAAACACGAATATATCCCACACGTTGCGGTGGAGGAGGGTGACGCCTATCCCGTGCCGTTGGAGGGGGTCCTCACGCACACCCGTAGACAGACGCCCAGGGCTGAGATTAATACAATTGATACGACGATCGCGGCCATGCAAGCGATTGGCAAGGGGGCGCACAAGCTTCCTGTCTACGCTCCTGCTCTGCCACTTGCGGGCCACGCGGCACTGTCTGTGACTCGGGAACGGGAGCCAGTGAGGGCATTTAGAGCAGCTGGTTTCACACATTTGAGCGACTTCTACTCCGGGGGCAGATTCATGGACAATGAGGATATGGCATACATACAAAACCCCACTCCGCTTTTTCAATACTCATGTTATCGCTTGCGGCGAGCACTCGGGGATCACTACCCCGACTTCCCGGCCGAGCCGGCCACCCTGCATTCACTCCAGCTACTGTTAATAGCCCCTACCAAGAAGAAATTGATCACCAAGTTATACAGGGCAGTGCAGGATGAGGCAGTGCGAGAGCAGGACTCTAGCCTAGCGCGGTGGAATAAGATAGTAGACCCCCCAATCACGGAGCGGGAGTGGGAACAAATTTGCATACTGACTGGCCGCCTCACATCGAATGGCAATCTGAGGATTATTCATTTTAAATTCGTGCACCAGCTGTACCACACTCCTGTTAAACTTTATAAAATGGGCCTCAGACTCTGACTGTAAGCGCTGTGGTCATACTGGAGCAGATTTCATGCACCTTGCATGGCAGTGTGCCTCGGTGCTTAAATATTGGGAGGCTGTAGTTACACGCATACATGCTATGACGGGAAGGGTAGTACAATGCATCCCTCTGGTATGCCTCCTCGGATACACTCCCCACCTGAAGTCCTCCACGGGTAGGTTTGTCAGAGTGGCTCTCCTCTTGGCAAAAAGGCGGGTTATGTTTACTTGGGAAAGTAAATTTGCTCCCAAAATTGTTGACTGGATTAAAGACTTAGTATACTGCCGTGAGCAGCTGGACCTCTATGCGGAGGAACTGCCGGTCACATCCAGGCCCTCAGATATATGGACCCCGTTGCGAGAGTATTTATTGCTACAGTCCCACGGGGACGCTGAATGACTCTGCGGATCACCTACACTGTTGGGCTACTTCGCCAACTGGCATGATTGTATTACTCTATGAAGGCGGGATAGTTATACCGCACTTGCTGTAACACACGATTACTGACATGTACCTACTAATGCTTTATATTTTTTTGTTAATTAACGGTTTTGTTAATATAAAGATGTGCTAAATATGTACACTGTACGATGCTGAAACTTTCAATAAAAAGAATTTAAAAAAAAAAAAAAAAAAAAAAAGATTGTCCTGTTATGTGGCAGCTAGTACCCTCGCTATTTTAGCCCTGTTGGGTCTCTCTTCCGGATCCTTACCCCGTGAGTCCCTGCCATATGTCAGTGTGAACAGCTATGTTTAGGTCCTGGTCATGGGTGTCCCCTGCTCCTCTCAAACCTGCAAAGATCCACAGCAAACCCTTCTTTTCCCTGATACGCCCCCATCCTGCATCCCTGCCTGACGGTGCCCCGACTGTCCGCCCCCCCAACTCAGCAGAGTGCCTGTCGACCCTTCCCAACTTAACAAACATAGGGAACGTTGCCATGCCATCCAACTCTCCCCCTCCTCCGCCCCTTCGTTTATAAGCATATTCCTCCTGCAAAGAGGATGGGTTTTCTGCAGTCAGAGCGGTACGTATCTCCATTTCAAGGACTATTGGCCTTGGGATTAACCTGTATCTCTGCTCATTATATTAGGAGCGGAGTAGATCTTGTAGGGCGGAGTTGAATCGAATGCGATGGTTCCATTCGTTCAATGGATGTGAAACCTTCCGCCCCACCCTTCCAGTGTTTGTCCACCAGTCGATAGCCGACAATTCTATGCTTCCTCCGAGTGAGTGTCCTCTGGTCTCCCGGCACCATCGTTGTTCTCCTTAGTCTCCCACGGTGGGCCTTAGCCTCAGAGCTTTCCACTGTTCTCCAGCTGCCAAGTCATTCCCATGGTGCATCCGGTGTTGTAAAGAACCAAGTCCTCCCTTCTGATTCCACCCGTAGATGTGCCGGGAAGAGCATAGAGTACTTTACTCCTTTATCTGAGTGTTTTCTTCACTGCTATAAAACTGCGTTTCAGCCTCTGTGTTTTTTGGGTAAAGTCTGGGAAGAAGGTAATCTGTGTATTCTCAAATAGGACTTGTGGGGCAGTGCAGGCATTCTGGAGTATCACGTCACGGTCTCTATAATTAAAGAGATGCGCTGTGATGGGCCTGGATAGTGCCCCTGGTTTGGGCCGTCCACCCGGCACCCAATGGGCCCTCTCCACAGAAAAGAATTTAGAAAGCCCCTTTGGTTGGAGATGTTTGCGGATGAGATCTTCAACGAATAGATCAGGCGCCTGTCCCTCTGCCTGGTCTGGGATCTCAAGAATTCGGACGTTATTGCGTCGCGACCGACCACCTTGATCTTAGTCTGGCTTCCAGGTTGGAGTTGAGTGCTTGCATTTCCTTCATTTGCGCCTTAAGCACGGAGGTATCCTGGAGTAGAGTTTTGTTGGATTTTTCTACTTCTTGTACAAGTCTGCTCTAATCAGCGAGACCTCTGTTGTGACAGTCTATTCGGTTTTCCAAAGTTGTTTGCACCCCTCGTATGGCGGCAATGATGTCGTGTAGGGAGAGAGCACCCTCGTTGGAGGCCGAGAGGCGGATGCTCCAAGGGCCTCTCCAAGGGGCGGATGCTCGGGAGGACTTTCTTGGGCCTCTGCGCCCTTCGGGAGAGTGAATTCATCCAGTTTCGTCTAGTGACTAGCCTTCATATTTTTCCCCCCTGTCATCTTGGAGCGTGACCTCCGTTAAGTTTATGATGCGAGTCTTATCGGACACAGGGAAAGCTGCTGCCGCCAGCCATGAGTCACCGAGGTAATCCCTGCGCCCTGTCGGGTTGTCCCCTTGTGCCTCAGTTCAGGACCATGTCCCCCACAGAGCGCTTCAATCACTGTTTTTGCCTACTTTTTCCCACCTCCTTGCCTATGTTCTTCAACAACCTAACCGTCTCCACCTGTCACCATCAGCTCTGTCGCCCCTATAGACTCCTTTTAATCTTGAGGGTGCTTAACGGAGGCTCGTGTAGCAGCTCATGCCTTCTGAAAATATATTTGCTTGGTGTGGTTGGGGAATAACGCTGAGTCCACACTGTGTTGGTGAGGGTGCGCTTCAGTCTTGCCCTGCGATCTTTGGGCCGTCCGCCTTCACCCACTTATTCCTGTATTTGTTTGCGGCACCTTGATGTGAAGCAGCGCAAGTGGCTCTCCCAGCCTGTTATTACCGCCATGCTGTAGTCGCCGGCCCGCCTCAACGGCTCGTCTCCCTGGATCTAGATCGCTCCTCGCCGACCTCGGCACACCTCCGGTCGGGCTTGCTGCCAGTCACTATCGGGTGGATCTATTCCCTGTCGCAGCTGTAGGTTTGACCTACATTCCGCTAGGCGGGTGTCTTCTCTGGAGGCCGGCCTCTTACTGCCGTGCCATACACAGTGTCCGAGTGGCCCCCCAGTACCAGCTCCACATCCGGATCACTAGAGGAGGGGTGGCTCACAAGGCCCCCTCTTGGGGTCTCCGGTCCAGTTGCCCTCCTCGTTTCCTCCGCCGTCTCGCACCTCCGCTCGTCTGACGCTGTTTCGGAGTGTACCGCTCCTCTGAAATTGAAGCCGGGGCTCCGTTTGGGGAGTCAGGCAGCACTCCAGTAACCCAGGCGGTCTGCGCACTGCCGGCTGAGTCTCTCTGCGGCTAGTCTCACTCCTTCCCTACCCCTTCCCACCTCCTGCAGTGGTTTTCATTTGGATTTGTCGGATTATGGGGGGTTTTGGAGGGTCGAGTTGCGGAGCCGCTTCAGCCAGCGGCCATCTTCGTTTGTTTGCAAGCCACGCCCCCTGTCCCCTTTGCTTTGAAGAGAAGTCAGAAAAGACTATGTTCACAACTCCTTTTGTTCACAACTCCTTTTGTTCTCCTTGCTTGCAAAAAGGGTTTAGACCGCTTCAGAACAGCTTTTTTCTGCGTTGTTAGCCCACTTGTCCATGCAAAGTATAGTAGGCTTGGCATGATGCGCTTTACTTTCATCACAGATTGTTCAACTCTGAGGTTGTAGTGGCCCTCAATGTGAGGGTAGGAATGCTGATTTTAAGTGGGTAAATAGATCTCAGGATGAAGCATCAGAAAGGTAACCCGGGGATGTCTAAGTCTTGGAAGACTACCATTAGAGGTTTGTAGCGCCATATTTGTAACAGAAAGCCAGCCAGCTTGATGGTAATAGTGAGATATGATGGTGTTACTAGAGTGGTCTAGTCAAAAGGAACACTATTGCAGTAACTGAGTTTGCTGATAATAAATGAGTGATTTGGCTGTCTGGAAGGGTATATGAGGCTGGGTTTGACATATATTTAGGATTTGATATCCTACTGGTATTGTCTGTGATGGTGAGAATTTTCCGTCCATATGGAGTGGTTGAAAAGAATGCTCAGGTTTCTTGGATGTGCAACCAAAGTCAGTGTCTGTAGGGAAGTAGAACTAGGAGTAGACAGTCTTAGAGGAGAAGATAAAGCATAAAACCGCTCTCATAGATGTGTTCAGCATAACAGAATATAGAGCAGTCCAATGAAAGTAAGATAGATGTGATTGTAGTAGGGTTGGGACGAAGATTACTTAGTAGTCTGCCTACAAGTGTCCCAAGAACCTTAAAGTGAAGCATATGATTTGAATGTCTATCAAGAAAGAAATCTCCCAGAACAACACTATCTTGGTTTAATGCAACAAGAGGTGAAGTAGAACAAAAGATTCCCACAAATGTGAACTAAACCAGCATCATCCTTGTCAGTGCTTAATTTGTAAAATAAGTGCTGGTGCCCAAACCTATTTTTAGAAGCCTGCGGCCAGCCTGCAGAATGTTGGAGTTGCCGAATACCATAGGTGCCCAGTCTTGATTACACCTCATGCCTCTTTCATCCACCACTGCACAAACCCTCCTTTCTTCCCTTTTTGCCTTTTTTCAGTCTTTTTACCTCTTCCCCCTTTTCTGCCTGTCTCTTGCTCGGGGTCAAATTCAAATGATGCGAAAATGAGGTCTGGTCCCCAAAAGAGGGCCAGTGGTCTCCATCTTCAAACACTGGCTGACATTAAGCACTGCTCCTTGTTACATTAGAGACCGGTTGGTAAGCAGAGGAGAAAGCAAAATGCTCATTCTTCACTTCTAGATTTTTACGGAAGGTATGGGGATGATAGTAAATATGTAAGGAGTGAAGGTTGGAATAAAGAATTGATTCTTTTCCTCCTCCGTCCCTAAAGAGGGTTCAATTGGACGTCACATTTCTGGATCACTGGAGCTCCACTGTGAGCCTCCTAATTATGTTAGGTAAAACTTGCCTATTACATCTCTTCCTAGCTTGTTAATTGGGAACAAGAAAAATATCCTCCTTTAATCATAATTGTTTAACTCGGGGGTGTGGTCTTCGAGATCTGTTGCTTACAGTATATGTAAATTAGGCTTTGGGTCAGCCCCCTTCATCCATAGGCTTATTTCGATCAGGCTCCTTCGGATCAGGCTCTTTAAGCCACTGGCTTGATACACTCTCAGCCATATCCATCCCATTGTATTCTGTGACTTGCAATGGTGTTATTAACAAGAGAACTATGGGCTAAAAAAACAGTAGTAAAGTGCAGTTGGGTAAAAAGCCATTGCAGCTATGAACTTTAATGGTATATGTACAGTTTGTCATGTTTTCACCACTATCCCATGTGCATTATGTTGGACATTTGACCTCTGTAGGGTCAATTACATTTGTTTTGCCTTTTTGCTTAACTCTATTTTGGGTGGCTATGGAACTCTGTGCACTTTACCCCTGCTACCAGTGGTAAATTGTTTGTGCTCCTCCTTTCAGCATGATAACATTGATATACTCCTTATTGGCATTTTCACACCAAACTTGGGCTCTGAGGGTAGGAGGTGTGGGTGGGATGTAATAAAGTAATCGTAGGATTTTTTAGCCCAAAGCTACAATGTTAGCAACAGTTCCAAGACCCAGAATACAATGTGATGTCTTAAAAGTTCATGACTTACTTCAAGTGAGACATGTTCAATGGAGTCACTTGGCAGCTGTGAAAGTCCACACAACAGCAGTACCACTTTTAATGTAGTCCGGCAAAGAGTGCAGAAAAGCAGTGATGAGCATGTTTAAAGCATCAAACCACCATAAATCCCACTCTTGCCCAGGTTCTCCCCTGCACTCCATGATTCCCAGCAGCGCCTCTCTAGGGTCCAGGTCAGGCACAGTGCCCAGGATAGCTGCCAGTACACAATGGGTTGATCTCCAATATCTCTGAATAGATGGACACTCCCAAATCACATGATAAAAGGTGCCCAGGGTACCCCACACCTCTTACTTCTGGCCTCACTAGTACGAGCCATTCTCCAGATCCTGTCAGGGCTACTGTTTGTTGGCCACTCCTACAATGTCATAGTTTTTAGTAAGAAGTAAACAAATTACCCTTAACTGTGTCCAGGAATTTGTTTATTAAAACATTTCAGTTCAATATTAGTCCCATAAACCATACTCCTTTACAAAAGGACTGTCACAGGAAATGAGGTTTAAGAGGGTAATGAGATGGGCGTGAGAGTGCATTACAGACTTTATATTCTTTATAACAGTCCACCACATGTCAATTGGACACACTGCCAATTGGAAGACACTACATACCCTGCATTAACCTGCATGTGTTTTTTTTGTTCAGCATTCCACCTAATAATACAGTACCTTTAATAGCATTCGTATAATTTAGTAGGTGTATCTTTAGCTCTTCAGGAAACAGAGTGAAGGTACTAGAGTTGTTAAATTTATGGATAGGTTACTCCAACTTTCAAAGATCAATTGCAGTGTTAAATAGTTGTTTTAATGCGTTTTTATAGCAGGGATTATGGGGATTTAATTTTTTTTTTTCATTGTGTTGTATTTTAAGGTTGGTTTTATCTCAATGTTTTAGTCCTGCAATGCATAATGGCTTTACGAAAAGGCATATATGGGATTGCTGTATAGTGGGGCGGCATTGATGATGCTGGTATTGGGTTCATTTGGGTTGGCTGTCCTATTTTCAGTGTTTATTTTTTGTAGTTTTAAGTGGTGTTTTCTCAGTGTTTCCTAAACTTTTTGAAATTAGTGCCTATCAGTGTTTATTTTGCTGCCTATCCCATAAAATAAAAAATAGACACACAAATGATGGACGGAATGCAGAGCAAATCAAACATTCACCCCCAGTCAATAGATCTGGGTTAAATCCATCGTTCTTTTGCTCACCATGCCACCCCAGTTTAGACCCAGCCATATGCAAATCGGTCTTCACCCTGTGCCTCATGGGAACAGTCCAGCCCGAACTGCCAAGCCAGGTCCTCCCTGGACCGGAGGCAAGCATGCTCGTTTCCGGTCCAGGGAGAACCAGGCTTGGCAGTTGGGCTGGACTGTTCCCATGAGTAACAGGGTCAAGACTGATTTGCATTTGGCTGGGTCCAAACAAGGGTGGCGTGGTGAGCAAAAGAACGATGGATTAAACCCAGATCTTTGTGACTGGGGGTGAATGTTTGCATTGTTCAGCATTCCGTCCATCAATTGTTCCTATTGCCCCCATAAAATAGACAAACTGTTTTCAAGTGTTTACAAAACATGTTTTATTTTTGTTGCAGATCTTGTTATAAAACACGTTCGATTTAAAGGCGCAGTAATGACTCTTCAAAGCAGCTGGACTTCATACTCTGATTAGGATGTCTAGGACCTTTAGTGGTGGCTGATGGAAGCTATCCTGACCTGTGGTGAGCAGTTTATCCTACCCCACCCAGAGCTCACAGTGCTGACAGATGCATCGTTGATGGGGTGGTCATCTGGATGATGTAGAAATCAGTCCTTTGATCTCTGATGGTGCAAAGTCACCATATCAACCTTATGGTATTGTGTGCACTTCAGTTGGCCCTGAAGTCCTTTCTGCCATCCCTCTTGGGATGCCAGTCCACATCCTGTTGGACAACACAACTGCCATGTGGTACTGCAGCAAGGTCAGTGGTAGGGTTGCAGGTGCTGTGCTAGAAAGCTTTGATACTCTGATGGAGGTTTTTGCTCCATAGTATCTCTGGCAGCCTCTTATTTGTCAGGCTTGCTCAATGTTAGGCCGGAAAGTAGGCCGGAGTCATCTGGTGGACCCCAAATGGCATCTGCACCTAGAGGTGGTTGAAGGTGTTTTTGCCTAGTGGGGAGAGCCTTAGCTGTACCTATTCACCTCTGCAGAGAAGGTGCAGTGCCATGAATACACCTCACTGAGCTTCTGCCACATGGCTCCTTGTGGGACGAATTCCACCTGCTGTATGCCTTTCCACCAATGCTACTTCTGATAGAGTTCTGAAGGCCAAGAGGGACAAGCTCATCTTGATATTCCTGCCTGCTGAGTTTGACCAGTTGCTCTCCGCTCCATGTACTTCTTCGGGAGCTCCTGTCTCAACAGGGCAGAGTTCTGCATCTAAACCGCCAAATGTGGAACCAACTGAGTGCTTTCGACTTGCCTGCTGAAGAGGTGGATGTTGCTTGGTGGCTAGGTGCTGTCTGCCAAACAGAATTATTCTGATCGTTGGATGAAGTTTGTGACCTAGTGCTGGGACAGTGAAGTTGATTCTGTTCAGGCAAAGGCAACTCATGTTATTTTGGTTTTGTCTCTGGCCCAGCAGTGCTTTGCTGTGGGTACATTAAGGGCTTTTTGTCAGCCCTTTATACGTTTGCCTAGCCAACCCTTGTTTAAATCATTAAGTGTGATTCGGTTTCTGAGATTGCTTACAGTTGGGACCATAACTTGATCCTCTTGTTTGTGATGTGCAAGCCATTAGAAGCTATGCACAGCTATTCTCTGAGGTAACTGACCACTAACACTGTTTTCCTCATTGGAATTACTTCTGTGCATCGAGTCAGTGAGCTTCAGGCACTCGGTACAGCCGCCATATACCACCAGCTTTCCTGCCAAATTGGTGTTTCGGACTCCAACATCTTTTCTACTGAAAGAGGTATTGGTCTTCAGTGCATCACGCTTCCCACCTTTTTCATGCCATCATATTCCTCAAAAGAGGAGAGGCTTTATCAGTTGTGTACAAAGAGAGCCCTTAGTTTGTCATACATCTGAGGAAAGTACTGAATAGACTGGCTTTTTATTGGATTTGCTGGGGTTATGAAATGAAAGGGCAGCTGAGATGAATTGCGTGTGCATGAAAACGATTTATGCCCTGGCCAAGTAGAAACCTGCTGAAAACCATCAGGCTCATTCTACGAGAACGGAGACTGCTCCTGCGGCTTTGGTGGGAGGAGTTTCGTTGTTAGACATCTGCCAGACTGCTCATGGGTGGGCGTCTGTCCACACCTTCACCAACCTTTAGTTCAATACTCGTATGCAGAGAGGGGCATTTCACCTGCTTGGTTCTGAAGGAATTCCTAGGGTAAGACCAGTCCACAAATCCACCTTTTGGGAAGTACAATTTTGCTATCCATTCAAATGTGAGGAATCTGCCTTAGAAGTATCCAGCCAGAGGTTTTGAGCTTGTGCTTGAGATTCATTGCGTAAGGAAATGACATGTGGAATAGAATGTATATCCCACCCTGCTTGGTGTCTGTATAAGACCAGAGCCTTCACTGGCGTACATTTCCCTGATGTCTTCAGGTACTATGGGCAAAAAAGCTGCTCCAATTTCTTCCTCTCCCAGGGTGCTGCCCAAATAAAAACTGAAGGCCAGTCTTCCTCAGCTAGTGTGATGTCATAATCTTCAGATAAATTCGACCAGAAGAGTTTTAATGGTGCATGGTAGATCCCCTTCAATTTGTATTTCTGAATCATAAACCCCAACTAGAGGATTTAAATATCTCAACTCGTATGACTCCATCTGTTGGACTCACCGCCAGAAAACTCTGAAGCATTTAGTGTGCTATTGTGACTTCAGCTGGGCTGGCTAGAATCGCTCTTTCCCAAGTTCTGTTTTGCAGGAGAATCTGTATTTGTATTGGCATGTTTTTTTTAAGGTCCTGCTACTTTCTTCTTCTTAATGAGTCTTAGAGTCCAATCCTTTTTCTTCCCTCTTCAGGCTGACTTCAGCCTCTCGTCTGTTTTCACCTTTCCTGCTATTCTCCTCCTTTCTTTGGTACTCAGATCAATGCCCTCTCGCTGCTTGTTTACTGTCCACATCCTGAAGAGAATGTGGAAAGCAGATATCAAAATACTGGTACAGTTCCTGTTTTTTAATTTTCTCACAGTCCCTTAAATTATAACCACCCCTACCAGATTTACTGAGATTGCGGAGATAGTCAGTCTTTGCTCTCTCCTCCTCTCCATTGCAGATTTCCCTTTAACAGAACCATCTGTCACTTTTAGGTTTTAAATCTGGCTTAATGGCTTACATACCTGTTCCACATCCTAAGGTATCATGGCCCACAGAGGTCTAAATTCCTGCGAATATTTTGGTAGTTCCTGTGCACAATCTGGAACCTCTTTTAGTCTCTGGCCACAACAGAAGCTTCTCCCTTAATGTTGCTCAGAATGATCGAGGAAACTGTAGGATGTTGCCCCATTAACTCCATTTCTAAGTCCAGACTTGGTACAGCCCTGTGCTCTTTCTGTACTTGTTTCAGTTACACAGGGATAACTGCCAAAGAAGGCATGTCATGCGTGCTGGTGTAAATGCATGCAAATATACTTCCCAAGATGTTGCAATCTTCCTCGGCCAAAGACGTTCCAAGAGGAAGATACATGGTCAGTATTCTGTCTTTTTCGTGGGGTGTGTGCAGCAAGACTACTTCCAACTGGTTGGTCTTGCGAGCAACCCAGAAGGGAATCTAATCGTGCTTCATGGGCGCTTTTCCCATGATAGCATTTATATCTGCTGATTAATCGATTGTATCTGTCCCTGAACTGCTGGTTCCACCGTGAGAACAATGCTAGAATTTATAGTGCACTGTACAAGCCTCCTGTATAATGCAACCCTTGAATTCAAGATCCCTACAACATCAGCAAGAACTAATGTGTAAGGATGTGGAACAGGTGTGTAGCCAGCTAGTACTGGCCATGTAGCTCCTTCATTTTTCAGGTGTCTGGACGGGAATTTCTATGCATGTGTTCTAACTGGCCAGCAAACCAGTTCTGATGATCCTGGTGAGTTAAAGGGACACTGCCTTATAAGCCTGAAACTCCACGAAGGCAGCATCTACAGCCTCAAACTCCACCCATGAGTAAAGGTTTCAAAGACATACGCCATGTGAGCAGCTATTACAATAGTAACTGCTTCCAGAGTTGGGCTCTATCCGCTTTCAGTTCAAAGTCCGTTATGGCAGCATTTCTGTCCGTGAAGATCTTCTCTGGCAGTATTTTGCATGATAATCTGGGGCAAAGGGCCTCTCTCAACAAGTGGTAATCTATTATGCTAGATCTTATTTAAGATGAAATTTCCAACATCACCTTTAGCAATGTTTGGTATAATCAATGAGCATCAAGACTCATTCTTTTAAACAAATAAGGTAAACATTTGACAATAAAAACGACACTGTTTTGGCTATTCTTGTTTGACCTTGAAATTGAGATAAAGCACTTATTCCAGACTGATGTTACATCAAGTGTCTTGTTCATGTTTAAGTCTGACTGACTTGACACTTCCACAGGTTCTCGGAAAGATAAGGACAGCCTATAATCTGTGTCCAAGGGCAGACATGTTGATGATTCTACAGAATACAGTAAATGGAGCCTCGGCCAACTTAAAATGGAGTCTGGCCTTATAGTCTTTACGTCATGGTGTTCAGTCATTTTTATGGGCTGCATGTCATTTGCTCCTTTAACAGGCGAGATATAAATGCATTTGCGATCAATATAGAATTTTTGATTTAATTGTACAAAAACAACGTAAGAGGTAGCCAGTCTATAGAAGGCGCTCACAGAATCTCTGGTACCAATATCCTGTATCTTGAACAGTTTCGAGGTGCTCTCGAACAAGGTTGGCTACCGAACAACCTCAAAACATAACCCCAAGGGGGGGTAAATGCAATTATGAACAATGAAAGTCCTGAGCACTCAAAAGGTCGATCCACAAATTCCAGACGTATAAGATTCAAGAGTAGTTTATTCAATTTGCATCCAGTAGTTCTTCATATGTAGGTACAAGAACATTCCTGTATAACACCACATGAACAGCCAACATGTGTTTTGTCGTATGGCAACCAAGCCTTTGACTTCCTCAGGGCTGTAATGTAAAATCAAATAACCAAAATGCCAACTACCCATAGTATTACATAAAGAACACCATTCCCCACCAGAAAGGTGTCCATGAAAACGAAAGTGTGTGAGGAAGATACATCAGACCCAACGTCTATTCCACAAGCAAGCACATTGTGCAAGCTCAGAATATATTAACATGCAGAGAATATCTAGAGTAATGAAGAATGTTGGCCATCCATTAGGCCATACAGTCTAAAATCCACCCTATTAAAACAGATCCCTTATGTGCAATAGACAAAGGAAGGAAGAGAGAAAAGGATACAAAAGTGGAAGAGAAAGGAGAATTACACAAGTAAGTGTATAAAATGAATAATGATTTATATATAACCTGCAAGTTTGTACTGTATGGGGTCTGTCAGAGGTCAGTATTGCAAAATGAGTTTATAGTCACAAGTCCATTCCTGTATAAAAAAAAAATCAATCATATTTTCATAGGTTAAAAACTAACAGATACCCAGTTATTTTCACCCTTCAACCATGGTAGTGCCACCATAAAAAATCTTGTAATACAAGCACGAATCTGATTCACCATAAGGCGTATCACGCTCATAAAAATCACGGGAGACAAGTAATGCCCAAATGTATTCCCAACCTCAAAATAAAATCATGCGCAAGTGGACCCCCAACACGAAGATCAGACACCCATAACTTGAAACACAGTAATATAGCAAAAAACAGAAACGAGTATATAAAGGCAGTAACCTGCAAAATCCATCAGTATCTATTCCAACTGTAAACTGTGTATACCTCGTCAATTTAACGTTTACAGTACCCAGATATTGTCCTGTAAAAAAGTATGAAGATATATCCTAATCAAGTTATTGGCAAATGAATCTTAAACAATAGATTAAGGTCGGTCTATAAACCACCCCAGTCAATATGTAATATGCCCACAGCTGTATGATCAATATTATCGTACCGCAGATCTAATTAGCACAACGTGTATATCCCCGTACCGGGTATGTAAATTAACCCGGTCAGCATATTAGCCTGTGTATCCCCGTACCGGGTTTCCCCAATACACACCTATTTAAACGTACAGACCGTCAATCTCAAAATCCACAGTATCCGCTAGCCCAGCAATACAGGGTACATTAGGCTTACCAGTCAGTCTGCTTCCCAAGTGACCCGTCTGAGTACTCGCTGTGAGCGCCATGTTTACCATCATTTAAATACATGTTGATACAAATCACATGACCTACGCCAACTACATGGCAGCCGTCTTGTAATTGTAATGTGGTTAAGACCCTAAGAAAAGAGTCTCATAGGGGCAAAAGCTGAATATTAAGCATCCGAATGAACTCAAAGGGGCGGGGGAACAAAAATCATATGTTCGAGGCATATGAGCTGCAGAATTCACACTTTGTGCATAGATCGCCATCTGGTGTTGGGCTCGGATGTTTGCACCTTGTTGTTGTCTTGGAAGAAGTCTTTGTAGTCACGAGATAGGTGACTCCTCCCTTGGACGATAGTGCGCATGGGCATCGACTCCATCCTCAGATTTTTTTCCGCCATCGGGTTCGGATGTAACTTCTGCGCTCCGGTTCCGTACTCTACTATTCAAACCTTTTCGACGCACAAAACATCATAAAACTCAACTGTATTGTCTTCGTTCGCGTGCCCTTCGAGCTCCTCAAATCCTCGATTCCGGTCGTCGACGCGGGCCTCTGGGCCTATCGACGCCATTCGGGCCTACGGCTAATGGAAAGGACTCCATTTAAAAGATGCCCCCAGTGTGGAGCTAAATTCACACACAGCGACCAACACAAGGTCTGTAACCTCTGTCTCTCGCACGAGGAGAATAATTGCCAGGCCTGCGCCTCCTTTAGATCAAAAAAGACTATCCGTGATCGCCGGGCCCGACGACACGTTATGGCGCAACGAGCAGCTCCGGTGCCGGAGGACATCTTCAACGAAGTCCCCGATGTCCCGGAGGATAATTCGGAGGACCTGGAAATCGTTTCCGAGGCAGACGACTCCGACGACCACATCACTCCAGGTCAACAAGTGAGTACAACTGCCCCTACCCCAACCCCACCTGAAAAAAAGAAGGCTCCGGTCAAAACTTCGCCTCCTGGCCCCAGTCGCGACCGAAACAAAGCTTCAGAAGCCCCGCCCACGGGCCCGGCTCCGAAGACAAAGGACAAGCCTTCCGGCGGCTCGGGACCGAGCAAGCCGCATATCACCGCCCCGCAGACACCATCGGCACCGAAGCCGGGAGCTCATCCTGCTCTCGCACTCCCCAAAAAGCCATCTGCACCGAGGACCTCGGTGCCCAAGGAAAAGGACTCGGATCCGAAACCAAAATCTCCGGAACCAAAAAAGATTTCCGACTCCACCTCGAAGCCGAAGGTTCCAAAAACCCCTTCCAAGGCTCCAGAGCAGAAATCTAAACCTCGCTTGGACCCGAAAAAGTCGGCGCCGAAGGAGACCATCGAACAGGAAGAATTTTTTCGACCGGATCCCATCGATCCGCAACAAAAAAACTCTCCAAGTGGACCCTAAATCAGGACATGTCATCAATGTTCCACACAACAAGAGGAAATTCGACACCCCACACACCCCTGAGGTGCCTGTAAAGAAAAGTGTGCCACTTCACCTTTACGACCCTCTTCTCCTGTTCTTCCTACTGAACCTTTCTTTTCTCCAAATTCTCCCATACGTCCAATATACTCACCACCACCACAGGATTATGATGATTTAGGGGGGGGGAGGGGATAATGACCCTTTCATTGACCCTGATGATGACACACGTACCACAGGACGATTGGGATGATTATGATGACCCAGTAGATCCTCCACACCTTCCTGATCCCCATGCATACCCCACAAAGCCATCACCCCAGATGACAATATTGGTTTTGGTCAGCTTATAGACAGAGCTGCCAAGTACCATGGTGTTCAAATGCATTTGGACCCCATAGAGGAGGACTTCCTAATGGACACCTTTGCACAGTCACAAAGGATGGTACAAACTTTACCAATGTTAAAAGGAGTCATTAAACACGCCCCAGACCTATTCAAAGACCCCATAAGGGATAGAATTCTCAATCCCAGAATTGACAAAAAATATAAACCCGCTCCCAATGATCCCACCTACATCAAGGGTCAACTTCCTTTAGATTCTTTAGTGGTGACCAACGCTAGAAAACGTGCCAACTCTCAGACCTCCGGTGATGCTCCATCTCCGGACAAAGAGTCTAAATTATTAGATGCTTCAGGCAAACTAGTTGCTGCCCAAGCAGCTATTAACTGGAGGATAGCCAATGCGCAGGCATTACTTGCCAGGTATGATAGGGCTCATTATGACCAGCTGGAAACCCTATTGCAGCATTTGCCTGATCAATATAAGACCAAGGCCAATGATTTAATTCAGGAGGGCAATTAATAACTAATGCATCAATCAAGTGTGCCCTCGGTGCAGCAGACACCGCATCTAGGTCCATTAACACTAGTGTGTTACTAAGAAGGCATGCCTGGTTGCGCATTTCTGGCTTCAAACAGGAGGTACAAACAACTATCCTCAATCAGCTGTCAAATCAAGAACAACTTTTTGGCCCAGCTGTAGATACGGATCTAGAAAAAATGAAAGGACACGGAGACTGCTAAATCAATGGGCGCATTACAGTCCCCATCCACACGAGGTTCCTTTTGACGCTCCTTCTATAGAGGCGCATCCAAAAACATCGGTGCGGACACTTCTTCTTCCTCCTACAAAAACCCCTCACAAACTTCCCCCAACAAGGGATGTTTTAGAGGTGGGTAAAGGGGAAATAAAGGAAGAGGCTGAGGTAACAACAACACTCGCGCCTCTCCCACTAATAAGCAGTGACTTCCCTCCGCTCCCTCCAGACCATTCCACTCCGGTCGGAGGAAGACACTCACAGTTCCTACCTGTCTGGAATTCCATCACTACAGACAGGTGGGTAAGACAAATTATCCAGTATGGTTACTGCCTGGAACTTACTGCAACTCCCCCCAACATACCGCCCAAACAGCGTCCAATGTCCACGGAACATCTAACGCTTCTCAAACAGGAAGTTCTCTCACTGCTTCAAAAGCACGCAATAGAACCAGTTCCCCTAGAGCATCAAGGGACAGGGGTTTACTCCCTGTACTTTCTAATCCCCAAGAAGGACGGTACTCAGGCCAATACTCGACCTCAGACCTCTCAATTTCTACATACAGTCAGATCACTTTCACATGATCACCCTCCAACAGGTCCTTCCACTGCTGCAACAAGGCGACTTCTTTGCCACATTAGATCTCAAGGACGCCTACTTCCATATTCCCATACACCCTGCTCACAGGAAATACCTAAGGTTCACAGTGGACGGCGAACACTATCAGTTCAAAGTCCGTCCATTTGGAGTGACCACAGCACCCAGGGTTTTCACAAAGTGCCTTGCAGTAGTAGCAGCGCACTTGCGAAGACAACAAATCCATGTATTTCCATACCTCGACGACTGGCTGATAAAAGCCAAGTCACACAACCAATGTGTTCACCACACTTACCAAACCATTCAGCTGCTACACAACTTGGGGTTCACAGTAAACTACACCAAGTCTCACCTTCAACCCTCCTACATAGATCAGTATCTAGGAGCCACAATAGACACTTCCAAAGCTCTAGCATACCCCAATCCAGCAAGGATGGCCAGTATGCAAACCCTCATCTCCAAGTTTCAGCCCCAACAATTTTCCAGCACGAGTGTTTATGCAGCTGATGGGGAAGATGGCCTCTTGCATTTTCATTGTACCTCACGCAAGACTTCAAATGCGCCCCTTACAGGAATGCTTAGCACGTCAGTGGAACCAGGCTCAAGGTCCTCTTACAGATCTGGTGTTGGTGGACAGCCGCACACATCGCTCTCTGCAGTGGTGGAACACACAAAACCTTTCCAAAGGGCGGCTGTTCCTAGAGCCAGTTCCACAGATAGTGCTAACAGCGGACGCATCACTCACCGGCTGGGGAGCTCATCTCCTAAGCCACACAATTCAGGGCAGGTGGACCACTCAACAAAAACTGTTCCACATCAATTACCTAGAATTACTGGCAGTATTTCTAGCGTTAAAGTCGTTTCAAACACATCTCCTCAACAAAGCTGCCCTAGTCCGCACAGACAACATAACAGCAATGAATTACATACAGAAACAAGGAGGAACACATTCTTTGCAGCTGTCTCATCTAGCGCAAAGTATATGGAGATGGGCCATTCCACAGATTTGCGTACGCTTTTCCGCCAATCCCACTCATTCCGCTAGTACGAAAGCTCAAGCAACAGTCTCTCAAAATGATCCTAGTTGCTCCCACATGGGTACGGCAACCATGGTTCACAACACTCGTAGAACTCTCAGTAATTCCACACCAAAAACTACGTCCCTCCCCAAAGCTGCTAACGCGGAACCATGGAGAGATAAGGCACCCAGATCCAGCACAACTGAATCTAGCAATCTGGCTCCTGAAGTCCTAGAGTTCGGTTACCTAAACCTCCCACTGGACTGTATGAACATTATCAAAGGAGCCAGACGCCCTACTACTAGAGCTTGCTATGCAGCCAAATGGAAAAGATTCGTCATTTACTGCAATAACAACAAAACTGACCCACTAGATGCTTCCTTTCAGAATATCATTCGCTATTTGCTGCATCTACAAAGATGTAATCTAGCATACTCATCCATAAGATTACATCTGGCTGCCCTTGCTGCCTACCTGCAAAACAGACAACATTTGTCATTGTTTAGAGTACCCGCTATCAAAGCCTTTATGGAAGGCCTTAAGAGGATAATTCCTCCCACACTGCCACCCTCTCCAGTGTGGAACCTAAACATTGTCCTTACTAGGCTCATGGGTCCCCCATTTGAGCCTTTACACAAATGTGAACTGCAGTTTCTTACATGGAAAGTAGCTTTCCTTGTCGCAATCACCTCTCTCAGGAGTGTAAGTGAGATCCAGGCTTTAACCATACAAGAACCATTCTTACAAATACATCGTAACAAGGTGGTTCTTAGAACAAATCCTACATTCCTTCCCAAAGTAATCTCTGCTTTCCATCTTAATCAATCTGTAGAGTTACCAGAGTTTTTCCAAAACCCAGATTCCGTAGCAGAGAGAGCTCTTCACACACTTGACGTCAAAAGAGCTTTACTTTATTATATTGACAGGACTAAACCTTTTAGAAAGACAAACCAACTGTTTGTAGCTTTCTCTCCACCTCATAAAGGCAACCCCATCTCCAAAGCTGGAATTGCCAGGTAGATAGTCCAATGCATTCAAATATGCTACCAGAAGGCAAAACGCACATTAACAATTCCCCCTAGAGCGCACTCAACATGCAAACTAGGGGCTTCCATGGCATTCTTAGGGAACATTCCCCTAGAAGACATTTGTAAAGCAGCAACATGGTCTACTACACACACCTTCACCAAACACTATTGTGTAGACGTGCAGGTGAAGCAACAGGCTTCTGTAGGCCAGGCTGTTCTTAAGACACTTTTCCAAACCACTGCAACAGGTACAGGTGACCACCGCTAGGGGAGACACTGCTGTACAGTCTATGCAAAAGTATGAATTCTGCAGCATATATGCCTCGAACGGAAAATGCTACTTACCAGTATGCATCTGTTCTTGGCATGTAGAGCTGCAGAATATCATACGCCCACCCGCCTCCCCGGAACCTGTACCTGTTCCTGTGTTCTTACTTGGATACATTCACATGGACATCTTTTCTGTTTCTTACAAACTCCATCATTTCCCATCATGGTGAAAAACAATCTGAAGATGGAGTCCATGCCCATGCGCACTATCGTCCAAGGGAGGAGTCGCCTATCTCGTGACTACAAAAGACTTCTTCCAAGACCAACAACAAGGTGCAAGCATCCGAGCCCAACACCAGATAGTGATCTATGCAAAAGTATGATATTCTGCAGCTACATGCCAAGAACAGATGCATACTGGTAAGTAGCATTTTCCTTATTAAACCTGCTACAAGACAAGTAACACATTTATCAACTGTAGGTCCATTGAATCATTTTGATTGGAAACTCATGGCTTTCGTGTTCATATGCCCTGAGCCACTGGCAATGGCTAGAGGCCCTTTGCTGAGCATATTGCCTACAGCGAAAAATAGTATCTCTTTAAAGGGAAATCAATTCGAACTCTTCTGGTGGAAACATTAATGCTTGGATTAGAGCAATCAACATGTCATCGTGGCGGGTTGTGCTGTCACTTCCCTGAGCTTCCTTAGTGCATTTTTTGCATGTTAATTTTGTCATCATTTAATGTACATTTTGAAGCTTTGCAGTTTGCTCTGTCTGATTCAACTGAATCTAGTTTTCAGCACTATGCTCCTTGTTTAAGCAAGCTGGAGATTGAGGGTAAATAAAGAAGTTTGCCCTTCAACCATGTGTGGACTTCAGTCTCTGATCAAGTTTTGGATTTTTTCCCTTCTCCTTTTAAAGTTACTTTTTTCTACCCTTGACAGATATGGCTGCTGCCTTTCTTGAAGGCCTTCCACTTCTAAAATATCGGGCCTTGGGTTCTGCTTGCAGTCCCCCACAGACTTGACAGCATGTGAATTCCATTACCACAACTATCCAAAATATTCATGTTTGTCATCTCAGCTTTTTGCTTCTCATCTAGTAATTTTAGCTGAAGACCCTATCTGCGATTTGATCGAGTTATTAGCTGAGTCCAGTATTGAATGTGGGCTGCAAGTAATATTACCCACCTAATGGATGTGTGAATTATCCCTGATTGGTGAGATGTTTCTTACTAGGCAAGCTCCGACAGTCCAGTAGTCGGCCACCCATAACGTGTGACATCTCAAACGTTAAGATGACTTATGTTTTCATTATCTGGTGTAATTTTAAATGTTAGGAGTCTTGAAAAATAGTGAAGTACAATGCCATCCTAATGCTATTACTAAAGTGTGAGTGGCTGATATATTTCTTTAGCGTACTAAAACTGGATCTTATCATTTCAGATCATTGCTATCTGGATCACTGGGAGATCGGCATTTCCACTAGTCTTATTTGTTCCCATTGGTTCAACATTACTGATAGATTTTGGATCAGTCTCCTTTGGTACTTCAGTTTTATTGTTTATAATGGTTCGATTTAGAGCAGAGTCTCAGCTTATGGTAAAGACTTCTGTTCCAGAGGAGACTATCAGTATTCACCCATTCTTTGTAATTGGTCCGGTACTGATGTTAACCAGCTGGCCTCTATTGCAGTAAACTAAACTATCACCCTCATTCAAATTTTACTATACTATGATTGTATTACGAGGTAGGGGATTTTTAAAATAAATATTAATCTTGTATTTATTTTTGTCTGTTTATCTCAACCCAGATCTGCTTCTAGCTGTTAGTACCACACTTGGGTTCTATACTAGATTTATTTTGATCCCCATTGTAATTTGCTTATCTGAAAGAGACTATTAGTTATAGATTCCTTACCTTAGAATTACCCCCAGGCGTCAAACTGGATTCGGAGAATTTTTCTTCAGCGGTACCCCTGCACGTTGGTAGGTGGCGTCGGTCGACTCCGCGTTCGTCGTTGGCGTCGTGATCGCCAGAATGACGTCGCGGTATCTACTTAACCGCTGCCCCTGCGTGCTGACGTCAGTTCTTTCTTTTTCTGCGCCAGCCAGCGCAGATCCGGAGAGAGCTGTACCCTTAGTCACTTTTTGCCTAAAGTTTTTTTGACTTTTGTCGACGTCTTTTCGAGTCGTTCGACTCCTGGTGCACGTAGAGATGTCCCATCAACGTACCGGCTTCAAACCTTGTGACTCCTGTCACATTGGTGTCAGTCACGGACCCACACCTCGTGTGCCTCTGGTGCCTGGAGCGCGACCACGACCCGAAGTCGTGCTCCGAACGTCAGGCGATGAACCCAAAGTCTTTGCGGGAGCGGTCCCGAAAGCTTATGGAGGCCTGGCAGTCAGCTCCGCGTCGCTCGAGGTCCCGGTCGAGAGGGAGATCGCGAGACCGGTCGTGGAGTCACCACCATCATTCATCTTCGAAGTCTTCGTCTTCGGGTAAGGCACAAGAAAAAGGCGAAGAAGCACAATCGCTCTTCGCCTTCTCTCCGTCGGCTGACACGATGCAGAAGGTAGTCGTCCTTCGGGTCAGCCCGCGGAGCCTGCTGGGACAGCTGTTTCCCCCCTTCCCGGGAGCCGGAGCGTCCCCTGCCCACCTTCGTGCATTTTACGAAGCCCTCCACTCTATCTTTGGGCAGCCCGACTCGGCCAGCGCGCCTTTGGGCCCGCGGACTCTGCTGGGGGTTCTAGTCCTTCGATGCCGGCGGCTCCGGCCTGACGCCGCAGGGCCTCCAGGGATCCAGGCCTGGTTCCGGATCGGTGCCGGTTGACCTCACGACACCTCCCCCGGCGCCGATTCCTCTGACGCCGGTGGTGTCCCTGGCCAACGTCGACCCCGGCCTCTCCCCCCCCCCCCCCCCTCGACTTGAACACGGAGCCGGACCGGCGTCAACCAACGCCAGTACCGGCCGATACTTTTGTACCACTGTCCTATCCTGGCATTCCTTTTCACCCCGAGTGGCAGCCAGTGGAGGGTGAGGAGGACTGAAAGGGGTCTGTGGACCCTCTGGCAGACCAGCTCGAAGAACCGGACTGGAGAGCGGAGTTGGGTGATGCCAGTGGTCTGGATACTTCCCCAGACCTTGGTATGCTTTCTTCCCCTACCGTGGCCACGGAGGAGAGAGCCTCCTATGCTGTGGTGTTGCGTAGGGCGGCTTGGGCCTTGAGTTTCCTAAGGTGGCATTCAGGACTAACCACCTGACTGAGGTGCTTCAGCCGGCAGCGGCCTCTTCGGAGCCCCTGCTGCTGTTCAATGAGGCCCTCACCTACATACTTCTGGGCACTTGGTCCAAGCCCAGCACAGGGGCTCCTGTGGATAGGATGATTGCCCGACGCCACTGCCCGGCCGACCCAATTTTCTTCTCCCAACACCCTACCCCTGAGAGCTTGGTGGTCCAAGTCTCAACCTCCAAAGGCGCGTTCCCTACTGCTCCCCCAGATAGGGAATGCAAGAAGCTGGACCATCTTGGGAAGACATTTTTTTCTTCCGCCAGCTTAGGACTGCGGTTGGTGAACACCGCATGTCTCTTGGGCTGCTACACCCACTCTGTGTGGGACACAGATGCGCAAGTGCTGCCACAGTGCCCGAAGGAGGCCCGGACTGTACCCACCCGTGCGGTTGCAGAGGGTAGAGATGGAGCGAAGTTCACTATTCGATGTGGGCTGGATACTGCCGACTCACTAGGTAGAAGGATTTCTACGTCAGTAGCCTTGAGACGCTACGCCTGTCTGAGGTCCACTGGCTTTTCCGGGGATGTCCAATCGACCCTTTTCAACATGCCCTTTGTTGGCCGTTGCCTGTTTGGCGACAAGGCAGACAATGCGCTCGAACACTTCAAGGACTCTTGGGCTACGGCCTTTTGTGGCTACGGAAGGGGTGCCCGACCATGTTCCACCCAGGGCCACAGGCCGGTGCAAGATACTCCGCCTCTGCGCGGCCGGGGATGTGGGAACCAGTGCCGTGGGTCTGGGGGCCAGCGGGCAGGCCAGTCCACCAGTACCCCCTCTGCATCATCCTCCAAGCCTTCCTAGTCAGACCTTTCGGGCCACCAGTTGCCAGTGGGTGGCAGGATTCGCCATCACCTCCCCCACTGGCACAAAATCACGTCGGACAGGTGGATTTTGCAGATAGTCCGAAGGGGCTACTCCCTCCCCTTCGAGACTACCCCTTCCCCCATGCCACCAACACTCCATCGCATGTCGGAGGATCACTTGGCCCTTCAACGTTGGGAAGTTACGGCTCTCTTGGCCAAGGGTGCCATCGAGCAAGTCCCTGTGCCAGAAGTAGGTCGTAGTTATTCCCACTACTTCCTGGTGCCCAAGAAGGACAAAGGCCTGCGTCCTATCTTGGATCTCAGAAACGTCAACCTCTTCCTCCGGAAGGAGAAGTTCAAAATGTTGACATTGGCTCAGGTCTTGTCTGCCCTCGACCGTGGAGACTGGATGGTAGCATTGGACTTGCAGGACGCTTATTTTCACATCCCCGTCCTGCCGGCCCACAGGCGTTACCTACGGTTCACAGTAGGCCACGAGCATTTTCAGTTTACCGTGCTCCCCTTTGGCCTTACCAGCGCCCCTCGGGTGTTCACGAAAGTGATGGCGGTGGTAGCAGCTCATCTGTGCAGATCAGGGGTTCCAGTCTTCCCCTATATCAATGACTGGCTGTTGAAGGCGAGTTCGCCCCAGGCTGTCGTTTCCCACCTGCAGACTTTGACGGACCTCCTGCACTCGCTGGGGTTCACTATCAACGTGCCGAAGTCACACTTGATTCCCTCTCAGAAGCTCCTTTTCATCGTAGCAATTCTGGATACAGTGCAGTTTCGGGCATATCCTCCCGAGCAGCGATTCCGGGATATTTGGGCTCTGATGCCGATGTTTCAGCCTCTATCCCGGATTTCGGTGAGAATGACCTTGAGGCTGCTGGGCCTCATGGCCTCCTGCATCCTGCTGGTGGACCATGCCAGGTGGCATATGCAGGCTCTGCAGTGGGACCTGAAGTTCCAGTGGGCGCAGCATCAGGGGGAATCTTTCCGATGTCGTCCAGATCTCGGAGGGCACTGTACCCCAATTGCAGTGGTGGCTAACGAGCCAGTATTGGGTCAACAGCAGATCCCTCTTCCTTCCCCAACCAGACTTCACAGTGGTGACAGATGGTGGCTGAGTCCGGGCTCCACATCACCCTGCTATTGCTCCAGGCAATCCGTCTTGCACTGAAAGCATTCCTTCCTTCTGTCAAAGGAAGAGTAGTGCAGGTTTTCACGGACAACACCACCGCCATGTGGTACTGCAATAAACAGGGCGGGGTGGGGTCGTGGACCCTGTGTCCAGAGGCTCTCCACCTCTGGACGTGGCTGGAACATCAGGGCATGACCCTGGTGGTTCAACACCTGGCTGGTTCCCTGAACGCCAGGGCGGATGAACTCGGCCGCCGGTGCATGATGGATCACGAATGGCGTCTTCACTCTGAGGTGGTGCAAGGTCTCTTTCAACAGTGGGGAGAGCCTTGGTTGGATCTATTCGACACCGAACAGAATGCGCAATGTCAGCAGTTCTGCGCGTTGGAATTTCCAAGGCGGCACTCGCTCGGCGACGCTTTTCGTTGCGAGTGGAATTGCGGTCTTCTATACGCCTTTCAGCCTATACCACTTCTGCCCAGTGTTGAAGAAGATCAAGCGCGAACGGGCCAAAGTCATTCTTGTGGCTCCGGATTGGGCACAAAGAGTCTGGTATCCCGAGCTCTTGAACATAGCCATCGATCCACCGATCCGACTGCCTCTTCGGGAGGATCTTCTGTCGCAGCAACAGGGGACGGTCCTCCACCCGAACCTGTCCAGCCTCAACCTCCTAGTGTGGAGATTGAGCGGCGACAGTTGACAGCTTTTGGCCTTCCTCCTGAAGTCTGTAATGTCATCTTGGCAGCCAGGCGTCCCTCCACTAAAACGGTATACGCCTGTAGATGGAACAAATTTGTGGCATGGTGCACAGCAAAGGCTGTGGATCCCCTTTCTCCCCCTCTTTCAGTGGTTCTCCTCTTCATTCTTTCTTTGACCCAGCAGGGCTCTCCTCTGGGCACCCTTAAAGGCTATCTTTCGGCCATTTCGGCCTTTCTTCGCCTTCCTGATCAGCCTACTCTTTTCAAGTCCCATATTGTAAATAGATTTCTTAAGGGCATTACTCACCTCTTTCCTCCTATTCCTTTCGTAATGCCCCAGTGGGACTTGAATTTGGTCTTAGCTTACCTCATGTGTGCGCCTTTCGAGCCACTACATAATTGTCCTCTCAGACTTTTGACCTTAAAGACTGCTTTTCTGGTTGCCATCACCTCTGCTCGCAGGGTGAGTGAGCTTCAGGCTCTTTCTTCTAAACCTCCTTTCCTTGCTGTTCATCCGGACAAGGTTGTCCTTCAAACTAGACCTTCTTTTCTTCCCGAAGTGGTTACCTCTTTCCACATAGGACAGACCATCACTTTGCCCACCTTCTTCCCACCCCCGCATCCTTCTAAGGAGGAAGAGGAGAGGCTCTACCGTCTGGATCCAAAACGTGCGCTATCATTTTATCTGGATCGCACAAAACACTTCCGCGTGGATGATCAACTCTTTGTTGGCTATGTGGGCTCCAAGAAAGGTCGGGCCGTGCAAAAACGAACCATCTCTCGATGGGTCATTCTTTGCATTAAAATTTGTTATTCCTTGGTGAAAAAGGAGCCTGCAGTAGGGTTGCGCGCCCATTCCACCAGGGCGACGGCAGCCACTACTGCTTTGGGACGTGGAGTCCCCCTCAGTGACATCTGCCAGGCAGCCACGTGGGCATCTCTGCACACGTTCACTAAGCATTATTGCCTGGATAGTCGGGTCCGGAGAGACTGCTTCTTTGGCCGTTCAGTTCTCCGGCACTTTCTGGTGTGAACTAAGTTTGCAGACCCACCTCCAGGGTTGGTATTGCTGGGGTATCTATTCTAAGGTAAGGAATCTATAACTAATAGTCTCTTTCAGATGAACAAGTTACTTATGTTCAGTAAGGATATATCTGTAAGAGACATATATTAGTTATAGATTCCTTACCGCCCCACCCATCCTTCCTGTTCTGCGAACTGACGTCTAGAGTAAGGGACTCCCTTTCAGGGCCCTAGTTTTGTGCACCAGTGGTCAGTGTCTTGCATGGCTCTGCACTTCTGGCGTGGAATGTCGTGTAAAGAACTGACGTCAGCACGCAGGGGTGGTGTGTAAGTTCATACCGGCGATGCCAACAACGAACGAGTCGACCGACGCGCAGGGGTACTGCTGAAGAAAAATTCTCTGGATCCAGTCTGACGCCTGGGGGTAATTCTAAGGTAAGGAATCTATAACTAATATACGTCTCTTACAGATATATTGTTACCGAAGGTAAGTAACTTGGTCTTCACAACCTATGGTCCTGAAAAAGTAGATGGCTTTGCTATTTGTTTCGAAGCCAGAAACCTTGGCAGCCACCTGTCCAAGCCCAATGACCTGAGAACTGCACCTTTCCACTTAGCAGAGTTTGTGCAAGTGCGTTTACGCTCAGTCAGTGAAGTGCTAGTTTGGTGGAGGGCTCTTGGTATTGCTGGTACAAGGGCTGTCCTCCCAGCAGACTTCAGTAGCAGATCATTAAGAAGCTCTTAAAAGCAAAACCTACTAAACTGCTGATGCAAACATCTAAGCTGCTTTTAACCAACAAGCAGGGTTGAAACACAGTGGGTACTTTGCAACAAATGGATTTCACTGCATCCTGGTTTATCCGATTGCAGTCTTTAGGTACAGCAAAACACAATAAATTTCAATGAGGTTTACTTAATAGATTTTCTTCACTGGTAACGCCTCCCTCAGAGGTTGTTTCACACTTGTCATCTCTGCCTGAGCCTTTTTTCTTAGAACAGTAAGTAACAGACTTGGGAAGGATGTTCTTGTAGCCATCACTTCAGCAAAGGAGAGTGCAGGAAATCCAGGCATTCTTGGCAGATAATCTGTAAATCAAATATCCTAACAGTAACCCACACATCATATATTCTATTACAGTAACCTTTAACTGGGAGCTTCATCTCTAAAATCTCACACTGGTTCTTTGTGACCTTTCCTACAACTCAAGAATTTAATGACATGGCCTCTTCCTAGTCAGGAAAGTAAACAGAGGGGGCAAGTACCACATGGGAGTAGAATGCCTCAAATTTACCTTTAAAAAGGCAAATTAAAAAAGGCCTGTCCGGGTTATGTTGCATTTCACAAGACTCCTGGTGGAGATTCTACCAAACGGTGTGAACTTTAGAAGCTAGCACCATGGAAATGAATGAAGTGCAGATTCTAAATTACATGGTTTCCTGGTAGCCCAATTGCAGGGATCATCCAATGGACCAAGAAGTAACCAAAGTTTAATGGGAGATGAGAGATTTTCAAAGGGTTTCTCGAACCATGGTGATGGGAAGTGAGAGATTCATTTTTCTGTTCATAGCCAGTGAAGAGTGGTAACAGAAAAGCATCTGAATCTGTTTTCTAAGTCGTAATAGAAGGGCTACAGTGTGTTGTACGAATTTAAACCTTAATGTAATCAAACAATTTAACATCGTGGTTTGAATTAGTGTCTCTTTTCGAAGAAAGAAACGGAGGACATTGCAAAGTGTTTTCAAAGTTAGAAAACAAAGGTTGCCACTTTGGTAATATGAGGAACACACCTGAATGGTGTTGCAAAGTAAGTATTAGGAGTTGGCCAAGTGAATTAAGCCACCAAGTAGTCCACATAGAAGGACCTCTGAAGACGGTGGCCTCTGTGCTGCTGGAATTGAGTGAAAATGAATGACCGGAAATCTGCAGCAGCTTCCACAAGACGAGAATGCAATGTTGCATAAGATACTTAAGAAGATCCATTTTGCTAGACCAGGATCTTGGTGTCCTCTGCATAAATACTAGGCCTGGGCAGAGTTCACAGAGTTCCGTGACCAAAAAACTCAGCCGCACTACGCAAAGTTCCACAAGCGGATGAGAGTGTTGGGTCGCGCCTTTCGCACAGATTTTTAGCACCGGGTGTTTGTTCCCTGCTGGAAAATCGGCGTGAACGGCACCATATGCAGCGCAAGAGGGCGCTGCTTCTTTCTGCCGCGAGAGTATATTTTCTAATCTAGTGTCATCTTCAGCGCAAATGCATGGTTTCTCAACCCGAGTGGTCGAGACTGCCTGCGTTGAGAAATCTCGCTGGGAGGTGGTCTAGCATTGGATTTTCCTTGCTCGCAACTTAACGTTGGCGAGCAAGGAAACAATTACACTCCGTGGAGCGGGGTTTTTTGGAACTCTGCGTGCTCCGTGGAGTGCAGAAAACTCCGCAAGCGGAGTTCACCACACAGGCCTAAAAAATACCAAAACCAGAGAATCTTATTAGTGGGTCAAGTTGGGCATATATGCTTAAAAAGAGTGGGACTTGCAGAGGATCTGCGATGGACCATATAAGTAATATGCTTTAAAGGCTAAGGTGATGGAAGAACAACCTGAGCCATATCTATATGGAAAGCGTTCAACCAGCCAAGACCATTAAAAACTATCCCAATCCAAAGTAGCCCATGAGTCAGTGTTGGACGATCGATGGTGTCAGAAGCAGCTGACCGGTCAAATTAAGGGTTATGACACTGAATCCATCTAGTGTATCTAATATCTCCCGAGCAGAAGACCGTCATGCCATGTGCCGGTTGTAAGCCAGACTGCTGGTGGGAGAGCACCTAAGTGGGGGTAAAAGGAATAAAGATGGAAACTGCTAAACATTTCCAATATTTTAGCTTGAATAGGAAGACATGAGATGGATTTTTTAGGGTCATCTGAAGGTTTTGTAATAAGAGAAAGAACAGCTTGTTTAAGTCCAGTTCTGAGGCCACCTGTATGATTGATCCTCCAGTTTTCTGCCAGTGTCTTAATTCAGACATGACCTTTCTTATTTGAACAGGGGTGTGCCAAATCGATTTTAATAGATGAGAGGCTGTTCATGAAATCTGCTTCAGCAAAACGAAGGACGTGATTGAAGTAAAGACTTATCTGCCCAATTCCTTTTTCATTGATAACCAAGGAGCAGGTGAAGTTTGAAAAAGGGTTACAAATTGATAGTTTCTTTGTATCAAATGAACACCTCTTTAAAGTTAAAGGTGTAAGAGCATTATGTACTACTTCTGGGTTACTAAGCTGCAGTGCAATATCAATTAGAGATTGCTCCATATTACATGGCTTGGACACTTTTCCTTAGAATACATTTTTGTGGCAATGAAGATATGTATCTGCACCAGTCGTTTTAAATCAATTACATAGATGTCCTGCTCCTTGGAGAATAGAGGTCCGAGAACCTTAGAAATGTTCTGGTTTGAGAGATCACAAATTCTGCTGCTGCTTCTGAGGTGTAGATGGTGATGCCTGGATGAATAGGTGCTTTCAAAATGTGCTAAAGTGAAAACCTGGTAGCCAGCGTCACACATATTGCTGATTGTTATATTATGAAATCTTGATACAGCATACGATCACCAATGGTACCTTGGTGCTGGGTACGTAGTTTCTTTGTATTTGTATAAATGAGGGTGCACGTAGCAAGTTACAGTGAACATAATGAATGAATGAAAGGGGACTTATAGAGCGCATGGTTACCCTGAAGCATCCCAGCGCGAAGCGAAAGTGAGGGTGGTCAACCAGCGTGTTATGGGAATAGCCATGTCTTCATTGTTTGCGGAATCTCAGATGGTTTGATTCCCTTCGAAGATGAAGGGGAAGGGTGTTCCACAGTTTAGGGACGTTGTATGAGAAGAGTCTACCCCCGCTTCTGGTTCTCTTGATTCTCGGTATAGCGGCTAGGTAAAGGGAGTCAGAGCGGAGATTTCTAGGGGCTTTATACCGCTGGATCAAATTTTTTAAGATGGGTGGTCCATTCCCTTCCAAGGACTTGTGGGCAATGCAGAGGGCTTTAAAATTAATCCTTTCCTGTACCGGAAGCCATTGCAGGGCACGCAGTGCGGGTTTAACTGAACAGCGATAGCCTATGCCGGTAAGCAATCTGACTGCGGAATTCTGAGCAGTCTGAAGTCTTGTAACCGCAGTCTTGGAAGCCCCACGATACAAGGCATTCCCAAAGTCGATCTTAGATAAAATCAGGGCCTGAATCAAGAGTTTTTTTGCTCCGAATGGAAGTACCAGAAGGATTTTGCGGATCATTTTGAGCATGCCATAGCAAGAGGCGACCGTTTTCCTGGCTTGAGTTTTGAAGGACAGATCTTGGTCAAGCCAAATGCCGAGACTCTTTATTTCAGACTTTGGGACTGGGGCCGTGCCCATACAAGCTGGCCAAAGAGCATTCAGGTTGGAGTTGAGATGGTTGCCCAACATCATAATTTCGGTTTTTTCACCGTTAAGTTTAAGGTGGGAGAGACTCATCCATTTGGCCACTTCTTCTAGGCATGTGCGGAGATCAGTGGGTGACTGGTCTGCTTGGTTCAATGCGACGACTAACTGCGTGTCGTCAGCGTAGGATACAATATGGACTCCAAAGGGGGCTTGTTTTCAATTGCTTTCTAAAAGAGGACAAAACAGTTTTCTTTGCGAAGTTGATCTGGATGAGTTCTGCAATAATGGCGCCTGCGAAGAGAAGCTGCAGCCTACTTTCTTTTATGTACCTAATAATTTTCTGAGGGAGAACGCAAGCACTAGAAGTCATATTAGGTATGTTTAGGTACAAATGACGGTGCTCCACTGTGTAGTGCCTTATAAGTTTAACATCCTTTTTTAAACTGTTCAAGAAGGGTCAGTGCTGGAGAACACAGTGCAAAGTGCTTGATAGTAAATTTCCACAGCAGTGATCTCTTATTGGTTCACTCAAGCCACCCTGCCTTCTCAAATAGGTTGGTGGGATTGCACAGCCAAGATGATGGATCTATTGAGTGGTTGTGGAAAACTAGCTTGATTCCCATATTCTAAAGGATTCCCATTCTAGCCTGTGATTACATTGGAGATACCAATGTTTCACTAGATCTACATTTTGTCTTCATTTTTCCTCTTAATAGCATCTTACACAGATGGACACTTTATTATAAATGATCTGCCTTCCACTCCCAAATCTGTAGTATTCATACATATAATAAAAAAAAATTCTTCATTTGATTGTCAGTATTGATTACGTCAAGTAATTTGGAATTAGATTACTCCTTTTTGTAACTAGGTTACAGTAAAACACCATTGTGAATGGTTAGCAGCCCTCTCCTTTCCTTGCATATTGGCTGGATTCGAGAGGTCAGTGACCAATATCAGAAGCAGACAAACACATCTTCTGTTAAGGTAGTGTACGAATAGGGGTTTACCCATTTTTATGGTAGATAAAATACAGCACTCTTCGGACCTGGCAATTACAGAATCACGTGAGCCCAGATGAAGGTGGGACTTATAAATAGGACTGCAAAACTCTCTGGTAGATATCTTGAAATTTTAGGTACTTTGCTTTTTATCAGTCATGAGGCGTCAAAATCTCGTAACTGCACCCTTTTGAGTGTTCCACATCAGAGACATGGGCTGTTCTACCAAGCTGTCGTAGCACTGGTTCAGCAGGTGCATTTTCCTTCTGAGCATCTTAAAAGCTGCTGTGCTCGACCTGCCTGATGCTTTTGTTATACTGTGTGTTGGTTCAGATTTCTTTATGAAATGCTAATTGCTTAATTATTGAGATCATCTGATTGCGAGATCTGTGGCAAGTTTGTAATTGAAGTAGAAGCTTCGATCTAAAATTCTGACATTTTTCTTCTGTGGCACCAAACTGATATTGCAGACAACAGCAGAGTGGCAGTGCTTATCGGTTAATATTCAGCTGTCGCGAGATGAGTAATGAACATCCTGCACACAGTTCATAGTGTGGGGGGAGGGAGAAGGAGACTCCTTATTTGGTATATTTTAGGAGGTGCACTTTCATGGTCTTGGAGCACAGCAATTCCCTTTGTAAATACAGCTCATCGGTTACACATGATTTAGAATACTGTAAATGAAATCCAACTTTCTACCTGTCAAAGCTGTTAGTTATGGAATAAAGAATACATAGTTCAGCGTTTAGAAAGTAAGAAACGGTATAGTCTTAAAAAATCATCCCATATCAGATTCTCGTTCTTTCTTGTCAAGAAATAAATGGTGCCACATAAAAGACACCTGACCGATAACCTGAGGATTGCTGGGGCTCAACCTATCTCAAGAAACTAATGTGTTACTGGACTGGAAGCTCACCTATGTGGCCATATGGAATAAGAACCCTCAGGCTTGTGCCATCCCCTCTCTAGTGTATGAATTATTTTGAGATCCGCTTTATTCACCACCAAGAGCTGCCTGTAGCCGCACAGCCTTTGACACATACAGACCTCTATCCCAATGTGTGGTCCCCCTCTCTCAAAACTCAAGTCTCTCCTTCCAATCCCTTCCACCCGGAATGTGCACTCCAGGGCCTGCTCTTGTGCTCTGTTTCACAGCTAGATTTGGACTACAGACATGTCCTCCGTTAAATACATACAATTGCTAACAAAAGGTTTTGTGCTTCATTAGGCAATAATTCAACACTAATACAGAAGTCCTATTTAAAATTATAAACTTCCATATGACTGCAGGTTTGTTTAGTGGCTATTCTTAGAACCGCCTTGGCTCATTTAATATTTTCTCTTTCTGCTAACTACCAGGGATCCTTAGTTGTGTTCTGGAAAGCTAAAAACACTAAAGTTAAGATTTATATTGAAAAGGAGCACATTTGATTTACTAAGTCAGTGCGCCCCGATTTTGCTCCCGCCCTTAAGCATGGTAACCATCATTACAGCCAAGTATATGTAGAGCTCAGAATTTGAGAAGGAAAGTTTGAAGAATCTTGTAGGAGCTTAAGTAGCTGTCTCCTTAGGAGTTGTATGGTAATGGTACGTTTATTTTTAAAACGTCTGCAGACGGCCACCCTCTCAACGCTCGGTCTTGGATCAGGAGGAGAGCACAAGATTCAGAAGCATCCACTGGCCATGAGTTGACAAACAATATAAATACATTTTTTCCAGTATCTGATAGCGAGAGGAAGAACAAAATTGATACGGAGTGAAAAAAAGAATGAGGAGTTAGCAGATGTTCAGACAAGTGACAGTATGTCATCGTGAGCTGAAGAGGAAGGCAGAGATGTTGAAAGGTAAAGAATCGAATGAATTAAGACCTTAAAGTGAGAAGCGTGAATTAGGGAAGCAAAGCCTTGAAGTAAAAATACTGCTGCTTGTTTTTGCGTGCCAGTGCATAGAGAGATGACAATTTTGTTGAAGACTTGTTTATGCACAAGTGTGGGTAGTGGCAGGTGTTTTCTTTAATGCTTTCTTTAATTTAATTTGAAAAGAAAAAAAAAGCTTACTTAGTAGCCAAAGAAACCTTTGTGCAAGAAATGTGATTAATTATAAACAGGCACCTAAATTGATTGAAAGAGTGGTTGGTGAAGGCAGGGTGGAGTAGTGAAATGCGTGAGAAGATGAGGACCGGGCAGTTTGAACAGTTGTCCTGTCATAGTTTTAGGAAGTGTACATAACTGGGAAATATAGGAATAACAATGCTCAGATTAAGGATCTAATCGGGCACCATCTTCCTTAGGGGTTCTCTGCTACTCAACTTCTATTTCATCTGACCAATGTGTAATCTAACACATTCTCAATATTCCAGCTCCCATAACGATGATTACGCTCTAGTTTTCATGGCATCTGTTTATTGAAGACTGAACTTCCAGTAGGAAAATTACTACTTTCAGTTACTTGTTTAAATAGTCAATAATCCTAAAGTTGCTTGGCGTGAAATTGCCAACACCTCCCGCAAATAGCTGTAAATTAGTAATAGATCCACATTCGTGAAATTCAAATGTGCCTTCCACTCCTAAGCTAAAAGATAAACTAAAAAATTTCAAAACAAAATAGCCTGCCAGACACCTTAAAAGTCAAAGGATCAATTATGCAGCTCTCATTTTTACTGGGACTTAAGCGGCTAGCCAGTCAAGAGTCCTTAGAGTAAGAATGACAAGCTCCATTAGCTCATTTGTCAACCAGCTTCTGTTAGCTCATGTATATTTAGCTATCTGAATTAATTTGAGAAAATGTTACATTATTAAATGTTGGCTTTGGGTACACTGTTACGAGTAACTGTTACCAGTGGTAAACATGCAGCCCTTTTGCCTCGCATGATTGATTGCTTGCGTGCATGGTTGACAAATGCATGGCTGGGGTGTGCCTTATGTGGCAAGATGTCTGTTCTTACCCTTGTGACTACTTGTGCTAATGCAACAGAACAATGTGAAAGTTGTAGTATCATGCTATCTCGGTTAGCTCTTTTATTTCACATATGTGGATTGAAAGCTAAGAATTCAGTGCAGAGCGTAGTATCACAGTAGCTTAATGTGTAATTTTGGTCAAAGGAAAAAGTTTCTTGTTGAGACTATCAAGAGAAGATTTAAGAGGGTGGTTTAGAGTTACTCATTGACAGCAAAAAATGATGGATGAATGTGTGACCTAATCTGAACCCCCCCCCCAGTAATTATTGTTGGGGCATTCCATACCATCATCTGTAGATTGCACCATTGCAAACTGGGCCAATCATCCGAAAATCACTGGTCCTGCTCCAGTAGAAACAATCCAGTGCAAACTGTTAAGTCACTTCCCCGTGAATGGAAACGCAAAGATCCTTTTACCGGTTTTGGCCTTGTTGGGCCCAAACAAAAAAATTGATTAGAATGCCGCCAAGAGTAGTTACCTGTGGGTGAGATTTATTCAGGAATTCTATCTGGCAATGTTGTTCTCATAATTACTCTTACCTTGCCACTCTTAACCAGATTAAGATCCATGGTCATATCATGGACATGGTAGACTTTTACAAGAGTAGAAATAAAGCATAAAGATTGTTCAGACTACAAAACACAGATCAGCCAAAATATCTTTATGGTGCATATGTGTTGGCAGTGTGATAGATAACAGATATCTAGTTATGCCTCAAATCTCAGGTTTGCACAGACTAAATAGGGCAAGTAAGAGGAGTGCTAATCCTTAGACTAAAAATCTCTGATTATAAAATGTGGTGGTAGCTGAGAATAACCTTAAGATGAACCCTGGGCTAGGTAATCAAATTGAGTTTAATTGATGAAGTCTCATGATTGGGACCACTCTGATATTTAGTCAGCCAAGAAGTAACTCAACAAAATCCCTGATGATAATCAGTCCTACAAGTTAGAAGCAGCTGATAAAGTAAAAAGGCAGCAAAATAAATTAAGATTTTCCTTTATTTTCAGCAAAAACGTGTTTTGGGTAAAATGTCCTGTCTGGGCTTATGAAATGTATAGACATTCCTGTGTCAGTGTGGTACACAAAGTTGAGCATGATTTGTGGTTTTCAGGGGTGTCATGGCTGAATGTTGTTGGGTGGTACCTGTAGCTCAGTGGAGGCAGGTACATTAAAATCCAGCACTGTTCATGAGTTGAGATGTGTATACTAAAACACCTTTTGTGCCAAACTTTTCACTGGACTTCTAGCTCGGAGACTAGGTACACACGAGCAGGCACTTGTCAAGATCAAATAACATTCACAGCAAAGAAGGGATATGGAGACAATACAAAACCGGTTTTACAAAGTCTATACAAAATGAAACTCGCCCAAGACGGAACCGTATTGCTATCATTTGGCTCGGAGAAGGCGTTTGACAGAGTGCGATGGCCATTTTCGACAAGGGGTTTAGAGTAGGCTTGGGCCCTATATTTAAGGCTTAGATACTTAATGGGTTATGCTAGCCTTATGGTATGGGTAAATGCAATAAACTCTGAGCCTTAGCAGTGCAGTGGAGAACAAGACCAGTTTGTCCCCGCTCCTCATTGCACTTTGTATGGAGCCCGTGGCGGTGCGCATGAGGAACAATCCAGCCATTCAGGAACTGAATATTAGCTTTCAGGCCCATAAGATCACTTTATACTGACTGTGCTGGTAATGCTCTCAGACCCCTCTTAAGATTGATTCCTGCCCTCTTGTCGTAGCTTAGCTCTTTTGGTTCTGCCTTGGCCTTTAAAATAAACACCAGCTGAGCAACAAAAAGAGCTGCTGGAAAAATTACCCGTAGGCAAGGGCTGAGGGCCACATAGAATATCTGAGTGTTAAAATTGCATCCTCATTGGATAGGACAGCAGCAATTAACTATACAGATCGACTGGCCAAGTCTCCTAAAGATCTGCAATCCTGGCAAGTGAGCAGGCTAACTTTCCGGGGGAGATTAACTGGAATTACAGTGACTCTTCTCGCGAGGAGATTGTGTGATGCAGACATTCACACTGCAGCTCCTCAAATGGGTATCTGATAAATTGTAGTGTTTAATCAAAAGCTTCATCTGGGAAAGCAAGAAAAACAATCTCCAATAAATATTCTTACCTATGGGGCAGTGAGGGCTGGGTTTTCCAAAACTAGTTAACTATTATCAAATGGCCTGCTCCATTTTATAGTTGAATGGAGAAGGAAAGCACTGGTGTTTCACAGACTAGACAGTAGCCGGGACACGCATTTAGAAAGCGGTCTGGCCCCCACGAAAATATCATTTGTGGGGCTTTTACTCCTTCCTGAACACCAGGGCCACTCTGGCTGCTTGCGATGCAGTAGCGATTAGGGTGATCATGAAGGGGTTAAAATTATATCTAGATGATTGGTCCTGCGGTACCATAATTTTGAAAAATGGTGATCTGATTTGCCGAGAGGGCTTTTTTTCCCCTCCCATCAGTTAATTCGGTCCCCCGATCTGCATGGCTGGCCGCAACATCGAAAAATGTTGTGCCCACTATTAGGGGACTCTGTCTCCGTTTCTTGAAGCAAAAGTTATAAAAAAAACATTTACGGGGCAGGATTGGGCGCAATGCTTCATCGGTGCCAGTGTTCGGCACGGGCACTTAATTTGCTACACCTGCACTTATCTGACAGTCCATCACATGGTGGCACTGTCAGTCTAATTTTGAAAAAGCATATGAGCAAAGTGTTTTACAAAATCAATATATGATAAATACAATAATACTAGGGTGCTCAGGACAATCTTACAGCTTTGGGTCACCTACTGTAGTCCACATTGTCTCATTAATAGGACTGTAACAGTATGTGGCTGTCATTGGCTCTGGTGTTTGGCAGGTCTGGCAATTACCGTAGGTGCTGTAAGCTACAGTGACTTTGTAAGAAACATCTAGGGCCCAGTCACTTATTTTACAAATTAATAACTAAGCTAGGGGTACCTGACCCCCAGCACTTGTGGGTTGCGCCCTGGGGGTCAAAATAAGTCCTTTTTTTCAGGCCACAAGGCACTCTCCGGGACCCAGCGTTGCCCCTGTGTAGTAGCAGATGAAGTTTCGACCATCTCTTGATACTGCGGGTGACTCTTTAAGGGCTGGCTGCCATGGAGGGCTGAGCACAAGGCCTGGTCATAGGCCAGGCCCTTGCAATCCCCACGCTGCACACTGCCTTCGGCCTGGCCACATCCTGTAAGCTCCTGTAACTTCTTGATGAGCTCACTTTAGATCTTTTGCAGCCAGACTGCTGTCTGGTGTGCTCGATCTTAAAAGAAAGTAAACAAATATGGAGGATAAGAAAATGCATTGGAAAATGAAAAAGTTCCTAGTAAACATGAAGGAAAGTTAACATTTTCTTAAGGACACGGAGGCGAGGATTATGCTGAACGTTCTTTATTCCCAGATGCCCAGAACAGGTCACCCGGGGTTATCCAATCAACAGCCGGCAATTTCCCTAAGGGCTTGTCTGTCCATAATCACCTCCTCTTTCTTGACTGCACCAGAGGCTTAAGTACACTATCCTTTATTCCGCTTTAGAAAACTCTCCGACTGAAAGAAAACAAGAGAACTACTTGGAACTGAACCTATGTGGATAGCCACAGCAAGCAATGAGGTAAGCAAATAACGATTGATCACCAGGGTGCTATAACAAATGAGATCGCGAACAGTTAAAACAGACACAGTAAGTTCCTGCATTAATCGTAACCGAGATTGAAATACTTATACCTTCAGCAGCACTAAATTCCAACGCAGACAACTAACTGGGCAGGAAAGCAAGGAGCCTGAGACGGCCTTTGGGAGGGGGTGGGTTTGGGGGGGGTCAGATAATCACATTTGTGTCCTTAATAGAATTGAAACTTTCCTTCATGTTTACTAGGACATTTTTCATTCTATGGCAGAACAGGAGGCAAGGGTTATGCTAGTTCAAAGCTTATCCACCACCAAAAACGCCATATCCAAGACGGGCTTAAAATAGAAGCGCTTGAACATAGAATCCGATGACCAGCCTGCTGTGTTAATGTCTTTCAGCTGAGCACGAAGAGAAAAAGCTTTTGAGGCCATAGCGCCTCGTACAGAATAGGCTCCGAAGCATGATATATCAATATCCGCTTCCTGCATAACCCAGCAGATTCAGCGAGCAACCGTAGGAGCAACCGCTTTGAAAGGCTTCCTGAGGGAGATAAGCTACTGCCGTCCCCCATGGGGACAGAAGTCCTGCGTCATACTCGCCTTTAGAGCCTTGAGGCACCTTACCACACACAACTTGGGGGCCCTGTCAAAAGTTGGATAAGAGATCACTCTAGAGTTCATCTTGGTATGCCGGGATATATGGAAGGTAAGCCCTTGAGAGGTAAAAACCCTCCCAGAGATATCCAAGGCCCGGACGTCAGACTCTAGACTACAGGACACCAGGCATAAAAGCAGGGCGAGCTTCGCCGACAGTTCCTTCCGCGATACATTCCTATTCAACTGCCAGGACATGAAAAGGTTCAAGACCTTGTTAACATCCCATAGGCAAGAATAACGAGATCCCGGCGGAAGAGCTAAGCGGATGCCTCATCAACTTGCACACCAAAGGATGTTCCCCCACAGGCGAACCCTGAATAGGAAGACGTCCAGCTGACATTTCAGACCTGTAGGAATTGATTGTGCTATAGGCTAAACCTAGAGTTGCCAGTTTTGCACCCCATGGCATCCTGGTCGTTCTCCAGACACCAACTGACCCATCGGGTCCATGCGGATCTGTAACGTTTATTGGTTCCGTCAGCCCAGGCTGCCATGAGCATTCTCTCAGCCTCTCTTGAAAGGCCTGGGACTCTCCAGCGATGCCGGAAATCCGCCAAGCCATAAGGGACATGTGGCCTTGCAAGCCCAATGGGTAATGTTGGCCAGAGGATCCCGAAGGAGATCTGGACGTGGGGTAGAAGGATTGGAGAATCCCAGGAAAGTTCCAGACGAACTGGAAACAACCCTTGATCTCCAAAACGGTGTGATGAGCACCAGCCTCACCTTCTGTCTGCGGATCTGAGCCAACAACATGATCATGGCAAAGGGGGGAAAGGCGTACCCTGTCTCTGCCGCCCAGTCCTGGAGGAAACCACCATAGAAAATGCCAATACTGATATTCATTCATCCTTTGGTACTGAGATCAAAAGACCTAATCAATCTGATCTGAAAACTTTTTTATTTTGGTCACTATTAGTTGATTTTGTTCTTTTCGAATTGTTTTTTTGAAAAAATTCTTTTTTAAATTTTCTGACATCAACCTTTTTACATATTAGACCTACACTGAGAACAACACAAGTCATTAAATAACACAATTGTCAATGTACAAACATTTCACATTACATTACAAACACATAAAACACATTTTTAGCTCTGGTTCTGTATAACTTTTTTCTATCCACAGTTGCATAAACCACCAATACCTCTGAGCATTGTCTACATTGATTGTTTTTCAGCTTATTTCAGAGGAAATGGCCAAATGGTGACCCTACTCTGCTCACTTCATTTGTATAGCGATTAAAAAGCAAAGATGTTTGGTGAGCACGAGTGATATTTCATCCAAATGAACACCTATTTGGTCAACACAAAAACGATGCGTTTCGAACCCACTTAGATTTCTTGACGGGTTCTCCTCAAGACACAGCACAAATAAAGAGCTCTGTCTCTGTTAACCAGGCTTCAATCTCCTTGTTTTTGTTCACTATTCACCATCCAGTGACAATTGCCACCGAGGGCACCATTGTATAATGAAAAATGCGACCTCTGACTCTCCTTTTCTTTTTTTCGATTTATGTCGCCACTTTCTCTTTGTATCCACTATTTCCGTGCGCGATGGTCTTACTCCGAGGTGATCCAGATCGAGGTTTCTAGTTTATCGGCCCGGCTTTACTGATTGAGGGCCAAACCCTTCTGTGATTTGCAGTCCTGGAGGAAAGCATTAGTGGCCACTCCTTAAGGGTCCGGTTTCCAGCTGAAGTACCTGGGGAGTTGGGGGGCGCTAGGTGGCGCTAGGTGGCGCACTACCGATATGGTCGCACTGCGGTGAGGCTCCGGACGCTCGGTGAATAAAACAGCAATTATCCTCAATAACCCCTGAAAAATTCCGCACCTCCCTGAGACACCCTACTAAACAAAGTTAGAGGAATCCCCGGTGAGAGATTTGGCCGGATTGCAGGAGGGAAAGGCTGTGCGCGAGCTGACACAAGCGGAAGCGGACCGAGCAGGTTGACAGGACGGACCTCGCGGGCGGTGTCGGAGGTGAGGAGAGACCCCGGCTTGCCACGAGGCGTAAGGCCGCAGCTGACGCGGAAGGTCCTCAGACGCCTGGAGTCGCAGGGAAGCGGAGCGGGAGCAGGCCACGCTTCCAGGCAGGATATACGGGCGGAGGATGGGCTCCTAAAGGCTGGAGGGTGAGTCCGGGATAGGGCACAAAGCGCCTGAAATACACGCCGAGAGAGCAAGGAACAGGGCCCTCACTGCCACCCCCCCAAGCTGCGGAGAGTGCTGGACAGACAGGCGACACGCAGAGTCAGCACTGGCGGGAGTCCTAAGCGTGGGAAACGCAATCACCCGTGTAGGAGGCGGACTGCGGCTGAAGGGGACTGGCGAGCGGCCGGACAAGGCACGGCTTAAAGCATGCACAGATAGGAGCCGCCATTACTCGCAAATGCGCAGCAGCGCGAACCGGACAGACTAAGCCGATTGGCGGAGGCAGCTGGTGCAGGACCAAATAGGCAACCTGGGACCCACAACAAACTGGATGATATGCATTGGGGAGCCTACTAGTGGAAGACAACGTACTAGGAGCGGCAGGCTATAACTGTGCTAATATACGGGCGGAAACTGGGGACCAGAGGACGGATAGGGCGGCAGGAGGCTAGTCAGCATGGACACTGAGAGGCTGCTGACACCCAGGTGAACACGCTCCAAGCGCACGACGAGACTAGGGGTGCGCACGGAGTACCTCGGGCACGGGAGCTACTGCGACATCTCGCCGCTGTCGTGGCACCAACGATCCTGCGTTGGCTGGCTTTGACTCTTGGAAGGGGGCGCGCAGAGCCTTGGAGATACGGATAGCGAGCGAACCCTGTTGGGCACCAGTGACTGGAAAGAGGAGGAAGGCAAGCATTTGAGCTGCGCTAGCATAGTCACGGGTCGCAACAGGGACTGTACGAGGCCCCACCATGGGGAAGCCGGACGGCAGACAACCAAAGCTGGTGTTTGAGGCAAAAAAAAACGTTACCCGCTCAGTCATGGAAGAGCAGGTACAGACTCCCCAGGAGACTCCCCAACCACAGTCCTCAACGTCAGGAGATGAGGTGAAATCGCTGCTACTGGCGATGCAACAAAGCCTTACGTCATTATCTGGCAAAATGGACACAATGAACAGTAGGCTGGACTTTTTAGTACTCAAAGTCGACAAACATGATGGACAGATTAAAGAGGCGGAGCGCAGGATTTCTGACACAGAAGACATGACATCCCAAATGCAGCAGCAGATGACCCAAATGGATAGACTTCTGAAAGTCATTGCCGCTAAGAACGAGGATTTGGAGGCCAGGAGTCGGAGGAATAACATCAGAGTCCTGGGAATTGCGGAAACAACGAATACGGGACGAATGGAAGAGTTCATAGAGAGGCTACTTCATACCACCTTCGGAGCGAATGTCTTCTCCCCCCACATGATAGTGGAGAGAGCGCACAGGTCTCTGGGACCACGACCCCCGCCTGGGAGCACTCCCCGACCCATCATTGCCCGGATACTAAACTACCGGGATAGGGATACTGCGCTCCGCCTGGCCCGGGAGAAGAAAAAGCTGACGTATGAGGGGATGGACTTCGCAATATACCCAGACTTCACGACTGCAGTGCAGGAAGCGAGACGCAAGTTTCTGCCGGTAAAACAAAAGTTTCGAAAGGCACAGATTGTCTTTGCGCTGCTCTACCCGGCGAGGTTAAGGATAACGCACCAGGGGCGTCAGAATATCTGCGCTACTCCACAGCAAGCAGAAGAACTCTACAAACGACTAGCAAACCAAAGGTCACGTCGGAATTCGGAGGAAGCTCCATCAGGGCCCCGATCTCCGGACCCAGACACTGCTGCAACATAAGCCAAGACAGGACGAAAGGTGGAGGATCGCTCAGCCCCCCCCCCCCCCGCCAGCAAGGGAGCACGAGATGTGGAAGATGGGCTGGTTATTAGATGCAGGAGAACATGACACTGGTGGATGGATATTTAAGACTTGAGACATTTGCTCAGATAAGTACTGGGGACCTCATTCATAAGGCGGCTTATGGTAATAAGGGAGGTAGGAAATAGAAATGTCATTAGGCATATATAATTCAGGGTTGTAAGCCGAGCACCCTCCCAATGCTCAGTCCTAGGTCCTACTAACCGCTGTAAGGGCGGGAGTGGGGACGGGAATAGCAGGGAGGGAAAAGTGACGCACCGGCGATTCCCCCACATTGGGTGATCCCCCCATCAGAGCAGTGGCTCTATGGATCCAGGATGCCTGGATGTATGTTGTTGGGGGTTTGTTGGGAAGAGGGAGGGTAATGTCATTCCGGCACGATTGGGGTGCTGCTGTGGGAGGGAGCGGGAGGGATCGGGGAAGGAACAAGGTTATTGGTTACTCTATAGGACACGATGGAATCACATGAGGCACATGGGAGGACTAGAGACAGCACTTACACAAGATTCACAGGAGGTACAACATCAGACAGCACATGCAATCAGCACAAATGGGAACAATGACTGACCCTGGGACATTGCGGGTGGCCACTTGGAATGTGCGAGGGCTGGGAGATCCGAGAAAACGACGCCAATTGTTGGCGTATCTAGATAGGCACGGGATACATATCGCACTAATACAGGAGACATACGTACACCCGCACCATCCCTCCACCTTTGCCGTGAAGTGGGCTGATCACCGGATTTTTGCCTCGTATTCATCCTATGCTAGAGGAACGGCAATTATCGTAAAAAAGCAAATACCGTTCATTCTGGTGGGTACAGAAGTGGATCAAAATGGGAGATACACTATGGCATGGGGAAGACTGGGAACGGATTCTGTAACCTTGATCAGTTGTTACGGCCCTAATGTTGACGATCCCGCTTTTTTCACGTTGCTGTGGGGGAAAATACTGGGTATCGGTTCTACACATATACTATGGGGCGGGGACTTTAATGTGGCTCTAAGCCCGGCAGAGGATAGATCCAACCCTATGCCTCACCACTTTACCCGATCATGCCGAGTCCTGCAGGGCATTAAAGCAGATGCAGGGTTACTAGACGCATGGCGACACTTGCACCCAACGGAGCGGGAAGGCACGCATTTTACGGCGCATGCTGCTTCCTGGGCAAGACTGGACTATTGCTTAACGTCTAGAGGACTGGGGCCCCATATACGAGAGGTTACACACTTAGCCAGGACATACTCGGACCACTCGCCGGTGGTGCTTACATTGGCACTACCGGGGTATAATAGGCCGCGGAGTGTGTGGAGACTACAACCCCTGACATTACTAGACACAGCCTTTCATAGCGAGCTAGGGGAGGAGATACAGGATTTTTTCCAGAGGAATAGGGGATCCGTGAATGAGGTAGAGACTATATGGGAAGCATTTAAGGTAACAGTTCGGGGTTTCTGCATATCCAAGGGATCGGGAGTGCTGAAGTCTATACGGGGAACTATTAGGAGTCTGGAGGCAGAACTACACCTGCTTGAGACACAGATGAGACATAGCGAGGACCGGGGCATCAGACATGCATTCCGGGAGAAACTGAATGAATATACGGAAGCGGCAGAGCGAGAAACGAAATTTATGGGAAAACACTGGGTGGCCAGAAAATACGGGGAAGGAGAACGGCCTGGGAGAATTCTGGCCGAATTAATTCGCTACCCAAGGCACGCCAACTGCGTTTTGGAAATTCAGGGACCCGGGAAGTGGTGCACAGGGACAATGACGATATACTGGCCACATTCACAGCCCACTACACAGCGATATACACCTCACAGAGGAGAGGTCTATTAGAATTGGACACCTTCCTGGGGGAGGTAGCACTAGGATGGCTCGGAGAGGCGCAGCGAGAATTCTTAAGTGCGCCCTTTGAGATCGATGAAATAAGGGAAGCAGTCACGCACATGCAGTCTGGGAAGGCCCCTGGGCTAGACGGGCTGCCCATAGAATTCTACAAAACGTATATAGATCTGATGGCCCCGATTTTAAAGGAGGTGTATGAGGCAACACTGGAGGCAGGCATATTACCCCCAACCATGAGGGAGGCACTCATCGCATCCGTGCTGAAGCCTGGGAAAGAACCTACGCACTGTGACTCGTATCGCCCATTGTCACTTATCAACTGTGATGCCAAAATACTAGCGAAAGTCATTGCAAATAGGCTAGCCTTATTACTGGAAAAATTGGTTCTTCCTGATCAGGCTGGCTTTGTCCCAGGCCGTGCAACCACGCACAACCTACGCACCTTGTTTGCGATTTTACAAACGATCTCCCCAGAGGTGCCGCTGGCGGCAGTCTTTTTAGACGCCACCAAGGCGTTCGATTCTGTTGAGTGGGATTACTTGATGGGTATATTGCAGCGCATGGGCTTTCCTCCCCTATTTCTGTCCTGGATTAGGTTGCTATACCACAGGCCTGTGGCAAGGGTGAGGATAAATGGGCATACATCAGACGCTATCCCCATTTCTAGGGGCACGAGACAAGGGTGTCCGCTGTCCCCACTCCTATTTGCGATTGCGATTGAACCGCTAGCGGCCAAATTGCGACAGCACCACCAGGATAAAGCACTGCGATGTAACTTACGACATATCCTACTCTCCCTATATGCGGACGATATTACGCTGTATGTGCGTGATCCCCAGGAGAATTTGAATCCCCTCCTGAGGGAGTTTATAGTGTTTGGGGAACTCTCTGGGATCCATATAAATTGGGGGAAGTCTCAACTGCTACCACTGACGGAGGCGGTCACCCGGTTCCCCCTTGATTACCCGCTGGAGTGGTGCGACACTGACCTGCGTTATTTGGGGATTACTATCTCTAAAGACAGGGCAGAACTGATGAGGCTTAATTATGGCACTGTGCTGCAGCGAATTAAGGAAAAGGTCACTCGGTGGATAGCCCTACCCCTGACACTGGCAGGGAGAGCTGCATTGATTAAGATGGTGATACTCCCGCAGGTCTTATACCTGTTTTTAAATATCCCCTATCATCCAGGGCGTCCCTTCTTCGCGATGCTTAGGTCAGAAATGATAAGACTGGTCTGGGGAGGTAAACAGCCCAGACTGCAATGGCGAATCCTTACTCAACCATATGTCAGAGGAGGATTTGAAATACCGGATTTCGAATTATACTACACATGTGCACAAGCGCACTATGCGTTTTACTGGTTTCACCCCCCACGTTACATGCCGCAGATAGCGGCGGAACATTGGATGGCGGATCCGCTACCCTTGGAAGGCCTGCTATACACCCATACACGCAGCAGGGATACAGAACCCACGACGATAACCTGCACGGTAGATGCCTGGCATCGTATCCGGATGCTTCTTCGAGGGGAGCTATTGTACTCCCCGAAACTACCGCTCGCTTATCACCCGCGTATGCCATTATTACAAGAAAAGGGGTTTCATAAACTATGCGAGCGAGTGAGGTTACGCACGTGGGGAGATCTGTACTCAAACGGGATGTTTCGTTCCTCAGATAATATGTTTCAAGGGATACAACCCTCCGCTCTAGATTTGTTTCTGTATGTTCGGCTGCGACAGGGCCTGCGCTCGGTTACCCCGGAATTCCCGCAGGAACCTCCTATTTGTGCCCCCCTACATATGCTGCTATGTGCTAAGGCGCCGGGACGCATGGTCTCGCTGTTATACTCTATGGTGCGGGGTCACATAGAAGGGATACCCAACACTGCCCGCACTAACTGGGTGCATGAGCTAGGGGAAGACATAACGGACGACCAATGGCAATACTGCTGCCTTCAAACGAAGCAAGCCTCTGCTAGCGCCAGACTACGCATAATACACTATAAATTCTTACAACGGCTGTATTATACTCCTGCTAAGCTAGCTCGATTCAAACTGCGAACAACAGACAACTGCGACAGATGTGGGAGCCCGGGGCTGATTTCTTACATTTAGCCTGGGGTTGCCCCACAGTGTGTGATTATTGGGCACAGGTTTTTACAGCTCTGCGGCAGATGGTCCCTTTGCCATTAGAAGGCAAGCCCTTGATTGCACTGCTGGGATATACGGCGCAAGTCCCTAAGGCTCATCGGAAATTCATAGACACAGCATTACTGTTGGCTAAGAGGAGAGTAGCTTGCAGGTGGGGTAGGGGGCGAGCACCGAAGTTTAAGGAGTGGCTAGAAGACTTGATCTATTGTCAAGACCAACTGAAGATTTATGCCGAGCAGCTGCCCAGGGCATCAAGACCGAGAGACATCTGGAGCCCACTGCAGGCATACCTGCTTGCTCAAGCGGCGGGGGCCCAGACGGGGGAGCCTGAGATGTCGTGATACAAAAGGGATATACGTTGTTGACCCACACCGTCTATCACGGTTCAGCTATGGTCAGGCACCCTTAAAGGAGGGGGGGAGCCAGCGGGGGTTTATGTTGTTAATAAATATGACACTTGTCTCTACCTGAGGGAATGCGCATTCCGAGGGCACTGAAGGTTTGGCCTCCAGGTACATGGCCAGGGAGGCTTTAGTATGTGAGAAACGTTCTTGGGTGACCGAGAGGGCTCGAGATTTTAAGGCCACGAGGGGAAAGTTGTACATAAATGTGCAGACGGGATGTGGGTCGGTGTATGGAGATGTATGTACTTCACTAGTTACTGCCAGAGTGTTGCTGAATACATTACCTGCTACTACCGTTATTGTACCATTGTGCCGAATGGTTGACATTAAGGGAAGGATTCCCCTTCCGATTGTATTGGCCTGAGTGTGTTACATATTGGAAAAACTCAATAAAGAAAGTTTAAAAAAAAAAAAAAAAAGTACCTGGGGAGTTGATGGTCTAGCAAAGAAGCAAATAGGTCTACCGAGAATGGGCCCCAAAGGGAGACCAGTCTCTGGAATATCCCGGGTTTCAATTGCCACAGACTCATGTCCAACCAGTCTCTGGAGCACCAATCCGTCACCACATTGGCTTCCCCAGGAAGGTATTCTGCCGTCACGGAGATGCTGAGGGCCAGGCAGAAGGTCCAGGCGAGATCTGCCAGCACCTTTGACGTGGTGCTGCCCAAATGGTTGATATACCTCTTGGCGGACACATTGTCCATTTTGAGGAGGACACTGCAGTCCACCTTGTCCTTCATCCAACACTTGATGGCAAAGGATCCTGCCATCAACTCCAGACAGTTGATGTGCAGAAGGCGTTCGTCCATGGACCACTTTACTCCTGTAAAGGAGTCTCCGCAACGGGCCCCCCAGCCGGATTTTCTGGCATCTGACTTTCACGAAGTCCAGGTCCAATCCAAAGATTGCCTGACCATTCCACGCCTGCATGTAGTCCAGCCACCATCTCCTCTCCTCCCCAACTTCTTCTGTAAGCGGGATCTGCTCCGAGTACTGGAGGCACCGCCAGAAGTGAAAAGCCTTGAGACGCTGAAGGGCCCTGTAGTGAAGAGGACCCAGAAATATCGCCTGAATTGATGAGGACAAAAGTCCTACAATCCTTGCCACCTGACGTAGAGAGGGCGTGTGCTTGGAAAACGCGTCTTAACACCCTGCGAATCTTTGTGATCTTCCGCGCTGGGAGGCTTGGGGGTTTTCTCCACTGATTCATTGACGAACCCAAGGAAGGTCATCTGCCTTAAGGGGGGGTCAGCTGCGATTTCCCTTCGTTGACCATGAAATCTAAACCTTGCAACAGGTCTACTGCCATCTGCAACTGTTTCGTTAGATTTGTTGGGCACTGATCCAAACTGAGAAGGTTGTCTAAATAAATGATCAAGCGGAGGCTGCGTGCCCTCAAGAACTCCACCACGGGCTTAAGCACCTTGGTGAAACACCAGGGCTCCGACGATGGACCAAAAGGCTGCGTGGCGAACTCTTATAGACTATCTCTCCACCGTAACTGCAGAAACAGGCAGTGAGGGTAGAAGGTGGGGGGGCGGTAGAGGAGAACCGACGGGTATGCGTCTTTGAGATCCAGACGCACCATCCAATCGTCTGAATGTAAAAGGTCGCGCAGCAGATGGATACCCTCCATCTTGAAGCAGTGATAGATCAACCACCCGTTGAACTCTCTCGGGTTGATCACTGGGCGCTGTCCGCCATCGGCCTTGTCCACCAAATAATGTTGCTGTGGAATCCCTGGGGATCCAGGGAGGTCTTGGAGATAACTTTCTGCAAAAGACCCTCAACCTCGTGATCCATCGGGGCTACCTGATCTTCTGCAAAAAAAACAGCGCGGGCGAGATGGCTGAACCTGGGAGCCATAAAATTCTATACGAAACCCTTGAGTGGTCTAAAGCACCAAGACATTGGACGTAAGACCTTCCCATTGACGAGCGAACAGCGCCAACCGCCCTCTCACTCTTAGTTGGGAAGAAAGGTAAACTGTCACTTGCGTGAGTTTGGAGTTGTCCTCTGGCAGGACCCCTGGAGCTGTGGCCTCGGTGACCTCTGCAGGACTGGAAGAATTCGCCCTGGCGGGGCTGTTCCTGGGGCCTTCTGAAACCTCTTGCAGGGGCTTGTGTGTAGAAGCTGCCAGTCGCACGCCCCCTACCGCGCCCGGCCTGGACACTGCTCCGATAGAAGACCACCTTGATCGAGGCTTATTGATGGAGATGAAAGTGGCTACGAACTTGCCTAGTTCTTTGAACGGCTCCTCAAAGAGCACACCTTGTGCCACTTCCCCCACCTCCGTGGAAGCGAAATCCCCCAATTTGGGGTCCATCTTTGAGAAGGGAACTGCGCCGTTCTATGAACAGTGCGCAGTTGGCATTCCCTAGAAAAATGGCACGCTGAGCCCAACCGGGCAGAGACTACAGCGACACTGGGGTGGCAGAGGACTTGCTAGTTCTTTGAACGGCTCCTCAAAGAGCAAGCCTTGTGCCACTTCCCTCACCTCTGTGGAAGCGAAATCCCCCAATTTGGGGTCGATCTTTGAGAAGGGAACTGCGCCGTTCTATGGACAGTGTGCAGTTGGCATTCCCTAGAAAAATGACACGTTGCGCCCAGCCGGGCAGAGGCTCCAGCGACACAGGGGTGGCAGAGGACTTGGCCTCTTCCACCATGTCCAAAATCTTTGTAAGGGGCCCGCAGATGTCCAGTAGCTTGTCTGGCGAGCGTGCCAGGACCTATCAATTCCCTTATTAGGATCCTGGATGTATTTCTGAAGAAAGGTCGCCATCCAGGTGTCTAATTCTAGAGTCAATTCTACTTTGCCAGGGAGGGATGGGCGAGGGCGTTCTGCCCACATGCATGTCAGTGCCTCCTTGTCAGGGGTTTACAGAGGCGACTGGCCATTTACTTGGAGACCTTCTCCGATGGGATCCTCTCCACCGAGTGGGACTGAACTAAGTCTTCGGGGTCAAACATGCAGATAGCGAGTGTTGCCAGGGCCTCGAGGGACTGGCCTCATCGGTGGAATCGCCATTGTAGTCATCCTCGTCTGCATCTATGCCGGAGGGGAGGTCACCAGCTGTATCCGTGAAGGGTTTAGGCGCCGCCCAGGGAACGGGGCAAGCCGGAAAAGCCTTGTTCAGGCACTCAAAAATGCTGAGGTTCTTTCTTGATCCAGCTTTGCGCTTAGGTGCCCTCTCAGGGGGATATCCCCCCCCTTCCGGGCTCAACGGGGGGGGGGGGGCACAGAAGCGAAAGCTATCTCCATAATGCGACGCGCAAAGGGCCCCATGGCTGCGGCCACCGCCTGGTGGATCAATCAATCAAATACCATTTATTAAGCGCCTGATTACACCAACGGTGTGTCCCCGCACTAGAATCAGACCAAAGAAGAGAGCAGGCAGGAGAGTTACAGCACAAAAGACCCAGAAACTAGAACCTAAATGGCCACCTTTTTAATTGTTTGCGGAGGTTTTGTTCTACCGAACATGCTTTCACTGGAACGGGTAAAGAGTTCCAGGGTTTTTGCAGCCAGATAGCTGAACGAACGGGCACCCATTCTTGCTTTTCGGATTCTGGGAACCTTCGCTTGCAGGGTTCCACCTGACCTAAGGGTGTGAGATGGAATATGGGGCGTAATTAAAGAACTGGGGCCCCTATTCCACCAGATTTTGGCACAGTAGCACATCGCTTTAAACATGATTTGTTTCTCGACTGGTAGCCAGTGAAGGGTATTAAGTGCTTAAGAGGCTGACAATCTAATAGGGAGACCCAGTACCAGGCGGGCTGCTGCATTCTGGATGCGCTTAAGTCTAAACAGACTTCCTTTAGTTTTGCCTAGATATAGGACGTTGCCGTAGTCCTGCTGCGACGTGACCAAGGCATGCACAATGGTCTTCTTGGCTGTTAGAGGGAGGAGATCAATCAGTTTCATTAACATTTTAAGGATCGCAAAGCACTTGCCTGCAGCTATTCTAGTTTGATGATCAAAGGATAGTTCCGAGTCAAACCAGATCCCTAGATTTTTAGTTACCTCTTTGGGAGTGGAGATCAGACCTAAAGATGCGGACCACCAGGCAGATGACCAGATAGAGGGTGACTTCCCTACAATTAGTACCTCTGTCTTATTGCCATTAAGTTTGAGGCAATGATTTGCCATCCAAGTGGCTAACTCATCTAGGCAAAGGGAAAAGCGAGTGGCCGAGGCTTCAGAGTCTTGTGACAACATGACTATCAGTTGTCATCTGCATATGACACAGTTGTCACCTTGTGGTGTGCCACAATATCTGCAAGGGGACCGATGTACAGATTGAACAAAGTTGGACTTAGGATAGAGCCCTGTGGGACTCCTTGCATTAGAGGCAGACTTTCCGAGAGGAAAGGTTTTTGAGACATCTGATAGCTCCTCTCGTGGAGATAAGAACATAGCCAGCGGAGAGCGATTCCTTCGATCCCACATTGACTGAGTCTTTGGGAGAGGAGGCTGTGCGACAGTGTCAAAGGCCGCACTTAAGTCCAGCAGTATCAGTGCGGCCGTTTGACCAGCATCCTCACACTTCCTTAGTGTTTCTGTGGCTAGCAGAAAAGCCGATTCCATGGAATAAGAAGCCCTAAAGCCCGACTGGGTGGGGTGGAAAAGATCATTCGCGTTGATGTAGTCGGTGAGTTGGTTGTTTACTGCCACCTCTGTTATTTTGGCAAAGATCGGGAGTAGAGAGATGGGGCGTAGATTATCTAATGCTGTGTAGTCAGCTGAAGGCTTTTTTGTAGTGGTAAAACAATAGCTTCGCAATCGCACCGCATCGCAAAACTCATCATCCAACTGGAGGACTTGAAGGGACTCTTCTTCCATATACTCAATAACCCTGTAAGGGCTGAGGTCAGTTGGAATGAATTCACCCTAGACAATACTGGCCAAGCTGGAAGCTGCGCAGGGTCAAAGGCCTAGCGCACGCTGGCACCTAACACAAGCCAGTGATAGGAGCCAAATGCAGAAATGGCGACTGGTAACCAGCCTAATTTCAGAGTGCATGAAGCGCAAATAAGGAGGCTTTTCCCTGGGGCAGACTCACCCTGCTAATTACAGGGTATCTGTACTCTTGAGCCCTGCCCCTGAACAGCCAAGCTGCAGCGTTCGATCGCTTGCACAGAATGAGGAATTAGATGTGTTTACAGACCCGGTCAGGCGTCGAACTGTAGTATAAAACTTACAGACCCAAAATTATGGGCGTCTGGACTTCCAGGCGGCTCGGAAGGGCGGCTCCGCTGGTATTCAACTAGTCAATTGCTTTGACTACGGCGAGTGTGTCCCTCGCGGAGCAGCGAGACGATTCTAATCGCATGAGCGCCCTCTAGCAGTGCCCCAGCCTCACCGCGTTCTCGTGGCTCGAGACTGAGGAGCGCACCGTCAGTGTAGCAGGTGGAAGAGCTCTTGTGGGAACTCTCATAAACTGAAAGGAACCAGCCTAGAAGGCACAAAAAACGTATGCATGTAAACAAGGCAAATACAATGACCAAATAAGAGCATTAAGCATTAAATTAAGCCAAATAGCACAAAGGAACAAAGTTGCTTAACTGCCGGCAAGCAGGAAAGCAAGAGGACGTGATTATGGACAGACAAGCCCTTGGGGGAATTGCGGGCTATTGAGTGGATAATCCCGTGTGACCTTTTCTGGGCATTCGGGGAAAGATAGTTTTTTGTTGCTAACTGCTGGAAAAAAGGAATAAAGAAAGTTCAGCATAATCCTCGCTGCCTGTCCTGACACAGAATTAATACATGCCTATGTGCAGGGCCGGACTGGCCGTAGCAGGCACCGGGCGTTTCCCCGGTGGGCCGTCAGGTTGGGGGCCGGTTTTGGGCCCCTACGGGCAGTTTTTGCTACCGGGGGGCCTGCCATATCGGCCCCGGTAACAAAATCGTCCGAAACCGGCCCTTGCAAACAGCTTGGCCGCACCCTCTCAGCCCCCCAGGGGGGCTGGCCTGAGCAGTTTGCCAGGGCTGGTTTCGGTTCCCAGTCCGGCCCTGCCTATGTGAGGCAGATGGGAGTAGATTGCGAGCAGGTGGTTGAGGTTTTAGTTTATGGTTTTACTAAAAATGAAGGCTGGTTTCTGATGGAGACATCTGCCTGTGGATTCCTCACCCTTTGAATTACCCCCATGTGCAGCATTCCACGGAAACTTTTCTCCTCTGCTTTCCCACATCGACGAGGACGTTACAATGGAACGGCTCTGCACGCGACTCCATGTGATGCCATGGGAGCAATAGGAGCCCTCGTCGGCGTGCTGACGTCCGTTCCCTTTTTTCCGCGCCGTCGACACTTAACGATTTTTCCCAAAGCTCTCCATTGATGGGAGTTTCTTTGTTGTGAATCGTAGTGTCTTTGTAGCATTGACTATGGCGACTCAGAGAAAATCTGGTTATAAGCCATGCAGGGAATGTGGGGGCCAGATGTCCATCACTGACCCCCATGAAGACTGTTTATGGTGTCTCTCGTCGGACCACGATGTCGAGCAGTGTTCATCATGCAGGCGCATGAATCCCAAAGCACTCCAGGAAAAGGGGTCGAAGAAAATCGAGGTCCCGTTCCAAGTCGCCGACTCCGCATACTTTGAGGTAGTCGAAGAAGCACAAGAAAAAACAGCACCTCTTATGCCTTATATACCAATGGCTCCAGGGAGTTGGCCTCTTCCGACGCCGAGATTTTCAACGCCGGTACAATCTCTGGAGGGGCGAGTGCCACTGGATGGATCTTCCCCGGTGCCGTCCGGTTCTGAACCGGCGCCGACTCTACCTCAACCGGCATCGACTACTGTTCCGGTAGACTGTTCCTTCGAAGCCGATCCCGAAGTCTCTGGCGCCACCGACACCTGTTCTGAGGATGAGGTCTCGGAGAGAGGCACAGAGATTAATAGAAGAGGAAGAATACCAGAAAGAGCATGAAGAGGCTGAGGAAGGGGAGATTGTGGATCCTGGTCAGGATTTTGAAGATTTGCAGGAGGCTAGTGGCCTGGATACCTCTCCTGAATGGGAGCTCTCGTCTCCAAAAGGTCCAACGCAGGAAGTGACATCTTAACACGCTGTGATCTGGAAGGCAGCGGATCTGCTGGAATTGCCTCTTCCCATGGCGGAATGAAAATCTAACATCTTGACAGATGTGCTCCATTCTCCTTCTTCTCTCGGTGACTTATTTCCCTTTTAACAAGGCTTTGACTGAGCCCATTTTTGACGTCTGGCAAAAACTGGTGTGCTCCAGCAGTGTCCAGATCTGTGACGAGGAGGTATAAGGTGGCTTTGGGGATCCTGCTTTCTTGTCAACTCATCCTTTCCCAGAAAGTTTGGTCATCCAGGCTTCTTGCGCCTCGAAGCAGTCTGCAGGTTCCTTCCCATCTACACCTGCAGATAGGGAGTCGAACGCATTGAGCAATCTGCGAAAAAGGTATTCTCTTCAGGCAGTATGGCCCTCAAGTCAACAAATGTCACATGCCTTTTTGGGTCACTACATCCACACTCTTATGGACTCTGCCAGGGAGGTGCTCCCAAAACTGCCTGAGGAAGTTCAAGGGCATTTTTCAGAGGTACTAACGGATTCCCATGCTGCGGCCCGCCAGGTCCTAAGTCTGGTCTGAACACTGCTGATTCGGCTGCTGGGGCGATCGGATAGCCTGTTGCTACCAGGAGGCATGCTTGGTTACGGGGTGCAGAGTTCCCTCCTGATGTCCAAACCACCTTGTTAGACCTACCATTCGATGGTTCTCGCCTATTTCGGGCCAAAGCGGACTCAGCGCTGCAGCGCTTTAAGGACAGTAGAGCCACGGCAAGGTCTTTAGGACTGCAGTCTCAGCCTAGGGGCTTTGGACATTATCGCAAGTTTCATAGTTTTGGGAGGAACTTGTCTGTTCGTGCCAAGCAGCAGGCAAATCCTTTATACAGATCTTAAAGCGGAAAGGGCAGAGAATGGGTATGCCCTACCCTTCCGAGAGTTCCCCTCTCCTTTCCCTCACCGCCAGGGTTCATGCTCGGAAGAGCACCTTCTGCCTCTCCAGCAGGAGTTTGTCATTGCTACAAAAAGGTGCGATCGAGATGGTTCCGGAACAGGAAAGGGGTCAAGAATGCTACTCCCAGTACTTCTTGATTCCCAAAAAGGACGGCCGCCTGAGGCCGATCCGAGAACTGTTTTGAATTTTTACTTCAAACCGGAGGAATTCACAATGTTGACCCTGGCTCGGGTTCTTCCTGCGCTGCAGATTGAAGACTGGATGGTGTCGATTGATTTTGCAAGATGCGTATTTTCACATTCCCATCCAGAAGTCGCATTGGAAGTATCTTCGTTTTACAGTGGGATCTCAACACTGCCAGTTTGCGGTCCTTCCGTTCGGACACACTTCCGCACCTCGAGTTTTCACAAAGGTGATGGCAGTGGTGGCAGCACATCCCAGAAGGTCGGGGTTCCTGTTTTCCCCTAACTGGCTGACTGGCTGCTCAAAGCGAAGCTGCCAGAGATGGTGCTGCATCATTTGCAAGTAACAACACATCTGTTAAACTTGGGGTTTTCGATAAATGTACCTAAATCTCACCTGGTGCCCTCTCAGCACAACCTGTTCATAGGGGCAGTACTGGACACTACTGTGAGTCGTGCCTTCCCACCTCTACAGAGGATTCAAGACATCCAGGCTATGATTCCACTTTTTCAGAATGGAGCGGCTGTTCCAGTCCTGAAGGTCTTGCGTCTGCTCGCTTCCTGCATACTGTTGGTCAACCATGCATGCTGGCATATGAGGGCCCTCGAGTGGTGCCTCCGCAGGCAGTGATTTTAACACAACGGAGATCTCGAAGAGGGAGTCAGGATCTCTAGAGAGACTGCAGCGTAGCTGCTATGGTGGAGTGTTCCCGGCAACCTATCTCAAGGGAAGCAGTTTCATCCTCCTTCTCCGGTGGCCACAGTGATAACGGATGCCTCCGCTCTAGGGTGGGGAGCCCATCTGGAGGATCTGGAGGTCAAAGGTCTTTGGTCTCCAGAGGAAAGATTGTTTCACATCAATCTTCTGGAATTGCGAGCGATACTTTTGGCTCTCAAGGCTTTTCTTCCCTGACTTCGCGGTCAGTCGGTCCAGGTCATAATGGACAACACTACCGCAATGTGGTACATCAACAAACCGGGAGAAGTAGGGTTGTATCTTCTTTGCAGAGAGGCTCTGCGATTCTGGTCCTGGGCTCAGGACCATCAGATTTGCATGATCACGAATCTGGCCGGAGAACTGAATGTGCTTTCAGACAGTCTGTCTGCAGTATTCGGCCGATCATGAGTGGCGTCTCTATCCAGGGGTGTGGCCCTTCACATTTTCAGTATGTGGTGGTTTCCTCAGTTGGACCTGTTTGCCACTCATGAGAACGCACACTGCCTGTCGTTCTGCAGTCTCCAGTATCCAATGCAGGGAGTGTTGGGGGACGCATTTCAGTTAGATTGGGGCACACAGCTTCTTTACACGTTTCCTCCCATACTCTTGATTGCTTGAGTTCTGAGGAAGATTCGCCAATACTGGGCCCAAGTCATATTGATCGCCCCAGATTGGCCACAAAGTGTGTGATACACAGACCTCCTTTACCTTTCATTGCACCTTCCGCTCAGTCTCCCTCTCAGGGCAGAACTTCTCTCGCAGTCGCCGTGTCAGGTTCTACACCCCCCACCTCCGGAGCTTGCGCCTTCATGCCTGGAGATTGAATGGGGCAAGCTCTTTCGCGCTCTCCCACTGGATGTGGGGGGATGTTATTTTATCGACCAGGAGACACTCATCAAATCTGTCAATTCTGGTAGGTGGGGCAAGTTTGTTAAATGGTGTGGAGAGAACGATTGATCCTTTGCAGGCCCATTTGTCTGATATTCTGAGTTTCTCTCTTTCCCTAGCACAACAGGGTTGTGCAGTAGCTACTGTTAAAGGCTACTTGTCTGCCTTGTCACCTTTTCTCTGTTTACCAGATCAACCCTCGTTGTTTAATGAATCTCATAACTATGGGAGATTTAAAGGTCTCACAAATGTTTCCTCCCACTCCTTTTATTATGCCTCAGTGGGATTTTAATTTAGTTCTCACTTTCTTGTTGGGTTCACCCTTTGAACCATTACATAGTTGTCCCTCAAGGTTCCTAGCGTTTAAAACTATATTTTTGGTTGCAATCACTTCCGCTAGAAGGATGAATGAGTTGCAAGATCTTAGCTCCAAGCCTCCATTTACATCGTTCCATGCAGATAAGCTGGTTCTTGGGGCCAGAGCTGCTTTCCTGCCTAATGTAGTCACTCCTGTCCACCTAGGGCAATCCTTCACCTTACCCATTTTCTACCCTCCCCGTCACCGTTCTAAGGCGAAGCAGAGACTTCATCGCCTGGACCCTAAAAGGGCGGTCAGCTTCTACCTGGACAGAACCAAGGACTTCAGGTTGGACGACCAACTCTTCATCGGATATGTGGGCAAGATGAAAGACAAGGCAGTCTACAAGAGAACGCTGTCTAGGTGGATCATCCTCTGTATCAAGATCTACTACGCATTGGCCAAGAAGGAGCCTCCTGAAGGTATTCAAGCTCATTCTACCAGAGCTAAGTCGTCTTGGGCTTTAGCTAGAGGTGTCCCTGTGGTAGACATCTGCAAGGCGGCAACTTAGAACTTGGGCCTCCCTCCACACTTTTGTAAAGCACTATTGCTTAGATTCGGAGGTGATGAGGGATGGCCATTTTGCATGTTCTGTGCTGCAGAATTTTTGGGAATAGGCAGACAGGCATCCTCCGCCAGGAGCGGGTCTGCTGGGGTATTCAATTCAAAAGGTGAGGAATCCACAGGCAGATGTATTCATCAGAAGAAAGTTACTTACCTTCGGTAACGCTTTTTCTGGTGAATATAGTATCTGCCTGTGGATTCCTCACTGACCCACCGCCTCCCTGTTGCCTGTCTGCTTATACCGAAAAATAACCAATGTGTATTTTGATTTATTGGAATCATGTGATACTTGACACTAGGAAATGTCTAGGATTGAGAATTTCCAGATTGGATTGTGTTTTGTATACTATGTATACTATGTATACTTATGAAAATATTGTCGGTTCACCCATTTGCCTCGAAGGCACGGAAAAAACCGGTGGAACTGACGGCACGCTGACAAGGTGGTCTTAGGGCTCCGATGACATCACACGGAGTCGCGTGCGAAGTCGTACCATTGTGACGTCCTCGGGAGAGCTGAGGAGAAACGTTTACATGGAATGCTGCGCATGGGTTTAATTCAAAAGATCAGGAATCCACAGGCAGATACTGTATCCACCAGAAAAAGCGTTACCAAAGGTGAGTAACTTGTTCATTTGGGTGATAATTATTTGAAAAAATGTACAAACTTTTCTTTTAGTGATTTCAGTTTTTTTACCCAAATAAAAAACTGGTGTTTGCAAACAAATGTTTAAGGACATACGAAGCTGATGCATGAGGATACAATAATTGCATTACCATGATGTTTTTAAAGCTGATGTTTGAATAGTTTTTGCAGAGTTAGGACACGTCTTATATTTCCTCTTGGTGCCTGGGGCTCGTGCTGCTATGGCTCTGCTTTGATTTGTGTAGTAATTTCATCTGCTTATAAAGCTAAACTATATCAAGCTCAAGGTCTACGTGTGCTATAACCTTAAATAACCTTAAGTAGCTTCTAACCTGAGCAGTAACTAGTGCCTAAACCTTTGAGATCTGTCTAAACTGGAGAGACGGTCCTGCTGCTTGCAGACTAACAGATCTGTGTAACTTCACTATCCGATCCTGCCCTTTCAAGATGTAGATTCTCATCGATAATAAGGCGAAAAATATACTTGAAGGTATGGCTAGAAAATAAAATGGTGTGCGGTAGAATTGAAGAAAGATTTTTTTATGCAATCTTAAAAATAGGCAGTAAAACTAGGTTTATAAAAATTTAACTGAAAACATTGACTTTTTTTTTTTTTTTTAAAGTTGTCGTAAGAGAAGCTTCCCCACCCCTCTAAAATAACCTCAGTGGAACAAAGTTGTCAAACACATTAAAGTATTGGAATTTTTCACCAGTGCCTCATAAGAGCTTTCTCTAAAACAGGCTTGTTTTACAGCCAGTTTATTTGAAAATTGTGCTGTAAAATGGAGAATTTGGCCTGTTCTCCAGAATCTTCATTATTGGCAAAGTTTGGCCATAGCTTGATTTCTAGGTTATATTGAAAATTTCCTGAAATTATTTTTACTTTTAGGCGAAACACCTTGAAGTGTTCTGTAAAAAGCTCCACTTTTCCTTATTTTTTCAACTTTCTTTGCGGAGACAACCCCCAGCACTCACCACCCAAACACTCCCAGGGAATGTCTGGATATGTTTCAAGGTAGGGAATATTGTGTGAGTGTGTGTGGAGGAGGTATTTAATTTTTTTTATGTACTATGCTGAGGCCACCTTGATGTTGATGTTAGCATAAAGCTGTCAACTCCGAAGTTGGCTTTGTAAGACTCTTGTAGTAGCCTCCCCAACCTCCATTGCTGTACTAAAATCTTTTTTGCTGCAGAGGAGTTCTTTGACATCAGACAGCTGAGAGGGGTACCTATAGCCTTGAAGAAGCTGCCTTAGAGACCTATTTTAAAACACACACGCCCCAATAGAATTCCTGTGCAGCTGTGATAACGTGTTTGCGTATCATTTGTTTTACAGGGTATCAAACATTCACATAAGGCATGTATTATCTTTTGACTATTTTGTATGCTGTGCTTTAAAAGGATCCTTATTTGGACAGTCATCCCTAGTCAGGTGTTGGGCAAGAGCTGCCAAATCAAAACAGTCATCCCTACTACAGAAAGCTATTTGTGTTAGGTCTGGTCTTTGAGACCGCTTTAGCTCTCGCCAGATTATTTTTTCCAAATAATTGATACATAATATACCTACATGAATCATGTTTTGATCACCATGCTTCAATTATTAGTGTTATTTTGTTTACATTATGTTGTAGTGGGTCAACCCACTTTACCCGTTTCCTCCCTTCACCTTGAGTGAGTGCACAAAGCCTGTGCACTTTGTTCACATCTCACAAATCTGGTTCAAAATTTGCCTTTTTTTAATCTTTAAATGAAAGCTTTATTTTGCCTGCACTTCTAGTGCTCAGTTAGATGGTGATTCAGTTTCCGCCTTTAAGTATGGCATTGGCCAATACCTTTTGGTTTTTGGTTTTTTAATTGGATGTAAAAAATACTTATGAAGGCTTTCTGGCAGCTCTCTTAATACAGTGGTCTGTTACGGTCATTCAAATATTTCTTCTGCCCACTACAGCATAGACAAGACCACTTTAGCTGTTAGCTAACTTCACGAGAGTGACTACATTCTTCCCTTTTACATGGAGCACATCCACACACAAAGTAGCTCCCTCAAGTGCTAGGTACTACTATGGCAGTGTGTGATATTTGAGAGCAAAACATATATTTGCTTTAAGCTTATATATTTTACATTGAGAGCCCGGCAGCTTCCTCATCAAACTTTCGCAAAAACCATGACTCAATAAGCATTGACAAGGGCATGAAGCTGGTGGTCTGTCCCAGACCTATTGACTTAGCTAGTGCTTGTTAAAGGTGCTGTTATAAAGTGTGAGACTTCTAGCCTCTGATTCCTTACCTTGGAATGTTCCCCAGGCCTCAAACTGGATCTAGGAAATCTTGAACAGTACCTGTGTGTGCTGGTAAGTGGCGCTGCTCTGCGTCATCAGACATGCCAGATGTGATGTGTGCAGTGCCAATTTAGATGTCTCCTCAGCGCACTGACATCAATTATTTTGTTCCACGCTGTGTTTTTTTAGGTCGAGCCTAGCGGCAGTGCGCATGCACTGCTCGCTTTGCGAGACTGCTGTAGTAGAGTACGGGAGAAGCCGTGCCCACTCTCCTCCCATATTTTTCATTGGCTTGTCATTCGTAAATGCTGCCTTCGGATTCGTTAATAGGCTTGCTAGCCCCTCCTTAGTATGGCCCTGTCTTCATTTATACCCTCCCATGGCGACTGGCCCTTTTACTTCAGTTGTTACACGGGACCTGTTATTTAGTCCGTAAGCACTATTTACTTTGAGTTTTTCTTACTGCAGGCCGGACATGCGCTGCTTCAGCTGAAACCCCTTGTGTTTTTTTAAGCAGCACGGCCGCCCCCGCAACACGGGTGCCTCCTTTCAATTACTTTAACCCAGCATTATCGCATGTCTGTTTCAAGCCCCCAAGTAAAATGGATTTAGAAATGATTAGCGAATTAAGTCATGCGAATTCCAGGTTGCACATAATCCTGTGCTAATGGGCTGAAGCTGCCAACAGCACATCTGTGTTACATGTCATCTGTACTAAAGCCACCTGACTGGTTGTTTTCAAAAGCCTGTTTTATTAACACCACCACCAATACCACCACCACCAATACCATCAATACCACCACCACCAATACTACCGCCAATACCACCGCCAAAACAAACACCACCACTACCGCCACCACTACTACCACCACCACCTCCAATACCACTACTACCACCACCACCTCCAATACCACTACTACCACCACCTCCAATACCACTACTACCACCACCTCCAATACCACTACTACCACCACCACCACCAATACCACCACCTCCAATACCACCACCACCAATACCACCACCAATCCAATACCACCACCAATGCCGCCGCCACCGCCAATGCCGCCACCACCAATGCCACCACCACCAATGCCGCCACCACCAATACCACTAATACCGCCACCACCAATATCACCACCACCAATAATACCACCAACAATGCTACCACCACCAACAATGCCAACAACAATACCACCACCACCAACAATACCACCACCACCAACAACAATACCACCACCACCAACAACACCACCAATACAAATACCACCAATACCAGTACTGCCCCACCAATATCAGCACCACCAACACCAGTACCAATCCCACCACCATCAACACCAGTACCTCCACCACCATCACTACCACCACCAATACCACTAATACCAACACCAATACTACCACCACCAATACCAACACCACCACCACCTCAGCGCCTCTCGCTCACTAGTAGCAGGGGCACTGTACGAGGCCGGAGCTGCAGCCGAGACCATCCCTCCCTCCATGCCTGCCATAAAGCACAGCCCGCCCTGCACCAGGAGGTGAAGCCAGGGCCCTACTACAGCTGGAGTGTTTTTTATTAGGCCAAAGATATGAATGACATTACGCAATGCCTCACTGCACACTCAAATCACTGAGAGGGCAGTAAATGGCCCCCACCTCATGCTCTTCCTCCTGAGCCGCCACAATTTAATAACAGAGCGAAAGGTGTTGGAGTGCTTTGTTAGTGTTTATAGCTCGGATCATATGTAACTCTCACTTCACACTTTGTGTCTGTGTAATTTACAACACTTACACATCTTCTTCACTGCACTATTTATCACTACTTTGAAGACGTCGCAGGCCGGTCTCTTCCTGATATTTACAATCTAACAAGTGGTCGAGAAGGCCCTTTATTGCAATGCAATAGGTTTCGCATTTGCGAGAGTTTAAGCTATTAGTATTGTAAATTACAATGCCTTTTATTTATGTTTTAAAACCCAAAACATAAATAAAAGGCATTGTCATTTACAATGCCAATAGCTCAAACTCACGTGAATGCGAGACCTATTGCATTACAAATGCTTGTTTTACTTTGTCAACACTTTTTCGAGCTATTAAGCCCCCAATGTTCCTTAGGGATGTTCCCTAAGAAAACTGTTTTTTAAATCCTGTGACGCCCTGCCTTAGGCAAATGTTTGTGACAGACCCCCACCTGGTTTATGGTGCCTGAAGATGGGTCATGACTTCAAGTAATACCCTGGCTGCTGTGCGATGAACCCCAAAGCGGTCTGGGGCATGCATGAAGCTCCTGGTCGCTCGGCAACAGACAACTCCGCTCCAGGTCCTGGGTCAGGTCTGTCCGTCATCCAGGTCAAAATCTTCAAGTAAGTCCCCCAAGCAGTCGACGTGTTCAACTTCACTGTGTTGGTCCAAGTCATCGAACGAGGCAGGAGAACAATGCCACAAGTCTAGGCCCGGTCCAACACTTCCCACATGGGTGCTACTTGCCAGACACTGGCCTGGTCTCCTAGTGTGGCTATGGAGGAAGGGGCTTTATTTGCCATCATGGTGCAGAGGGCGGTTGTATTCCTGGACACAGCAACAGGGCAGGATCCAGCACCTGAACTTGAGTGGTCTTGCATAGAGATTGAGTGGTGGCAGTTGAGTCTTAAATCTCTCCCTCCTACCCTCCACCCCTGAAGTCTGTGAGGTAATCTTGGCAGCCAGGCGTCACTCCACAAAGACCGTTGGGACAAGTTTGTGGCTTGGTGTTCTGAAAAACATATTGACCCTCTTTCTGCACACTTTGGTCTTTAGCCCAGCAAGGCCTTCCTCTGGGCACCGTTTAGGTGTATCTTTCAACCATCTCTGCTTTTTTTTGCTGTTGCTGGATCACCCCACCCTGTTCAAGTGACACGTTTCCTGAAGGAATCTTGAGCATGCATCCATTCCTCCCCTAAACCCCTCCCCTCCCCCCCGCACCACCAACCTTTCGTTATGTTCTAATGGGACTTTAATGTGGTTTTAACTTTCCTAATGTGTTCACAACTTCTGGCGATTAAAACAGTCTTGTCCATCACATCGGCCAGGAGGTAAGGGAGCTGCAGATGCTGTTTATTTTCCATACACCAGCTTGTTCCCAGTCGAACTGATTTTTCGTACCAGTGCCTTCTCTGCTAAAGGTGGTGCCACCTATCCATGTCAACCAAAGCATCACGCTGCCTACCTTCTTTGCTCCACTTCACCCCTTTGAGGGGTGATTGCACCAAAGAACACTGGATGGGTGATCAGCTCTTTGTAGAAGTGCGCTTGAACAAAGAAGGGGAAAGCAGTGCCGAAATGGACTATCTCCAGATGGATTGTACTCTGCAACGCATTGGCCAAAAAGCATCCCTTTGAAGGCTTTCAGGCTCATTCTACCAAAGCCGCGACCACTGTTGGCTCGCGGAGTTCCCGAAATCTGTCAGGCTGTGATGTGGGCAACCTTGTACACATTCACCAAATGCTACTGCCTTGACAGCTGTAGTGGCAAGCATTTTACCCGTTTGGTCCTACACAACTTTTTGGTCTGAACCAGTTTGCAGACCTTCCTCTGGGGAGGTATTGCTTTGGTATCTATTCTAAGGTAAGCAATTTGTGACTAGAAGTCTCTATCAGATGAACAAGCTACGGTGATGCCTTATTTGATAGACTCTTATCGAGCTGCAGATTCTTTACCGCTCATCCCAACCTTCTAACTTCTGCGAACCAGTCTTCCTACCTAAACCGGTCCTTGTAGGCTTAGTTTCTGCACACAGGTCAATCATCCTTCTGATGTGGCTCCACACTTCTGGTGAGGAAAGAGTCGCATATCGAAACTGATGTCAGCGTGCTGGGATGGCACCTATATAAGCACTGCGCATGTCACATCAGACGCCGAGCTAATCTGTGCTACTTACTGGCATGTAAGGGGTAACGGTCAAGATTTTCCAAATCCAGTCTGATGCCTGGGGAATATTTGACGGTAAAGAATCAGGGTTAGAGTCTACCAGATAAGGCGTTACCGAAGGTAAATAAGTTGTTCTTTAGTGACATTGTAATATTGTAGCTGATTACAATTTGAGTGACTGGTTAGTTGTTTAATTTGGTCTTGTCTCCTATAAATAATGCAATGTGTGGTGCAATTGAATGGCTTGCTATTTAAAAACATCAATAGAAAAACAGCAACATCAGTGAGTATTTTGAATTTCAAATTCTTATTGCCTATTTATTTTTGTGGCATATGCTTCCATTGGAAAAAACTGTTGTAGCAGCTTGCCAAGACCAGACCTTTTGGCTTTGCCAATGCTTGTCTTGAAACTGGACTAATACTTTTTCTGTGATTGAATCAGATCAGTCCTACCGGTTATCTTGCCTTTTGCAGAGTCCTGAGAGGTGTTGGCTGTAGAAAACTGGATTATTAGTTGAATAAGTCTGCAATGTTCGGTCTGCTGGGAACCAAGTACCCCATTATAGCAGGTGACTCTCCCAGGGTAGTGAGGCAGAGATGTCCAAAGTCTACTTGGGGGAGGTGGTGTGAGTTACCAACCCAGTGACATAATTAACACCACCCAATGCATCCTGTCCAGTCAGTTACTTATAAAACTTTTTACTTGATGGAAGGCGAAAATACCTTTGGTTACACCCTCCTAATAGTAAACCGCCCTGTAGAGCCCTGAACCCTATAACCGCAATACCCACCAAATATATGCGACACAATACAATGGGATGTAGTTATCAAAAAGCTGGCCTAGGCGAGGTGTCATTCATAAAAGCAGAATTATGTCTCTGTGAACCAGCACAACACCATTAAAATCACTTAAGATGGAGCCATCTTCCAATCACATTCATTAATACCTTTAAGGAATTGCTGCATGGGAAAAGTTGCAGTTTGCTCCCGAGAGCACACTTCAGGTCTCTAAACTTCGCAAATCTGATAGACGTCTAGCTACATATTCCTTAACTTTGAATTCTCTCCAGGCCCCAGTCTGGATCCAGAAAGTTTTAAGCAGTACCTCTGTGCGCCGGGTGGCTGTGTTGTACGGCTTCGCGATGACTTCTCAGGACATGACGTCAGTGGAGCCATATAAATCCTTCTAGCGAGCGACGTCAGTTTCTTCTTTTCCGCCCTGTAACGCGGATCCAGGAAAAGTGGTTCCTCTGGCCTCTTTTTATTTTTTGGCCTACTCGACGCCTTCTGCGTCTGGAACAGTGTGCCGATGCCTTCGGGCTTTAAAACGTGCAAGACCTGTACGCGGCATATGTCGGCGACGGATCCGCATACCATTTGTATGTGGTGCTTTCGAGAGCACCACGACTCCGAGGAGTGCGACGCCTGTCGGAGGCTGAAGCCCAAGTCGTTACGGGAGCGTCGGATGAAGTTGCTATCGGCCCGGCTGTCCCGTTTGGAATCCAAGCGGTGCCGATCTCCATCCTCTTCTAAAGATCCTGCTCGGGGCAGGTCGAGAACCCGTTCCCGTGGACTTCGCTCATCGAAGTCAGGTAAATTGAACAAGAAGTCGAAGTCACGGAGGCCCTCGGCCTCGCGAAGTCATGACGCTGGTGCCAGTTCCTACCGGTGGCCGGTGCGCAGGAGTCGACCCAGAGTTTTCCACCATATCCTGGCGAGGGGGCGACTAGGGCCCAAATGGAAGTGTTTCTAGGCTTTACAAGCCTTTTTTGGGTCATAGTCTCTCCCTGGAGTGCCTTCGGGTCCCAAAGAGGTGGAGGGGACTCTAATTGGACGTACCGCGGCAGGTTCGCACTTGGCACCGATCAAGGACCCTGACTCCATGGCTGGAGTCGCTACGACGTTGGGAAACAGCCCGGTGCAGCTTCCTGCTATGATGTCAGTGGCGTCCGCATAGGGTGACTTGGAAGCTGTGCGACACTGACGACACCCGTAGTGGTGGACGTCGAAATGACGCTGTCTCGACATTGTTCAGTGCCAGAGACGCCTTTTCTTGCCACTCGGGCTCCTGTTCTTCTACAAATTGAGGATGAGGCTTTTTTGGTTGCCATTTCCCCAGTTTTGCAGGACGAGCCTGCAGATGCTGGTTGTATTGAACCTTTGGGTTCTCTTGGCCTGCTGCCTGTAGGAGGTTCTTTGGATTTTGGTGGGGATGTCAGTCTTCAACCGTCACCAACCTATGATTTACTTTCACCTCCTAGAATAGCAACAGAGGCTAGTGCAGCTTTTGCTAGGGTCATTAAACGGGCTGCTGACATTTTAAAGCTGCAGCTGCCTGTGGTGACTTTGCCCTCTGAACCTTTATTGGATCTGCTCTAACAAGGAGGCACTGCGGTTGAGCCTTTGCTTCCTTTTCGAGAGTCTCTATAAGACATTCTTTTGGGGTCATAGACCAAGCCAACTTCAGGAGTCTCTTTTGAGTGTGCCATTGCACACCGTCATCGACCTGCTCCAGGGGACCCTGTTTGTCTTTCTCAGCACCCTAAGGCTAGAGGGCTTGTTGTGCAGGCAGCTTCGGCTTCGCGGAATTTGAAAACTCCTTCTTTGCTTCCACCGAGCAGGGAGTCTTGGTTGGAGACATGTGGCCAAAATTTGTTTGCGTCCACTAGTTCGGCGCTAAGGTCTTTGAACACGTCCTGTTTTTGGAAGGGCTTCCTTTGCCTTATGGGATTCGGTCGACCGTCTACTTCCTTCTCTTCCATATGAAGTTAGAGCTGAACTATTTCAGCTGGTACAGGATGGTCGTGAAATGGCTAAGTTCACTATCAGGTCGGCGATGGACACTACAGATTCCGTAGGTAGGGCTATGGCTAGATCGATAGCTCTAAGGAGGCACGCTTAGCTGCGTGAATCTACTTTCCCCGAGAATGTTCGGGAGAGCCTAAAGGACTTACCTTTTGATGGCCTCAATTCAATAGCCATGCTGATTCTGCAGTCCTGTGCCTCATGGCTGGCAACTTGTGATTGGACCTAATCGGTTCTTGTTTATTTTGTTCTAGGAGGTCCACGGCTGTGGTCTCTGTTATGGTTTTCATGGCATTAGTAGTGTTGAAGTTTAAGCACTGTTTCGGACTTATGGTAGACTATTACCCTCCGGGATTGAGTCTTTACTTCCCGGATAGGGTTTGCAGCGTGGTACCTGGCTTAATTTCTTTTCCATGATCTCTGATGAGCTTGGCTCAAGAGACTATACCCCTTTTTATGGGTATATGACTTAGTCTATGTGGAGTGCTGGTTTGCTATTGTATAGCTCTTCAGGAATGCTACCTTGGTAGAGTCATCCTTTACTGTAAACTCTGGCTGTTATATCGCTGTGTCCTCCTTGGACTTCGCATTATGTTCTTCTAGAACTATTGTAGTGAGCAAAGGCTCTATTTTCTTCTTGTGAAACACTTTCACAAGGTTCTGTTGCATTTTCACGCATTTGTTTTTTTTTTCAAAACCAGTGGCTTCTGTGCGATCTGTTTCTCTTCCTAAGTATTTCTTTGAGTGCATCAGAGCTTTGAAGAGGTTTAGCAGGTGGATCGTGCTTTAGTTTGCAATTCACATTTTGCATTTTTCGAATGTTATTTGCTATTGATTTCTTCCTTTAGGGTAAAGAACAGCGTTCAGTATAAAATGATTTTATTACCCCAATACAGTCAGTATCTACCCATGCTGTATACGTATCCGTACGCCACGTTGTGGGGCAGTATATTTAACCCTGCTCCACGCTGTGGTGTGGTATTTTGGCAATGGTTGCATTTGGGTCACCTTGCCCCAAGTTATCATAAATTGGTACATTCACCCTGCTGGTGAACGTTCTTGGTATATGTGGTTGTTTTCTTCTGACAAATCACATATACTGTTGTGGGAGTGGCAGTCTTCCCCCCTGTTTTCTTGGGACAATGTTATTTTTTTTACAAAATCTCTCATTTCAGGGATGTTATGTATGATATATGGAGCATACATATTACTACGTGTTGCTGCGTTTCTCACATTGTGTTATCTCATAGGTATTGTAGGTGCCTGTTGTAAGGAAGTGGGTTTCTGTTGCAGTAACCCCCCCACTTTTTGCCAGACCACTGATGCACTTTGACTTGATGTGCCCTGGGTCCCTGCCAATCCGGTTCCCAGGGCCGTGTTCTTTCCCCAAAACTGTACCCAATTGGCATCTCTGGCCACAGGTCAGCCCCTGGTAAAGGGTACCACAGGTACCCAGGGCACTGTGACCAGGGAAGACCTCTAAGGGCTGCAGCACTTATTGTGCCACCCTTAGAGGCCCTGTACCTTTACACACACACACTGCCTTTGCAGGCTGCGTGTTTTGGTGCAGAACAAAGTGAAGAGTCGACATGGCACACACCTCTGTGGGCCATGCCTACAACCCACTGCCCTGGCATAGGTCAGTCACCCCTCTAGCTGGGTGCACTATACCAGTGGTGAGGGTACATGAGCCCTGTACCCCTACAGTGTCCAAGTCCATTCTTAGACATTGTAAGTGCAGTGCTGCCATTAAGAGTATATGGTGCTGGGAGTTTGTCATTACGAACTCCACAGCACCATAATGGCTGCACTGAAAACTGAGAAGTTTGGTATCAAACTTCTCAGCACATTAAACCCACACTGATGCCAGTGTGGGATTTAATGAAAAATGCACACAGAGGGCATCCTTGAGATGCCCCCTAAAAAACGACCAGCCTCTGGTGGGTTCCCTGACTGGTGTACACCAGCCTGCCACCACGAGACATGTTTCTGGACCCCTAGGGTGGGAGCCTACGCTCCCTGTGCCCAGAAACAAAGCCTTTCCTGGGCGGAGGTGTACACACACCCCCCAGGCCAGGAAGAGCCATCTGTGGCAGGGGAGCTTCAAAGGCCTGGCAGCCTTTGTAATGCGACCCCCCCAGCCTCTCCTGCTATCAGGAGCAGGCCCTCTTCCTGTCTCCCCTTCCTTTCGGCGGGAAGACAGGCGGGAAAACTAGCCAGCCCAGGAGGTGTGCCCACCTCTGCCAACTCCACCCCTCAGGTGGGGGAGGCGAGGTGAAGCCCACTCTCCAGTGCTCGCCATCTTGCAGATGGCGGGCACTCCCCAATCAGGACTAGGGATTGTGCTCACTCCCCCACGTGGGGTGAGCACACCAAGGGTGTAGTCACCCTAAGGCCAGTAGCCCATTGGCTACTGACCTCAAGACCCCTAAAACGCCCCCTAAATACAGTATTTAGGGGGCAGCCCTGAACCAGGAAGGCAGATCCAGCAACAACAAGAAAAGGAAGAAGGACGAGAAGCCGTGCAGAGCTAACAAGAGGATGACGCCCACTGACTTGGCCCCAGCCCTACAGGCCCGTCTCCCCTCGAACCTGCTCCTGCAAAACCCTGGCGCGGCCAGCAACCTCAAAAACCCCGGAGGACCTGCCTGCCTTCACTTTCCAAGCTGTTTCTCCTGTGAACACCGGACGTGTTTGAACTGCAGCTTCTGGTGCCAGCCAGGAACCGCGAATCCCGCACACTGCACCCGCCGAATCCGGCCCGAGTTAGAGTGGGCAAATACCCAGAGGAGGTCCCCCCGGCGATCCTGACCCGAGATCCGGCGACCCCTGACCTGCCTCAAGCCTCCTGACGACGCCTGCAGCCTCAATCCAGAGGACCCCCCCTACCGCGACCAGAGCGGGTAAAAAGTCCGACGTCCCAAGGCACCCCTGCACCCGACGCCCCACGGCCTTGTGTGCCCAAACCAACGGTGCCTAACCAACCCTCTACATCCCAACTTACCCCTCGAAGTGGTGGTTGCTCCTGGAAGATCCTCGTCCCCGAGCCTGCAGTGTTTCTTTGTCCCGGAGAATCTCCATTGAAATCAACAGGGCACCCGACCTCAAAACAGCACCCTGCACCCAGCTGCCCTAGTGCCGCTGAGGGTGCCCCTTTGGTGCGAACTTGGTCCCCAACGTACCCTGAGCTTAACCCTAGGAGCTATGCTCCCACAACCCTGTGGCCTGCTTGCCAGCAGCCACCAACCGGAGTCCCCCTATCCTCCATAGGATAACATTGGGCCTCAACACTCTGCACCCGGCCGCCCTAGTGCCGCTGAGGGTGCAACAACCGTGCATCACTGACCCTGGGAGACCCCCGAGTCTTGCCCTAGAACCCTAACTCAAAAGACCGATTACTTACCTCAAAACCGATAACTCATTTTTCCTCATAGGATAACATTGACACTTTTTCTTCCAAAAAGTTTCTAAGTGTCGACTTTTGAAAACTACAAATATTCCTTAAAAATCAGCCGAATAACAAACGCATTTTCTCAACTGTTTTCAGGAAATGCCCCAGTGCTGAATCTAGGATCCAGCACTGAGTAAGAAAAAGTATCGATAACCTAACTTACCTGTGAATTGAATTTCCTTCCATAGGATAACATTGATGGTTCTGGGTGAAAAAAGTTTCTAAGTGTCAACTTTTGAAATACAAGAATATTCTTTAAAAATCGTACAAACTACAAAAATGTAATTATTTACCTGTTTTAAGTAAATGTCCCAGTGCTGAATCTAGGGGTCCAGCACTGGATTACAAAAGTAACGTTCAAGTAACTTACCTATGAATTGAATTTCCTTCCATAGGATAACATTGATGGTTCTAGGTGAAAAAGTTTCTAAGTGTCAACTTTTGAAATACAAGAATATTCTTTAAAAATCGTACAAACTACAAAAACGTAATTACTTACCTGTTTTAAGTAAATGTCCCAGTGCTGAATCTAGGAGTCCAGCACTGGATTACAAAAGTAACGCAAAAGTAATTTTACCTGCATTTACCTTAAGCCATTCATTTCAATGTACTGCATTTACTAAGTATTGCAACCTACTGCATCCACTGTAAACTAAATCAAGTACAATCTTCATTGCTTTTTAAAACTGTGTACAACAAGTAACTTATTACTGAAAAGAATTGAATGCTTACCTGTATCAGGCTTGCTTGGTTCTAAAATAAAATAACAGTATATTTTTTATACAAAAACAATTGGCCTAGAGTTCAGTTCTTGATTGTGTGAATTCACTTGCTGACTAAGTGTGTACATCAAATGCTTAACACTGTCCTCTGATACTGCCTTACTGCTCGACCAAGCTACCACTTTAGAGAGTAAGGTTCTATCTAACTTTAACCTCTGCCAAACCTCTGGAGACCCTTGGACTCTATACACACTGTACCTCACTTTGGTGCAGTATTTATAGAGCCAGTTTCTTACACCTGTTGACAAGGCTGTACCTCTATTTAAACTGCACTTTATGTGCGCCCCCTTTTGCTACATCATTTGTGTTCTTTTTTGCTTGCCCTGGTGTTCGGAGCTTATTGAGACTTAAGTTATGTTCTGTCTTTCGAACATTGATACTGTAGTGGCAAGTTTTACATGCCCCTGCGATCTTGCAATATTCATTGGCCGGTAGAATTCTGTGAAGGGATCGGCCAATAGGAGTATCTGCTGATACAGTTCTGTATATGTTCAAGGCATGTGTGCTCTAGATACTCATGCTTTGCATACTCCTGCCATTTAGAGCTGGGACAAGATTATTTTGCTTCAAAGAATTCTATATCTATATATATATTTGTCTATATATGCATCTTTTGTGTTATTGATTGATTGTGGACGCTTCATATTGTCCAGACTTTATTAATCATGACAAAAGGGTGTTGTTTATATTTCCTTGGGGAAATGGGTTCTAAGGTCCTATTAGGTTTCCAGTAGGGCATCTTTTATGCTGCTTATTGTCAGAAGCAGAAGAGATTGTGTCTTATCAGGCATTTGACCCTTTTGGTCCTCCAGTCTTCTTTCCCCTTTTTTAGGGTAAATGGGTCATGTCTGTCCTCTGCCAGAGGACGCTTTAAGTTTAAAGACAACTCTTAAAGCCCTTTTTAACTCTGTCCCTTGAAGGACTCATTTTGTCGGGCATGTACAGTTGCTTTGATTTATATGTTCCATGACCGAAGTCGTAGGTGCTATTAAGAGACAAGTGCTTGTTTTACTATTCCACTTGATTTTCTCTGGCCTCTACGGTTGCTTTTATTTGTATGCTTCAGGATGGGAGTAATAGGTTCTATTAAGAGCCGTGCCTTGTTTTTCTATCCCACATGCATTTTTGGTCAGTCGTTAGTTGACCGCCTACTTCTCCTTTAGAACTTTTGTGGGATTAGTTTGCAGACCCCCACCAGTGGGGTATAGCTATGGTACGTAATTCAAAGTTAAGGAATCTGCGGCTATATGTCTCTATCAGATGTAAAAGTTACTTACCTTCGGTAACGTTATATCTGGTAGAGACACAGTTTAGCCGCAGATTCCTTAATTCCCTGCCCATCCTCCCTGCTCTGCAAATGACTTTGAGGTAAGGGTTATACCCTTTCAGTGATGAATTGATATACCAGTGATCGCTATCTCAATCTATTTTGGGACTAAACCAATCGCTTGACTTGGCCACTTAGCTTTTGTTTAGATTTTCCAATAACATCTATTTCTAAATGTGTGTGGTTGGTAGAATGGGGGTGTGCTCTCGCTCTTTTTCCTCTGGATGACACAGCGAGTAGTATTAATTTCTTTGTTCTTTATATGAAGTCTTCTTGTTTTCATACATTTACATTGCTGCTGTCAATTATCACGTAATGTTGTAATTTAAGACACAACTGGGTGTTGTAGGTTTTGCCATACCTTTTCTTACCATTGCGGAATGGTTTATAGAGTACATAGTCTTTTCCCTATTATAGGGGTTATTCACCGGAGCGTAGAGTTTCATGTAGCCCTGTGTTTGATTTTTTTCGGAGGTGTTGTTTAAAATCCACGTCTGGTATTAATATACCATTTGATGTGATTACTTTATTAATGTTTCAAAGACTTCTGATCTTTTTTGGCTCACTGTTTCCACATCCAGTTTCTGTAGTGGCTCCGCGTTCTGGCGCGGAAGGATTTCATAGAAGAAACCGACGTCCGCGCGCCAAAGGGGACTTATATGGCTCCTCTGACGTCATGTCCTGAGAAGACGTCTTTGCGGAGCCGTACGACGCCGTCCCCCGGCACGCAGAGGTACTGCTGAAAAATTTCCGGATTTAGACTGGCGCCTGTAAAGAATTCAAAGTTAAGGAATCTGCGACTAGACTGTGTCTCTACCAGATATAGCGTTACCAAAGGTAAGTAACTTTTACTTCTTGGGGAATATTGATTTGTGCTGCTCTTCCTCCTCACACAGGACCAGTCTCCTGTCTGGGCACCTGCCACTTCTCCTGGGCCTTTCTGAGCAGCATCCCTAGGACCTCAAGGCAGAGGTCCTTCCCTGCCTGCACCCTCCTATGCTCCTCCACTTGCAAAGCGTCCAGGTCTGCGGAGGTCCTGCAGAACCAATCCACAGAAGATTCAGGAGACCCTTCTATGCCCCCAAAGCAGGGCCATCCCTCTGTCTCTCAGCAGTTAGGAAGAAGAGTGCTATTAGCCCTGGAGAAACGGGTCCTAGTCCCCAGGTGCCAACTGGATTGGGAAGTCCATAAGCCCATTTTCGTAGTGGGGTTAAGTATCTACTCTCCTCCAGCAGAGCATTCCTCTGGCATCACTTCCCCCAGGTACAGACTGTTCTCAAAAGCCTCTCCCTTGTGTAGGAGTTTTTAAGACTGGGTGGGAAGTTCTAGAAGTAGGAACCCCTGCCCAATCCTTGGGTGACACTCCTCTCCACTCCAGCCCCTCCTGCAGAGCATTTTGAGAATTTCCAAGATGGCTCTGTCAAGTGATCTTTTGAAAGACCTTCTCTGAGAGCCTAAGCACTGCCCCTAACTACCACAACTGCCTGTCCTCTTCACTTCAAAACTTTAAAGTGCTGGGACTGGCTCCAGAGGATTGGCTAGCCTCCTTTGTTTAAGTGAAGTTGAACCTTCCCAGTCCAGGTGCAATGTGATGTCATTAGCGCATGCAGGTTCTATCCCCACCCTCACCTCTCCCAGGACTAGGCCTAATTACTGACTCATGGCGTCATTGTGCGTACAGGCATTTGATCTTCCAGCTGGCCAGAAGGGTATTTAACTTGGCCCCGCAGTGTGAGTCAAACCTCAAATCTCAAAAGGAGCGAAGTCAGAGAAAAAGGCTAAATCTTGAATACCACAAGAAGTGCAGATGTGTAGATATTGTCAGACCTGCATTTGGGATCCCGATGCCCCATAAGATTGGAGCTCTAAACTCATTTCTAGGCCTAACTATGATGAAACTGTAGTTTGCTGCAGACTCTGCCCATAGTGTAGAATACAGTAAAGCACACGTTTCAATCACTACAGATGTACATACTCTGTTAAAGTCTACTCACATTATAAGGCCTGTACCAGGTCAGCACCAATCAGAGTGATCCCTTCTGCATCAGGCTACCTGTGTACAGATACCAGGCTGAGCTAGACAGTAGTCCCTTACTCAGCCCGCTCACATGCAACCAGCCCGATAGCCTCTTACCCTTTATGATCAGCAGCTGACCTTATCTTGGGAGGCGGACACAACAATTAGTACTGCCAATCCATTATAACACAGCTTAGTGATTCTCAGGTTGTGTGACTCGCTCAACAGCAGAAGCCCATAAACCAGGCAGTACAAAAAGTGAACAATTCTGGGGCATTAAATGTGCAGAATTAGTTTCTCACATACTAGCTGTGAAGACCTTTCCACTTCCATATCTTGAAATTACGCCTTTGTAGATATGTTACTGGTAATTGAGGTTTTTTATGTTTGAATTAATCTTCGTTTCATATTTCTCAAGTTCCTTGAGTGAACTTTGCCTGGTAAGTAGGATGCCCAATCAAATCTTTCTTTATTTGATTTATAGAAAACCATAAAAGAGTACATAATATTCATAAACCCAATTTTTACATTATATAAAATAATATAACAGTTCAGCAGATCAAGCAAATATTCCTAGCCTTAATTACATAGTGGTTTCCTGATTCTAAGTGCCATATTTATACATTCAATCAATGCCAACAGATGTTAAGAGACTCTAGTTTTTGTAGATACATAAAAGCAGGTCTTTATTGTTTAAAGTTCTGTAAACTGTTCAAAAATGTTGATTGTTTTTTTATAAAATGTACAAAAAAAGGATAAAAGTGCTTTGTACCAATACGTTGTCACACAGACTAGTGTTCTTAAATCATTTCTCCATTTTGAGGTAAGCTACCATAAAATGAATCCTGTTAAGGCAGAGTCAAGTCAACCGAAAACAATGTTGGGATTGTAAAACAAATCGCAAATAGGGCTGAGTACCATCGGTCATTAAAGCAAGTCATTCACAGTAACTTCTGGTTTAATCATTTAAATACAATCCCTTTTCTATGCCACCATTGATCTTAGTTGAAATATGAATACATATTTTGACATAACTTAGGACCCAGGGTCTGTGACATTTAAAGATATGCTTATGGACTTATACATGATGTTTTTAAAAGCATGATATAATAGTAAATCTGATACAAGTGATTTGTTAAAACTATTTTCAACTTTAGCCCAAATGGAATGAACAAGGAATAGAATGTACAATTTTATAATGTCTGCAATTCAACTGTAGTCCTAGTTCTTTATGCGTTAAACAGTCTGAGGTACGTTTAGGGACACACTGCTCAGGTCATAAAACCTAGATATAAAGAGTCACTCTTGGCCTTAGTGTAATTTCCTAGTTTTGAGACATAGCTCAGCCGTACCCAGCCCTTTTCTGAAGCAGAATTGAAAGTCTAGCAATATGTCATCTATTAACTGAACCCAGCAATATCCTGCTGGGAACTCAACCCAGCAGGTCTCACTAAGAAAAACAAATGGCCAAACTCGACAGAAGCTGAACCAGCATTGGAGAGACAGAACCCAGAGTGCCCAAAAACTCCAAAAAGCCCAGTGGAGAGAACGGACTGAGGCAGGCACAGAATGACAGACCACAGCTGTGGTCACGGCATGGAAATACAAGCACAACAGAATTTGCAACAGAGTGATCATTGACCTTAATTCACTGTAATGAGGTCAGTATGCCTGCTGCAGAAGGAGACTGAGGAGTCCAACTCGTGACCTGCTGAACATAGCCACTGCCAGTTTCTGGTGTGTAAACCACTGTACAAATCCAGATATATACAAAAAGGAAAAATGTCATTGACTTAGCCTTCGGTCTCATATAATGGTTCCACAGACCTGAGATGGAGGAAGCACTGTAGAGGATCCCTCAAGATGCAGTGTTAGCCTAGATACCACCCACCCCTAACACCAGGCGAGGTGGAGGAAGCAAACACCCTTGACCCTGGAATCTGTTAACAGCCGAAGGTCATCCAGCTGCAGCAAGGACAGATTGGAACACTGCTAGGGAACCAGCAATCTGGATGAAAGACTGCAGCTGTGGCCACAAGCCCTAGGCAAAAACCCTTTAACCACACTCATAAGAAGCACAGGTGGAACCAGACAGTGGCAGGAGCCCTTGCAGAGTTTGGGCAGATCATAGTTCCTTTCTTTCCAAGTCCTCTGACATGGATTTGGTGCTCCACTCCCAACTTCTAGTTTTACAACAATTTTCAAAACTTTACAGAGCAGTGTAAAGTGTATTATCTTCCACGAAAGCAAAAGTATTCAAGCCGTGCAGTAACTGCAGGAAGCAGATGTCTGTTAAGATGTACATAACATGTGCCTTTTGTGCTTGGGCTCCTGTCATGACTCAAAGCTCTGTGATGTGCCCTCTTGCATCACTAGCCAGTCCAGGAGCGGGAGGCAAAACTCTGTTGCTGACCCTGAGATTGCTGTCAAAGAATGGCTCCTGCTGTAAATTTTGGGGCTGTTAACAACCCTGTCCCACTCAAATTGCTGTTCCCTCTGTCATCCGGTAAGACGAAAACAATTCATAAGCCCAAGGAGGCTAGCGAGTACTCTACTCCACCCTGCCACCGGAATCGGGTGATAAGGTTCAAGGGTGTCAAAGTAAGGTTTATTCTCTGCGTGTCTTATGATTCCGATCCAGTTCTGCAGTTAATCCGAATTCCCTGGGCCATAATTGACCTCACAGCAATTTGCAGTCTTCACGGAGGCCATGCTGCAGCATTATTAGACTTGAGGCTCCCGCTGATGTGCACTGTACTAGAAGCAGCTCTAATTGGACTTCCCTCAGCAGGCTCTCCCTCTGCACCAACTTACCCCTCAGGAACTGTGCCCATTCTGGGGCCGGTTCATCCTTCGCTCCAGTACCAGGGTCCACTGCAGTCCTTCTGTACTAATACTGACTCTACTGGTACCAGCCTATAGGACCCGACCCTGATGTGAGTATCTGACCCCCAAGTCATTGTAGGCTCCCTCCAGGCAATATCTCTCTGAGATCACAAAGGTGCAACAAGTCAATTTGCAACCACACTATAATCTTTGGCCTCCGCCTTTACTATCAAAAGCTGGAGGCCTTACTTGGATCCTACTCTGAAGCAGTTCAAGGTATGCAATGTTGAGGTGGACTCCAAGCTGGTGGCCAGAGGAATTGGGCCCCGCTCCGACTCCAAAAAAAGGTGGTCAAAAACTTGGGCGTCCGTATAGATCAGAAACGAACACTAGGAGAGCATGTCTCCTCCACTGCGGGGGCATGCTTTCACACCCTCAGTCTACTTTGAAGAGTCTTCCCTTATCTACCCTCTTCTACACGGAAAGTTTTGATTCAGGGATTAGTGTTAAGCCGCCTGGACTACTGTAATGCCCTGCTGATCTCAGCCAACGAAGTTTCCTTAAATAAACTGCAGGTAGTCCAGAACACGGCGGCCCGCCTAGTTGCCATCGCCCCTCCCAGAACGGCCTCCTTACCCATTTTACAACAACTGCATTGGCTCCCAGTGCGGAAGCGGATCAAATTCAAGATCTGCTGTATGGTTTATAAATCTCTGCATGACATGGGTCCCTGCTACATTTCAGATAAACTTGTAAGGTACCTGCCTTCTAGATCCCTTCGGTCAGGATCAAAATCACTACTTTGCACCCCACGATTTAAAAAAGCTTGCTTGGGTGGTAAAGCCTTTTCCCACCTTGCCCCCCAACATTGGAACCAACTCCCCATTCATCTACGACAATGCCCCGACTACCTGAGATTTAAACTGCTAAAAACCTCTGTTCTGATGTGAGTCTTCTTGGTTGACGGTAGCAGTCACAGCGCAGAGATACCCCTGCTGGGGTGATTCGGGCGCTTTATAAGCCAATATCAATTAAATATCAAATATGCAAAATGTTCCTCATGCCACTGATTAAGATGAGGGGAACAACGTATTCCTGCCTTACTATACTGATGGGCTGTTCCTAGATAAACAAAATCCCATTGGGCTAGATATGTACTTCGGAGCCACCGTTGCCATTCAACAAGGCTTTTACGGGCACACTTGTGGCCACTTAGTCCAAGGTGTGCTCGGGTCTTCTGATCCATTGACCTGTTGCCAGGCGGCATAGGCCAGACCCGTGATTGAGATTTTCTGGCAAGGCATCTTACTCCTGAAAGCATACACATGGAGATGATGGACGGAGCGCTGAAACTTTTCAGACACTCACCCCCAATCACAGATCTGGGTTGAATCCATCATCGTTCTTTAGCTCACTTCGCCACCCAAGTTGAAGGGGTAGGCCCAGACGTGGGTCCCTTGCTCACTTTGCCACTGTATTCAAGTTAGCTTGGCTGATGAGGGGTGTTACCCCGAAACCTGTCCCAGGATGCTTGTTTCCGGTCCAGGGAAGACCTGGCTTGGCAGTTCCGGCTGGACTGTTCCCATGAGGAACGGGGTCAAGACTGATTTGCATGTGGCTGGGTTTGAACTGGGGTGGCGAAGTGAGCTAAAGAATGATGATGGATTCAACCCAGATCTGTGACTGGGGATGAGTGTCTGAAAAGTTTCAGCACTCCATCCATCATCTCCTTGTGTATGCTATCTTACGCCTGAAAGCCAGATGGTACAGATGTCAATCAATAACGACATCCTTCGACTGTGTGGGTAGAGCTATTGGTACCACTGTTCTTAGAAGGCTTGCCTGGATGCGGAAAAGTGGATTTTAATATTGTCTAGGCGTCACGTAAGGGCATGCCCTTTGACAGCTCTAGGTTGTTTGAGGACAGGGTGGATTCACAGCGAGAACAATTTAAGGACAGTGGAGCCACCGCATAATCCTAGTCTCCTGCAAAACCATTCCTTCCATAGTCCAGGAAGTTGGGTAGTTATTCCAGGGGGCCGGCTTACACACCCCAGCCTTCCCAACCTGTGCAACCGCAGCAGGCCCATCCTTTTCAGGACAAAATTCATGACAGTGGTCCGAAGCGGTTTGCACCAGCAGGAACAGCTCTCCTCTACCTCTTCCTGTCCTGGTGTAGCGTCTGCCAAGCCACTTTAACTTGCCTTCACAGACACATTCTCAGCAGGTAGAAGGCAGGATGTAACATTTCCCCCCCCTGGCTGGAGTACCATCATATCAGTCAGATGGGTCTTACAAATCATTCACAAGGCCTATGCCTTTAATTTCCTCCCTGCCCCATTCCTCAAACCATCAAAGTGACTCATCAGACCATTGCACAACCTTGCTAAAGGAAGATGACCATCTGTTGGTCATAGATGCTTTTCAGCAGTTGCCAGCTTTAGAGAGAGGAGTACTATTTGTGCTACTTCTTTGTACTTAAAGACTGAGGCCTCAGGCCTTTACTGGACTTCGTTCACTGAATACCCTTCTGTTTAAAGGCAAGTTCAAAATGCTCACCCTGTCCCAGATTCATCCTGCTGTGGGCCCAGGAGACTAGAGGATGTCCTTGAACTTGCAGGACCCATATATTCACATGCCAGTTCTCCAATCCCGCTGGTGTTAACTGCAGTTCACACTATGTGTTTTCAATTTGACGTGATCCACTTTAGCCTTACCTCGGTGCCGCAAGTGTTCACCAGTGTGGTGGCGGGGATAGCTGTCCATCTGTGGAGGTCAGGAGTACATGTCCCTGTACCTTGATGACTGGCTGCTCAAGATGAGTTTGCTGAAGTCTATTATAGACCACTTCCGGATGATGACTGAACTCCTGACAACTTTGGGGTTCTTCATTGAGCCACGTGTAATAGCACTGCATGATCAAAGGATCCCATGTGATAAGGCACCCCAACATGCTGAGAGATGATTTGCTACTTTCGGCTCTTTTAAAGGTGCCAGCAAGCAAGAAGGCACCACATCTTAGGCCACTTTCAAGATTACAATATGAAAAAGCCTTCTGATGATAGGATCAGTGTTCCACATTCTTGATTTGACTGGGGTCCAGGGATTATTAACGTTTGGCCTCAGTTTTTACTCTGTTTAGTTGCACATTTTGAGGAGTAATTTCTTACTGACAGTATTGTGATGTTTGTTAATGTCAAAGTAACCTCATCATTCTCCTGTTAAGCATTATTTTTCTAGAAAATTAATAGTTTTGTGAAACTATCTTTTAGTTTGTACCACTGCAATTATAGGCCATTATACCTTTATTTTGATAGGAAAGTCACTGGCATCGAAAGGACACTGGATTATCGTTCATTCGATTTCAGATGTTCCATAGCATACCAGTATTTTACAAACATGTTTTTTTTGCCTGAGATCTACAAGAGTTCACGGAAGTAAACTTTTTAATTGCAGTCATTCTGATTCGTGCCCCTCATGCACTGGAACTTTCCCTAGTGGAAGTCAGTGAAAAACCAAATGCCAAAAAGAGGCATCTGAATTGGCATTAAATGTATTAGTGATAAGATGAACAAACTCCTCTGTGGCGATCACTTTCCAGCAAGTCCTGACATCTGTATGCAAATTATGTTCCTGTTTACAAATGCGAGTAGTAGTTTGCTCCAATTAGGATGACAGTGAAGGTTGTTGCTACAGACTCGCATACTGTTTCTTTATCCTGTCCCACTTACCCAAAAGCAGAACCCAGATCTGGCAATTCAGAATTTACACCCCATGCCTACATGATTACACCAAATATGTTTATGAACGTTTTTGTTTGTTTTATCGTGCTTTGTATGTACTAGCAAAGATGATCAGTAGTCTCCCCATTAAGTTAAGAAATTTGATTTAAAATTATTTGTATTAAGGGGTTTTATCTAGACAGCTTCTCTTTTCCCAAGTGCTTCTGAAACTTCTGCTCCTGTCAGTAAACAAAGCTCTGCATTTGGGTCCTAATTTGAGAAAAATCATGTTCAGCCATTTCCTTGCAGTAGGTATGTTTAAGAGATTAAGACTAATTGACCATATGTACACAATTGCTATAAGCTTTGAAATGTTTGAAAGGCTACAACACATCTGTTTCTTGTGGCATTGATGGCCATTTCTTCTGTATTCTGTGACAGTCCCTATCCATGCTCTAAAGCAACAAAAGTTACTAAACTTGTATGAAAGAAGTGAATGGACACCATGCTCCTTTTTCTACCACTGAAGCCTCACAAACCCTCCTTAAATGTACGGGGTATAAAAATGTACCCCAAATGTAATATTTAGCATGATGATGCTGAGTTGCACTAGTTTTCTGTTGCTTGACTGTCCAAAGCAAACCAAGTTATCCTCTCAAACTCTGATTTTCATCTTAAAAATGCTTCATGGCTTCTTTACACCACAAATTGAAAGGACAAACGATACGGATATACTAGGGACTACAACTACGGACGGTCTGTACTTACAGCGAGGGGCCTACCATTGCTCTTCAAGACGGCCGTATTCTACTATAAATACGGCTCCTTATTGCTTTGTTCGCCATTAACGCTTGTGACACAGGCTTATAATAGTCCATCAGAAGCCACCTGCGAATTTGAATCTTGTGCACCACCATCTGTTATCAAACCTATTCAGGTCCAAGATGTGAATACCGTCTTGAAGTCCTTATTGACTATACTATTCGCGATTTGGTTCGGGTTACTCAAGTCTTATCCGATTTAATTTTGAACCATCAAAAGCTATTTTGAACCTCAACTTTCGAACTTACTACGTGTAATGATTGGCGAATTACTTTCTTCTTGTATCATAACAATCTTTTTAGAGCCTTGAGGAAGTCACGGATGTGACGAAACACATGTTGGCTGTTCTCATGTTCTGTTACAAGGACTGGATCACGATTTTACAATCCAAGAAACCTCAATTTGTAACCATATGTCTGAATCTTTAGTGTTTTCAGTCCTGCAAAATATTGTAAAAAAACGCTTTTAGCTAAGTTTGAATATTTACGGAATAAATATATGGATGTTTAGATGAGAAAATCTCTGGTGTTTTCCTGTGTTAAAATAGACTTTAGCCTCATTAGTCTTGACCAATAATGTCATATATTTGAATTCTAAACATTAGGAGTGCCGGGGTACATTTTGTTGTATACTAGTCTCACAGGTCACCTTCGTGGTTACCAGTGTTTTCTGCACCCAAGGTAGTGGGGTGTTTTCTACCCTGAGTGGCACCGTCTTACATTTTTTTGCCTCTTGAATCACTTAACTGTTATTTGTACATGGTAGCCCATTTTCCACATGTTCAATCGTTGATGTGCGACCCCTGTAACCACCATTACCGTTCTTTGATCTGTACAAATTGAAAGGTAATCTTTGAACCCAGGACCTCTCTTGAAAACAGTTGCATGTCTTCCCTTTTCAGGCAGCACAGGCAGACATGTAATTCTTTGTCGGATTATTTAATTGGGTTTGAGATTTTTTCCATTTGTTAAGTTAAGCACTTATTTTCCATGTGTTTGGAGCATTGAATAGTTGCAGTGCCACAAAAAAGGTTGATGGCAGTGGTAATAGCAAACTGCTAGCACATCTGTTTATATCTAAGGTAAGTACAAAAGATACAAAAATTAAGGTGTGCTCAAAATGGATCAACACTGTGCCACCTCAATAGTGTATATAAGTATATGAAAGAGAAGACTTTCCCATATGCACAAATAACAAACAATCCAGAGCACTACACAAGTATAGTAATTTCGATCTGCCACTCTTGCAGACCCAACTTTAATTTCCAGACATTCCAATCCAAAATTTGTTGAAACGCAGGTCAGTGGATGAACAACACAGCCGACACGTGTTTCGTCGTAATGACGACTTTTTCAAGGCTGTTGATACAAATAAAGGGCATTACATACTAGTAATAACTGCTGTTTGACATACTTTCTTGATGTCAGAGTTTGTGTATCACATTTATATCCTGACACTGTGCCGGAAAAGATAGCAAGTGTCCAGAGTATTTCCCTCCCATGTAGAAACTGTTAAAAACATAGAATCTTGTGGTCAAAAAGAAAGTCCCAATCAACAAAGAGGAAATTCACCAAGTGATGTCATCCCGAAAGGCGCATCGAAGAGACCAGATTAAAACAGGTCCTTCTGTTTGTACATGCAGTGAAGAGATGGTGTTAACACCACCATTCCGTGTCTCAGTAATGCACACAATAAGTAAAAGCAGGGAATTACCTCGTCAATCTGTTGCGGCAATGAAATCAAGAGAGAATCTCACACCTGTAGAGTATCCGAACAAGAAACGCAGTCCTTGGAGCCCCAAGGACTGGATAATCTAGGGAACGGTCTCTATTGTAGCAGACCTCTGGTTTATACCAAGTACTAGAAAGAAGGGAAAATATAAGATGTTTTAAAGAGGACATATTGTAGTGTAACATGAGACCTTTAAAAAGCAAGATCCTATTGTCAACAATGTAATTGCAAACAAACCCAGTGTAATCTACCAGAGGGGGCAAACTATACGCAATATACTATGTCCCAGTTTCTACAACCCTAAAAAACAAAAGGAAGGCCCGCTTTGGCTACGACCCCCACCAGTAGGTTTTTTTAAGTGTGGACAATAATGTTTGCCCGTATACACTAGATTAGATCAAACACTTTAAATACAATACCACCACTGAGCATAAAATAAAAACATTTATGAATTGTAATGCCAAATTTGTGGTGTATTGTATTGTGTGTGCAATAACATCTACATTGGTAGCACTATTAGGCCTTTAAAAGAGAGGATCCAAGAACATATACGAGTAATTATAAATGGTAATACCAATTATCCAATGGCTTTCCACTTTAATACGCATCATGGGACAGCAGAGCTACCACGGATCAAATTCCAGGGCTTGGGGGTGGCTTTGGACCACCCGAGAAGTGGTGACCGGACACACACATTAGGAAAACTTGAAACGACATGGATTACCAAACTTAGGTCAGTTGATATGGATAGAGAACTGTTTGTATTTCTAAAGGAGTGAAAGTTTTTTAAAAAGCAGCAAAGTTGATTTTATGCTATCCTATAAACTCTGCTTTGGCAATACGTGGGTTCTCGAACATCCTATAACCACCGGGTAGTTTTACAACTGCTAATCTTGGTATTTGGTAGATGTACCTTAAATACTCTGTAACCTAAGGTCAGTTATGCAATTACAATCTCTACGAGGGTACGATGTACTGAAAAAGTTCTGTATTTGTCATCTGCTTGTCATGTAACCTGTTACATAAGATTCATGTGGAGACTACTAGTTTTTGCGATACCTGACACCAATTGACCCATCAGCTATGAGGTCCATTGTGTTTTGGTTTAACTCCGCCTGATTATGTTGAAAATTACTTGTATCCATTTGACTGTTTACATTTACTATGTTGTAATAGCACAGAATAGAGGCATGTCTATGCCTATGGGTTAAATCTGCTTTAATACCTTGGCATCTCTGCTCTCCTGTGCACCACGTGACCAATTCACTTACTTACAAAAGCTTTTTTCTGCTTTTTCTCCTTAACGTTTACCTTTCTAAATTCTTGACCGACAATCCAGCTAACAGTTCAAAACTTATGAATAGGTTGAGGGATTTATATTTGACTCTAGGACGTGATGTTTTACTTTAGGTCTTTACTTGTGCGTTTAGGAGCCTTGGTGATACTTAGATACGCATTTTTAACCTCAATATGGCGGTTAAACATGACTTTTATATCATTTCGTGCACCGCTCCAAAATGGCGCTCCTGTTTTAGACACTGACTTTTTTTTTTCGATTCCGTCTTCTGTTGACGCACATACGTGGTTTCCTGTGACTTCAAAAGTGAGAGTCAACCACCCGGGTCACAAGACGCTTGTATACAGAGTTATTTTGCGAGCCGCTACGGGTGAGTCTCTTTTAATAAGTCTGTCTTTCCCGTTGTCGATATTACTTTGTATCTACCTTAATATTGATTCTAATTCAGGCAATGATGATTTGTTGCAGGCTCAACGTGCACATATCGGGCCGACCATAGCCTGTGTTCCTTTTGCTGTTCCCACCAAACGTGGTGGTGAACGTTGACAATTTTGAGGTATGTGAGTTTGGCATTATCAATGCATATCCTCTAACTTTTTACACGTTACATGTGTGACGCGAGTAGGGATTATTTTTACCATGAAGTACAGTAACAGATGGAGCGTCAGCAAGCTGAGTCTGACACTCTCTGTCTCTTTTTCTGAACTGTGAACCCATTACAATATTTGGGAAATTTGGCATGATACAAGACTTTGGTCCATGAGCATTCGTGTTTAGAACTGGGTAGGGTCTTAATATTAAATATGGGTGCATACTGACAGTCTAGTATTCTAGATAAGCTCCTTGGTGGGAGGGAACATTATGGACTGTCCCACTATGTATAACCACAACAAGATCGGTTCTTGCTTTTTAAAGGTCTCGTGTTACACTGCAATATGTCCTCTTTTAAGACATCTTATCTTTCCCCTTCTTTCTAGTACATGGTATAAACCAGAGGTCTGCTGCAATAGACTGTTCCCTAGATTATCCAGCCCCTGGGGCTCCAAGGACTGCGTTTCTTGTTTGCATACTCTACAGGAGTGAGAGAGATTCTCTACTGATTTCCTTGCCTCGACAGATTGACGAGGTAATTCCCTGCTTTTAGTTATTGTGTGCATTACTGAGACACGGAACGGTCGTGTTAACACTTTATCTTCACTGCATGTAAAAACAGAAGGACCTGTTTTAATCTTGTCTCTTCGATGCGACTTCCGGGATGACATCACTTGGTGAATTTCCTCTTTCTCCTCTTTCTGTTGATTGGGACTTTCTTTTTGAGCACAAGATTCTATAATGTTTTTAACAGTTTCTGCATGGGAGAGTAATACTCTCTGGGCACTTGCTATCTTTTCCGGCACGGTGTCGGGATATAAATGTGATGCACAAACTCTGACATCAAGAATGTATGTCAAACAGCAGTTATTACTAGTATGTAATGCCCTTTTTTGTATCAACAGCCTTGAAAAAGTTGTCATTACTACGAAACACGTGTCGGCTGTGTTGTTCATCCACTGGCCTACGTGTCAACAAATTTTGGATTTGAATGTCTGGAAATTAAAGTTGGGTCTGCAAGAGTGGCAGATCGAAATTACTATACTTGTGTAGTGCTCTGGATTGTTTAATAGTTGCAGTGCCAATGCTATTGGCTCCATCCTGCGCACCCAGCCCCATTAGGTTAACTAGTTTTCATCAATGTACCATATTGATAGGCTTCTGCGGGTTAACACCCTAAGTGCTGGGGCTTCCCCCAGTGCCGAGACCTCTTTTGGGATTTTTGCTCTCAACCCTTGAGAACCTTTTTCCACAAAACCTATTCAGGTCAGATTTGCATCTTTTTTCCTGCCTTATGTTGAGTATTCCTAAGGTACTCCTATGGTTTGTGGTTCCCCTGGAAGAAATCGAGAAATCGGGTAAAATGTGGCCACGTTTTTAGTTTTTAAAACAAGGAAAAAATGTGCTATGCAATGTGTCTTTTGCTTCTAAATAAGGCACCCACTAAAGGGTTGATGTACTAAAATCACCCTCTTCCAATCTTTCATAAACAGGCAGTTTTCCTATTTTTGGGCTTTAGACCTACTTTCAACTTGTGGGAGAAAGATGGGTGACCCCCCAGTAAGCTATACATCTCTGAAGTGCAGGCAAAATATGTGCAAATTCCTCGTGGTATTCCAAAGAAACTAATCCTCAAAAGTAAATAGCAAAAGCAGGAGAATACAGAAATGTCAGTGTTTTTGCCTGCAGTCTTTTGAACTGAAGGGCAATCTACAAAAGTAATATACTGTCAAGTCTGACAGGCTCTTCTGCACGCAGATAGATCGTGTTTGTTGGTTGTCCAAAAACACACAATACCCAGAGCCATCAACCAAGTTTTGGCTTTTGATTTTTTATGTGTTCGAACATGAATCAGTTCATAAGGAAAAGTCTAATAAAAAATGGATATAAAGGAAAGCTATGCACTTTCTGATGTGTAGTCATATGACTTTAGGAATAGCGGTTATTCGTAAGACTCTGAAGTTGGGGTTACATACAGTGGCTAAGAGTGCTTTACAAGCTGTTTTTGTGCACATTAATTTTATTTGGAAAGCAAAAATGTAGAAAAATGTCATTGATAATAACAAATGTCCTACTATTCTCGTTCCCACCCGCCATGTGCGAGTAGGCCAATTGGACAGGAAACACTAATACACATGGAAAAACCTCAACATTTTTGGTTTGTATTACATTCATTCTTGGAATGGGGTAGTTAAGAATGTTTGGGCCAGGAGTTGGCGGACACCCAGGGGCAATGTACCAACTCCAGACATTGTTCTTTATAAGTATACACTGAAATGCTAAATGTTGGTTAAAATCAGTCTGTTCGCATTTCTTTGAGAGAGTTCGGAATCCGTCAGTGTGTTGTTCACATAGTTATAGTTTTGGTCTGTTTTCTGTCATATGCATTTAAAACACCCTCATAAGTGGGGTATTGTTTTTCTCTGGAAACATTGAAATGCAGGTTCGTAAAACTTTAGCCATTTTTTGACCCATGCTTTGACATTTGCAGGATATTCTGGGTAAGAAAACTTAAAGGGTCCACAAAAGTCAAACCAGGCTTGAACTCCATGGTCTCTGGTCTATTAGCTTTTTGTCCTCTCGGGCATAAATCTGCACTTGTCTCACAGATTGAGGGGAAGCAATTGACCATGTCTGTGGAGCAGACCATGTAGATGCTTAATGCATGCCGTTTTAAAAGATAGGGGCACAGGTGCAAGTGAATAATTTTTTATAAAAAGTGTGACAATCACTGGTGCATTTGAAAAACAGTTCAGTCCACAAGAAAATGTGCAGCTATTTGTATTTACAGAATTGCTGTCAGTCACAAAACATTAAATTCACCAACAAATATTAATGCCAACTCATTCTAAGAACAGTAGCCCTCATCCTTGAATTGGAAAATAAATTCAAGTATTTGACACCGTTAGGGGAGCCAAAGTGACTTATTGTTAACTGAACAGTGTTTTAATAATAGAACATTTTAATCAGTTTCTTGAAGTATCGATTTGTCACTGTACAAGCCACCTCCTTTGGAAATTGAACCCATCACCTTTCTTTTAGACCTTCTGGAGGTGTCATTTGACTTTTTATTAAATTATTGTAACCACACTGAAAGCTTGACTTTTTCCTATTCCTTCATAATAAAAACAATGTTTGGAGTGTCTTGAATATAGGCTAAACTCCAAGAACATGACCTCGATAATGGCGGAATTTGGAAAAGCAAACCCCTGCTTTAAAAGGTTATTCTCTAAAATTGAGAGGTTTTGGCTGCTGTTGCAAACTAAGATTTCACAACCAACCATGAAAATACTATTCAGTAATAGCTCTCAATGATAGGCTTAAAGGAAAAACTCAATCTTACTTTTTTTTCCACCTTTAGCTACTGGTTGTCCCGTGCCAAATTACTTGTAAATATGAAGCCCACTCTTTGATAATTGTCCACTACTTCCAAGTGTTTACAATGAAGATAATCTGTTTACCACATTTCAGTTTTTCATTTTTCGATGTTTATTACTAACTTATTGTCTTGCAGTTGATATTTAATGTCCTCAAATAAGACTCACAATGTAAAATTTGCTCAGTTTTGGAGAAAATTTGCAAGATTGGGAGATGACCCTCGGAAAATGTTCTGTTAAGGCATACTAGCAATGGGGTAAGCAAGCAGCCGTGGTTCATCCCATTCTGTGTAGGTATTTTACTGCTCAATTAACCTTTTGCCAAGACCTCCACCATAGCACAATTGTCAATGTAACATAACTCTCTAACAGGCTTGGCAGGCTGCTCCTGTCGGGAATCCAATCTGGCTCTCCTCTAGATCCATGCCCAGCATCAGTGGCCAAACTTGTCCCAAACACCATTGGGGCGGCCCTTGCCCCGGTTTTTAACACCATCTTTAAGTCAGGTCGATTTCCCAAGGCCTGGAAAAAAGCCTCAATTCTCCCTCTCCTGAAGAAAGCTAATCTGGACCCGAATGAGCCCAGCAACTACAGACCCATCTCTCGCCTCCCCCTGCCGGCCAAGTTGATTGAAAAGGAAATGAATTCCCAACTAAGCTCCTTTCTCAAAACTAATGGCCTGCTAGATCCAACACAATTCGGCTTTTGTGCTGATCACAGCACCGAGCTGGCTCTGATTAAATCAACTGAAGAAATCAGAGAGGCATTAGATCAGGGAGGAGCTGCAATTTTGATTAAGTTGGATCTATCGGCGGCCTTCGACACGGTCCACCACGAAGTGCTGTTGGACCGGTTAGCCGAAAGGGGGGTTTCCGGCAATGCCCATGCCCTTTTAAAATCTTTTCTCACCGACAGAATCCAAACAGTGGACTTGGGCAAGGATCGATCGAAACCTTTCTCTCTGCCCTGTGGGGTCCCACAAAGATCGGCACTTAGCCCTACACTATTTAATGTGTATGTATCCCCGCTGGCAGTCCTTATTCGATCATTTGGGCTCCAGCTGACCTCCTATGCCGATCACAAACAAATTGTGCTGTTAATCCAGAAGGGCAAAGAGGTTAAGACAGGGCGCGATTGCCACAATTGTATGCAGGCCATCGCAAGCTGGATGACAGCAAACTGTCTTAAGTTGAACGCTGGGAAAACTGAGGTGATCATCTTCGGTAATTCCTCGAACCTTTGGTCACCCGATTGGTGGCCTGCAATCCTGGGTTCCCAACCAGTCCTCACCGTTAAGGTGAAGAACCTGGGGGTGATCATTGACGCCAAACTATCTTTCGGGGATCAGATCAGCCGAGTCGTTTCCTCCTGCTTCCATCTTCTAAGGATACTGAGGAATATCAAATTCCTATTGCCCGAAGACAGCCTCAGGACAGTAATCACTGCTCTCATTTTGTCTCGCCTGGATTATTGCAACGGCCTTTATCTTAACATCCAAAAAAGACATCTTAGCCGATTACAGGACGTGCAGTATGCAGCAGCCAGGCTTCTCTTGGGCTTTCCAAGGTTTGTCTCGGTCAAGAAGGGACTTGGGAAGCTTCACTGGCTCCCGGTGAAACAACGGGTGGATTTTAAGGCCCTTTGCACGGTCTTTAAAGCCCTTACAGGTTCTGGCCCGGCCTATATGAGACAACACCTTCAATGGTACGTTCCCGGCAGAGCACTGCGCTCTGCAGAGGCAAAATTTATAAAAATTCCACGGGCAAAAACAGCCAGTTGGGGGGGGTAGGAGTTTTTTCAGCTGTGCCGAAAAAGCATGGAACAGCCTTCCCCTCCACCTCAGAAGTGCTACCGAGCTCCTTTCCTTTAGAAGGGGGCTGAAAACCTGGCTTTTCCCTTGAATCCATCCCTCATCCAGCAACCAAGTTGGCAACTCCTCGCGCCAGGACACCTTAGGGTGGCAGTGCGCTTTACAAGCCTTATTAACATTAACATTGAAGATCCTCAGTTGGAAACTGAGTAGATCTTTACCTGCCGAGTTGAATGCCTCCTGGAAATCCACAGTACAGTGTTGAATTAAATCCCTTGATGCTGCAGGTGACTTACAACTATAGAAACAATGATTCAAAGCTGATTTTGCCTTTATGAAACCCTGCCTGGTCCATTTAGGTAAGGTGATTTCCCACTACCCAGTCTTATAAGAACCAATTTAGCAAAACTTTTCCTCGCCCCATCAATAGTTAATGCAGCATCAGGTTTGAGCTATCCCTACTAACAGTCTTCAAAAATAGTCCAGCTGTAGCACCCTTCTAGGAGGGGCTGGTGGGGTTGCACATTTAAAATCACCTACCCTTATAATCTTAAAGCATCTAGTTAGCTGTAAATATACTTGCGCAAGGCATTCCCTCTCACTTACTTTGCCTAAATACGTTCTTTGTTGAACCACAGGTTCACCATACTCTCTCCAGGTCCTTCCTAGTTATCCAAGTTTATTTTGGGTGAATATTCAAAGCCAGAAGCTACTATATCAGCGATCTGCTCATACCATAGCAGTGAATTTTCTATACAAAAGGAATCCAGTGTCTGGTGATACTCCATAGCTGGGGTACTGAATTAATCAGAAGGTGTTTGGGAAAGAGGAGCGGTATATTTTTGGTCCGCAGTGTGTTTTGGTTGGTTTGCCTTAATTTGCAAGCTGAGCAGCCACTGTATTAGAATTTGAAAACATTTTGATATGTGCACCTCATGGCCTGCTAAGTTCCCCTAGAATATTTACATTTCAAAAAGGTCTTTTTTATAGGTTTTTTTGTTGTGCTGATATTTTAATGTCGGAAACAGACATACTATCAGTTACATTGCCTTTATACTTGGCAGAAAAGTTAATTTGACAGCTTTGTCCTTTATCGTGTGAGCTGTGTGAACATATGTATATGGAAGTACATTTATAAATCAAAAGCCTCCTTCTGTGGGGATTGCAGTTGGGTATCTGATTTGTAGCTCTAAAAATGTGGCCATGATTTCACGTACGTTACCGTGGTTCCCAGTGACTGACCTATTGGCGGGCTGCCACAAAATGTCACCCGAGTTTCTGGCATACCCTCTCAGGCAGGATTGTTTACCAATAATCATGCCAATGAACTCTTATGTCATTTATCGTTAGGACCATTTTAGCATTTTTTAACACATTTTTTGAATGCATTATGGTCGCATTGAAATTGCAGTTGCTGTCACTCACCTGAAAGGTACTTGGTTCATAGACCTGTTATCTAAAAAGG